>CM060948.1:89800110-90400110 GCA_030765055.1 Mantis religiosa
AATAAATGTCTAGAATTAGGTGTGTTCCCAAATCAGTGCAAAATTTCAGTTCTGAAAATTATACCCAAAACTCATGTAAATAATAAAAAGACTGCTGCTGCTTACAGACCAATAAGCCTGCTACCTCTGCTAGGCAAATGCCTAGAAAAGCTTGTAATTGATCGTGTAATGTATAATTTACTAAAACATGGCTCAATTAGTGACCTTCAGTTTGGTTTCATGGCTCAAAAATCAACTGAAATGGCAATATATGAGGTGGTAGACTGGATGAAAAATGTATACCTAAATAAACAATCTGGTGTTTTAGTCTCTTTAGATGTAACTGGTGCTTTTGATCATGCTTGGTGGCCCAAGATTTTACATCAATTGAAAACTAAAAAATGCCCAAAAATATTTACAATTTAATCGTGAATTATTTTAGAGATCGCAAATCCTTGCTTACTGTAAGTGGAGAAACCATCACAAAGAAAGTTACACGCGGCTGCCCCCAAGGATCTGCGTGCAGTCCAGGTTTTTGGGTTATACTGTATGATGATCTGTTACAGCAACAACTGCCGTCATATTGTAGTATTTTTGCTTATGCAGATGATGCTTTACTACTTGTTAAATCAAATGATGCTAAAATCCTTGAAGAAAGAACTAATGAAGCACTTAAAATAATACACTCATGGGGAATTAAAAATAAACTTATATTTAATCCCTAAAAACCTTGGCGATGATTGTCACCAGAAGAAGAAAAATGGAGCCCATTACTCTTACCATGAATAACGTCAACTTGAAGGTGGTATCTACGGTAAAATACCTTGGCGTTATACTGGATTGTAAATTAACATTTCGATCACACTTTGATTACATTGCTGAAAGAGCCAGCAAGCTCCTTGGTGCGCTCGCAACAACAACAAAACCAACCTGGAGTCTGAATTCTAGTATTCTTAAAATTATATATCAAGGTGCTGTAGTGCCCCTAATTTTGTATGGTGTATCTGCATTCCAGGATGTTCTTAATAAAAAATGGGCAGTTAAAAAACTTGCACAAATTCAAAGGGGATTCCTCCTTCGCATAATTCGAGGATATCGTACAATCTCCACTGATGCAGCTCAGATTATAGCTAACATCGAACCTTTGGCTCTCACTGGTTTATCAAGAGCAACTATTATGAATTTAAGACATGAACGTGAATGTGCGTCTTTTCTGTCTCACTTAAAACTACAAATCCCGCAGCATCCTACCACAGCAGGACACCCATCAAGTTTTGTAACCTGTTTAAAGGAAATATGTAATTTTCATGATTATTACATATATACAGATGGTTCGCGTTATCAATTTAAAGATAATATATCTGCAGTAGGATGTGCTTTTGTTGTTTATGAAAACCAAACGGAACTAACTCCCTCCATGTTTAAATTGTCACCTGAATGTTCTGTATTCCAGTCGGAGCTCTTAGCAATTAAAGAAGCTATAAAATGGTGTACTGTTAATGGGAACAGTGCCCGTATTCTTAGTGATTCACAATCAGCTCTACTCGCTATTAATGATAAATACAACTTAAATTCATTAGCACGTGAAATCAGAACCTTGCTTCAAAACCATCCAGGACATATTTGCATGGGATGCGTTAAAGGACACAGTGGAATTTTAGGTAACGAGAGAGCTGATTGCTTGGCTAAGAAGGCTGCAGAATCCAATCTTCCTGCGACATACTCTTTATGTCCTATTTCTACTGTAAGGAGAATAATACATCAACATATTCTTGAAGAATGGAACCAACAATGGCTAACAACTCCAAATGGAAGTTTAACAAAAACATTATTTTTCCCTAGTGTATATGACAGAGGAAAATGTGAAACTCTTGTGCCAAATTTTGTTTTGACACAATTTTTAAGTGGACATGGTAAATTTGGTGAATACTTATCACGTTTTCACTTAACATCTAACCCCAAGTGCATGTGTGGTGAAGAATTTCAAACTGTGGTTCATCTCCTTTTCTGTTGTCCCATTTTCTGGAGAGAAAGAATTAATATTCAAGCTAGACTCTCTAGGAACTGAATTTTCTGCTCCGCTCACATCTTTGCTAATGAAGCCACAACAGTGTAAGTACTTCATGATGTTTATAAACTCAGTGTTTAAACGTCTGAAATAGTTTAAATTAATATGCATCAGATTATAACATATTTTCTTCCTTCTAGTATTTAAAATATTTTTGTTAAAATTGTGTATTTTTATGTATCAACTCTAACCCTAATATACCACTTTCATGATGTTTATAAACTCAGTGTTTAAACGTCTGAAATAGTTTAAATTAATATGCATCAGATTATAACATATTTTCTTCCTTCTAGTATTTAAAATATTTTGTTAAAATTGTGTATTTTTATGTATCAACTATAGCCCTAATATACCACTGTGTAAAATAGGGTTCATAAATCTGGATAAATAAAAAAAAATCACACTACGCTTAAAATTTCATGTAGGCTAAGCTAGGCACAAGGACTCTTTAAGTGGCATGTTAGGCTGTATGCTGACGAAATGTTCTAAAAGCGATACATGTATTTATTTTATTGCAGTTTAACGTAAGATAATACACCAAGTTTCGTCTTATTTTGGTAGCATGCCTTTATATCAACTTCATGTCACTCTTTTTAGTGAAATTATGATGCTGGGGATGGTCACACTGTCTAACCAGATGAAACTACCATTAGAGTGCAGACGAGAACGGGACAGGTGATTTAATAAACAAAGACGTGCTTGACGGGGAGGGGTCTTGACAGGACATCAGCTGTAGGTAATAAAACATAAAAGAAAACTAAACAATAAATTGTAGGATCGTAAGTAAGACTCATATATATGTATATTTGGTTAGCTAAAGACTAAATCCAAGATAATTTCAGGGCCCTGGAACATTACAACACAGGTTATTTATTATTTTGGTATAATGTTGTCCTTGATTGTTTATAAATAACTTCATGTTACTATAATCACATTTATTAATTTACTTATATTTTTGAGGTATTAATAACATGAAAATAAAAACATTTAAATGAGGAAATGCTTTATTTAGTGTGTTATAAACGAACATATGTATAGTTGCTGAAGGTCAGTGGGTTCAACCTGTTATATGTGTGGTTCAGTTTCCGCTTTTGCCATTTTTCTATACATTTCTACTTAAATATTCTTCTGTTGCCTGTCGTAGTTCTATAATTTAATAAAAACAATTCAGTTGTGGGAAATTACTAGGTTAAGACTGTGTAATGGCTAACCTCACCTCCCTGTTATGTACATTTAACTGAAATATGTACTTCACTTTGTGACCAAAATTAAAATGAACACTGTGACTAATATAGATAACATATAACTTTCAAATAGTACAGTAACTCCTTTTGTAAATGGAATCAGGCTACAATGCTTAGGTATTGTTAGTGCATATCTTTTCTTTTTTGTAATTTACGTCCTCCAATGTTAAGTCATATCAGATGATGAATGGAATGAATGAAATAATGCTCAAATGAGTCCAGGGTACATGGAGCTTAGAGGTACCCGAAATTTGTCCTACAGGAGAAGGGAAAACCCTGGAAAAATCTTATCCAGATAACTCACCCTGACCGAGATTCGAACTCGGGACCTCTTGAACGTGAGGCAGACATGCTACCCCGATGCTACCAAGGTGGGCAGTGCATATCTTAATAAGCAAACTGATAATAGAAAAAGCAAAATTGTATCAAGAATAGGTAGTGATGAGTTTGTCAATAAATTTAAACTAGTGTTAAAAATGTGAAAAATGGTATATGTATATGCCAAGACATATTTGATGAATTCCTTAAAATTGTGCTGTTATCAATTGAAGCTAGTTCAAACCTTGGATTACTTCATACAAGGAAGGTTTGTGCAAATAAAATAAATTTGTTTCTTACTATATAACAAAAGTAATTACTCTGGCATTAAAGATAAATATACACACTGCTTAAAGTACAAAATACTTAAAAGAGTAATTAATGAAGCAAAGGTATTGATGAATCCAATAATAAAATTAAAACAGTATGGAGTATAATGAACACTGAAACAGGTAGAAGTATTCAAGCAGTAATACTGATCACATAACTATTGGAAATAGTTCCATAGCTAATGCTTTTAACACACATTTCCTTGAGTATCAAAAAGAAAAAAGAAATTCTCGGCCAGGATGAGTTACATGGATAAGGTTTTTTCCGGGGTTTTCCCTTATCCTGAAAGACGAATGTCGGGTAACTCTAAGCTCTATGGACCCTGGGCTCATTTGAGCATCATTTCACTCATTCCATTCATCGTCCGATATGACTTAACGTTGGAGGACGTAAAATTACAAAAAAAGAAAGGAAAAAAAAAAAAGAAACAGATCTAAGCCAAACTCAGCTTCACTTAAAATCGTAAAAATAGGATAGCTCAAAATTAACTCTAAATTTAAAATGAATTCCACAACAGCTAGAGCGATAGTAAAGAATCACCTCATTAAAAACCAAACCAAAACATCTCATGTCTAGAATGAGAATAAGTATCAAATTGTTAAAATATTGCTTACCATAGTTGAGTAAGTCCCTTGCTGACATATCTAATCTTATAAGTTCTGTCACAACTTTAAGAAATCAGGGCTAAATGAGAACATTTTTTAAGTCATGATGTCCTGTTTAATAGAACAGATTTTGATTAATATTTCGCATTATCATTGCACTCAAAATGTCCACCTTTAGCCTTCACACAAGCCTTTAAATGCCTTGGCCATTTATGCATAGCAGCACATATGACATTTATGTCTAAATCCACCACTGATCGCTGCAGGGATTTTTTTAGACTTTCAAGAGTATTATATCTTGAAGAGCTGGTCTTGGTCTCCAAAATATCCCACACCTTATAATGGACTGGATGATGGCAATCCTTGTGGCTGATGAACAATGGGATGTTGTCCTTGAGCCACTGCTGACACTTCCTAGCTTTGTGAGCTGAAGTGATGTCCTGTTGGAAGATCCTGTGTTCATTGTCTGGTTAAGAGGTTTCACAACGTTCTCCAAGACTTCCTCTAGTACACATTTTGCATTGCTTTTTATCCTTTACATAGAAGTGGACCTCAGTGGCACCTTGGTATGAAACCCATAACCATATTATCACTAATGCTGAATGATGGCTTCGAAGAACCCAGTGAGCACCTGATGGGGTTCTTCACAGCTCCGAGCATACACTCTGTGGTTTTGCTTGTTGAATTTCTCGTCAGTTGTGAAAATTCTTTTGCAGAGAAAAGGATTCTGCAATATTTGTTTTTGGTATGCCACTGATCTTTCCAGTGTAATCTTCTTCAGATAGGTGTTGAGCAGATGTCCCATGCATCAAGGGTGAGCCCGAAGTCCCAGGTCTTGATTTTTTGGCCTGGAGACAATCATTCTTCACATTTAAAATTGTTGCACCATTATTTATTGTTTCCTGACAGAATTTCTTCTGATATGTTCCCGAACATTCTTGATCGCATCTGGAATTTGAACTGAGCGTGGCTGCCCAGATCTTCTTTGTCACAACACTAGAAAGATGGATGCTTCTTTTAATGGTCCGATAAACAAATGTGAGTGAGATTTGAAGCGGTTTTAAGAAATTGAAAATTGCCCTTGGATTGTTCTTGCACTTGTGTAATGTTATGTCAGCTACATATTGCTCTTTTACTGACCATTCCATGATGAGATAAAGAGCAATATTGAAAGCCAAATGGGTAAACATTTCAAGGAAGGATGCTGACACAAGATCAAATTGTCTGAACTGCTGCACAGTTGCATCAGTCAAGAGTAATAAGGGGAAATGTTAATGACAGAGCTCATGATAAGACTAGATTTACAATCATTCTCTTTTGTCCAGGATATTTCCAGAAAAAGTGAAACATACAATTGTTAAGCCTCTATAGAAAAAAGAGATAAAAACCTGATTTCCATTTATAGGCCCATCACGCTCTTGACAGCCTTTTAAAAAAAAAAATAATAGAGAATGCAGTATATAATCAGGTTTTAAGGTACATGGAGTTACATATCTCGTACAATATCCTAGTTGGGAATTAGAAAAAGAATGTTAACATAAAATACAACAAATGTATGGTAACTTATTAATTAGTAACAGCCTTGGATAAGAAAGAACTACCATTAGAGATATTTTGAAATTTTGCTAAGGATTTGACAGTATAGATCACAACCTATTGCTGCAAAAGTTTAACATTTTATGGTTTCAGTGAGCTCTGTATAAATTAGTTCAGATCTTACTTAATAGACTCTAGAAAACCAGAATAAATGTTTATGATTCAAAAGCAGGTGTCCTACAAGGCTCTATACTCAGGCCATTTTTATTTTTAACGTTTATAGATGACTTTCTGTCTAATCTTAGCATGAAGCTAATAGCTTGCTCTTTGCAGATGGTACTAATGTACTTGCATCTGAAAAGTCACATCAGCAATTAAAAGGCCCTGTAAGTAAAGTACTTGAACAGCTCAACATTTAGTTCGAAACAAATAAGCTACCATTAAATTATGATAAACCAAACTTTATTCAATTTAAAACAAAACATAAGTGGGTAATGTAATTTACAGTTGAATACAACACCATAACTAAAGTATCCAATACAAAATTACTTGGGCTGCAAATTGATGCAGAGCTTAGTTGGAGAAAACAAATAAAAGCCAAGTTACCAAAGTGTAGTTCTGTATGCTTTGCAAACTCAAAAACATCTCCTTAACCAAAATGTTTTAAAAGTAGTATATTTTAGACTTCTAACAGGCTATGACTGTCTCAGTAAACATTTATTCGGGATTGGTATAGTGAGATGTCCTCTGTGACCTTTCTACAGAAAGATATGACTTAAAAAGATAAGGATGGAAATCACCTACTCTGCTGCCCAAACTTTAGTCAATGTGAGTGCAGGAGAGTGAATGCCTTCATTGCCAACTGGTTAACATTAGATGCCAACCAACATTTTCCGTATTTTCACTCCCTGTTATGATATGGAATTATTTTCTGTGGTAATTCAGTACACAGCAATCAAATGTATTACAAAAAAAAAAAAAAGTCATACATCTTATTAGTGGGGTTGGGCCCCATTAAACCTGTAGGTCATTATTAAAAATCCAAGCATTTTTTACTCTTGCTGGTGAATACACATATTGTTTGTTAAGCTATATTGCAGATATTTATGATAACTTCATGACAAACCTTGCTATGCGTGACCACAGTGTGAGGAATTCAAGCATTCTGTATAGACCAGCAAATAGCTTGAAATTGTTACAAAAAGGGTATTACTATTCTACACTCAAAAATTTCCATGCTACTTGAACTGTTAGGTAATCATAATCAACATAAAATGTTTAAGAAAGGTTTAAAGTCACTTGTAAACTTTCTCCCTGTATAATGTGGAGGAATTATTTAATTTTCACACACTTAGAGCAGAGCGTATGTGACAGTGATTTTTGTTTTTGTTTTACATTGTTATTGACCTATTGTAATGCATGTTCTGAGATTAGTACTTGAAACGGTGGTTCACAAATTTTCATATATTAATACCTAATGTAAAATTAAAAAAAGAAGAAAGGTACTAGTGTTGGGTATATTATTAGTTCTGAAGCATTTTCTACAAATGTATAACAAGTTCAATGTCTCTGAGCTTTACTTACGGTGGGGACCAAATGAACAAACAAACAAGGTTAATGGTGTACCTACTTAAATGAGCAGTTCCAGTGATAGCATTATTATTATTATTATTATTATTATTATTATTATTATTATTATTATTATTATTATTATTATTATTATTATTATTATTATTATTATTATTATTATTATTATTATTATTATTATTATTATTATTATTATTATTATTATTATTATTATTATTATTATTATTATTATTATTATTATTATTATTATTATTATTATTATTATTATTATTATTATTATTATTATTATTATTATTATTATTATTATTATTATTATTATTATTATTATTATTATTATTATTATTATTATTATTATTATTATTATTATTATTATTATTATTATTATTATTATTATTATTATTATTATTATTATTATTATTATTATTATTATTATTATTATTATTATTATTATGATCATCATCATTATTATTATCATTATTATCATTATTATTGTCATCATTATCATTATCATTATTATTATTATTATTATTATTATTATTATTATTATTATTATTATTATTATTATTATTATTATTATTATTATTATTATTATTATTATTATTATTATTATTATTATTATTATTATTATCATCATTGTTATTGTCATTATTATTATTATTATTATTATTATTATTATTATTATTATTATTTATTCCTATGTTGTGAATGTTATTGCTCCAATGTAGTTGTGTTTAACACCTGCCCTTGTGGCATTACAGGTGGTGAACACTGATTTAGAGTCCGGACTTGTCTGCAAAATAAAATGCTAAAATATGCATGCTAATATGCATGAAAATTGCAAACATATGTACCATAATAATAAAAAACAAATGAACAAAAATCAAAGAAGCTAGTTTTGGTTGGGGGTCATCTTACCTTATTCATAGTTGTTGTAAATAGCAGCCCTGAGGTTTTCTTGTGTGAAACTCTTTTGTCTGTTAGTGAAGGAGGTTTTATACAATGAACAAGTGCTTTTTACATTGCACGATATACAGGTGCATGTGAAAAACACAACTCTTCTTTAGTAAATTCCTCTTCTACAGTTTTTCACTATCATTGGAGCCCACTTTGGTAGCATAGATGGTAGCAAGTCTGCCTCATGTTCAAGAGGTCCCGAGTTCATAACTTAACATTGGAGGACGTAAATAATTAATAAAAACCGGACAAGATTTTGATGATTTGACAGATTCTTTGTAACCAGGAGTTTTATTTAATACTTGACTAAGCTTATTGATTGCAATTTTAGCAACACTGTGTGCTCCTGAAGGCAATATATTTGAAATTTCATCTATCAATGAAAGTGAATAATCTAAAGAACTTTTAAAGGCCTCCAAACATATAAGTTTAGGTATATTTGGATACGAATATACTGGATCTTTTCCTCAGTGTTATCTTCAGAAAAACATTCCTGAGTGACAGCAATGCTAGCTGCATCCACTGCATTTAAGAATTTTATTACTGTTTTCACTTTACTGAAATGTTCTGCATAATATACTATGTATACGTGAATCTAGTGCATGCTCCATATTTGAAACTTAAAATTATGAAAAAAGGATTTGTATCGAATGTAATGCACATAAGTTACAGAATATTAGGTATTTTATTTAAATTTATTTTATGAAATAATGAATTTATCGTATCATAAACCATCAGATTATAGTATTGAAAGTGACACATTGTTAAAGCAGAAAATTCATGAACATGAAATGAGGAAAGTAGACATTCAAAATGAATTGAGGTTAATACAATACTGTAAATTGCAAGTGTGAATCACCATTATTCACTGATGCTTTCCTCACTGGAATCCTCGGAAGTAGTAGTAGTACAAATAATAATAATAATAATAATAATGATAATGATAATAATGATGATGATAATGATAATGATGATAATAATAATAATAATAATAATAATAATAATAATAATAATAATAATAATAATAATAATAATAATAATAATAATAATAATAATAATAATAATAATAATAATAATAATAATAATAATAATAATAATAATAATAATAATAATAATAATAATAATAATAATAATAATAATAATAATAATAATAATAATAATAATAATAATAATAATAATAATAATAATAATAATAATAATAATAATAATAATAATAATAATAATAATAACAATAACGATGATGATAATGATAATAATAATAACTAATAATAATAATAATAATAATAATAATAATAATAATAATAATAATAATAATAATAATAATAATAATAATAATAATAATAATAATAAACAACAATCATAATCATAATCTTTCTAGATTGGCGACCAGTATAGGTCATCTGTAAACAGTAGCTCTGGTATTTCCTTACTATTAATGACTGGTGAATGCTTATTATGTTTTTCTGTCTCTTGTATATCATCATCTATAATTATTCTTGTTCCCTTCAGTAATTTTTCGTTTAGCTGTTTTTGCACAACACTCATTATTTGTGTAAGTCTTATACTTTTTATAAATGATTCACTCAGACGTTTTTTTAATTATTTTCACCCAAAGTGCCTCCCTGTTTATAGTATCAAATGTTTTTTCTAGATCAATACAAATTATATACATTTTACTTGTTTTAAATGCTTAAATATTTATCTACAATTGTCTTTATGATTAATATATTATCTGCTGTATGCCCACCTTTCCTAAATCCCATTTGGAATTCTGATAGCTTTCCCTCTCTGCATTCTGTCAGGAAGTACCCTGTATGTAACCTTACCTATTACTGATAGGAGGGTGATTCCTCTATAAGTTTTTGGGCCCCCTATATTTCCTTTGCCGTTATAATTTGGTAATAACTATTCCTTTTCTCCAGTTTTCTAGAATTTTATCCGTTTCACTTATGCATTAAACATTTTCACTATTAACCTCAGCCTATTATTGTTTTCTCCCCATTCTTTCTGAAATCTACTGGTAACTCATCAATAGCACATGTCTTGTTGTCTTTTAACTTCAATATTTGTGATTTGACTTAAATTATCTTAATTTGAATCCTCAACATAGTGTATTTGTTCTTTGAAGCTTTTTTTAACTGTAACTAATGTTTGTACTGCATATAAAACTATAAAACATAATCACAGCAAGTTTATACCTTATATACATTTTCGATGTTGCCTTTGTATCCTGATTTTCCGCTGCCTCATTTATTTTGTAACTCAGTTTATCTCCCAGTTATTTTTTTCGGCTATTAGGCATCTATACACCCATCTTTGGATTTAAATTTTTTTTTTTCTTTTTGTTCTCCTGTATGCTCCCATTTCTGTAGTACTCTCACCACTTTTTCCTTACTCTTGTAGCATTCACAATCATACAACCCTTCTCTGTTTTGCTTACAAATATTAATCTCCTCCATTTTCTACTCTTGCATTTTTTATTACCTGCTTTATTCTTGATATAACTCTCCCTTCCTCACCCTCTAGTATCAAATTTTCTGGGTATATTATCCCTAGTAATTCTACCCCTTCTCTAATTTGGAACAAAATATTTCTCTTTCCATCTATATGTTCTTGATTCCTTATTGCTTTCATCTAATTCTTTACTTTTCTCGCCACTTTAAAGTTAAATCTTTTAATGGAAAGCAGCAGGCTAGTAAAACATTATTCATAACTTTGATATCTCGGTACACATCTAACTCTCAAGTATAATATATGGTCTATATATAGTCTATCACACTTAGCTCATTTTTATTTGTAAATATGAATAGCCCTTTATTCCTACGTTTTAATCCACTGCATATAATCATATTATTCACTTCACAAAGTTAATATTTTCCCCTTATTAATGCATACTTTATCCCTACTCTTTCTGGTTTCCTTAGCTGCTATATTCTTTGTATTGTTTTCTACTTCACATATTCTGATCTGCTCTTCACCTATCCTAGCATTAAAGTCTCCTACTACTACAGTATTAGACATCATCGCCTCACTCTGAGTTAAGATTTTATCTCTCACAGAGGAATGATTCTATATAATAAACTCCCAGCTAAGCTAAAAAATCTAAATAATAGAAATTTCAAAATAGCTGTAAAAATATCCTACTAAAAGTAATGCCACAGACAACAGATAAGTTTCTAAGAAGTAAAATTAATTAAGAAAGTAAATATTGATTTTTTTGGTAAAAGTTGTAATATCTCTTACATTTTAGTCCTTAAAAAATGTAATACATTAAAATTATTTGACCTGAGTTTTTCCTTACATGCATTATTCATAATTACTATTTGTATTGTTATTCTATTAATTATTACTTTATTATTTTAATCACTATTGTATTATTCATAATTGTATTACTCATAGGAATTGTATTATTTTTATGGGTACAAATTTGACGAAGCAATGAATATTGTATATTCCTACGGTGAATAAAACTTAGTATTATATTAAATTCACTGTCTGTATTTCTTCTATGTCATTGATTCACATTTTGACCATAGAATTTCCAAAAACTCAATTGGTTATATGTGTTTGGAGGAATTTAGCTTATCCACCATTTTTAGCACTTTGAATATTTTCCCATTATCAGTTTGCTCCATAGTATCTCCACATTCCACACACCCACCGAAAATGCTGTTCTTTATGCATCTTCTGCTCTGTCATATCTTAGCTGATCTATTCTTCCTCTTTGCCCTAACCTTTGTGTACCTCTGTCTTTTCTCTGTTGCTGTTCTAGCTGCATTATACTTCCATCTGGTGATGACACAATACTTAATCCATTTGCTTTGTCGTGAACTCATAAATCTGCTGAATGCTGCTCTATCCAACTTCCTTGCATCTTCCTTTAGAATATTGTTAGGTTTGACATCCTTCCTTGGTTACATCAGATGTTGCCGTCCCTCTTTCTCCCTTTGGTGCTTTTTTTCTGCCAAAGGGCTGGGTTCTTGTCCTATAGAAACCTGATGTACAGTTCTTTGTCCATTAATGTCCTCCCTTTGTTGATTTGTACCATATTTTGTTCCATTAATCCAAAGTGTTCAGTCTCTGAAATATGCTTTTTTTTTCACCTTTTGCTTTTCTCATTTCCATTAGTAAAAACTCACTTTGCTGTCATTCTTTCCATTTTATAGTTTTCTTAGCCTTTGTCAACCCAAAACTAAGGTCTTCTAAGGGTGTATATGGTTGTGGAAGGCTAGCTGGTTCTGAAAGTGATGTCAGGTTGTTTACAGACCAAACATAGTCATACACCACTTTTAATACAATTGAACCAAGAGACACAAGTAATGCACCCATCTCTTTCTTAAACTAAACATATAATTGTAAATATATTGGCATGCTGGGATGCAAACAGGATTGTTGACCTATTTAGTGTCAGTTAACTTTCCTCAACCATCAAGGACTAGTGTTTTGTGCAAATAGTATGATAATTTAGATTACTTGTTGAATTTATTGATGGAGTATGATCACCTCTGTGATTATGCGCAATAGTTGCATGCTGGCTTGGTATGCCAGAGTCTCTAGTTTGAAGCCCATTCTCTGTGTCTCTTCAGATCCGGAGAGGCTGTCTCAGTAGATTCTCATTTTATAGTATTATTTACCTCAGGGGAGACACAAGGATCTTTGCTTATGGTAGGTAAGTGGTAATGGAGATCTGAGGTCAAGGAAATAGGAACTGGTGGTGGTGGTGGTGGCGGCGGCGGCGGCGGCGATCTTGCCAATGTAACTTATATTGTATTTCCTTGTTTTGCTTTCATTTGAACAAGCTGACATTAAAAATGTCTTGCAGAATCAATCTAATATTCACACTTGTACTCCAGTTTCACAGAATTTGAAAAGCACTGGTTAAAGCTTCTTTTAAATGGCATTTCTGAACTTAAGCACAGTATTTTTCGGACTCTTTATGATTTCTACGAAATTAAACTTCGGATAAAGGACTTTTGGTGGAACACTTTTAAATTTGCATGCAAATATACTTCTCACAGTGATGCAAGTTTTTGTAACACTTATTGGCAATGACTAATGTGAGTGTCACTGGGAACTGAGAACTGACTTTTGACTACAATTTTTCAATGTTTATATACAAAATCTACCACATGACAGTTCAATGCACTTTTTTTTCGGATTGGCTATGTTTTCCCATTGTTGAATGTGTAAGGCTTCTATGACATTTTAACCTTCTGTCATTGGCTTCATTACTACATCACAATTTCCCTTACGATGTGACACAAGAATTTTCCTAAGTTTGTGGTATTTTGCTTACTACTACTCCCAGAAGACGTAACAGTAGCACAAAAGACTTCTATCCTTGATGTAATATAAAGAAATTTTTTGCTGGATGCTGCAAACCTCTCACTTTATAACTTCAAAACGACAGTTTTAAGCTTTTATATACTATGCAACCAGGAACATTTTAACATAGGCGAATATTTTCTACATAAAAACTGTACAGTTTTGCAGATTACAGTACTACAATGTTACATGGATATATATGAATATGGTCCCTGTAATAAATTACATCATATATAATTATTTCTCAGGTGAAATATGGACTAACTGGAAAGTTGTTTCACCATGGCAAAACAATCAGCAGATTTAAAAACAAAACCAAATACATTTGGAAAGAACTCAGTGATGTCTTTTTGGCAGATGGCTTGATCATATTGTCGCGAACCCACTGTTTACAATAGCGTGCTGCGGAGCGATAAGGGAAAGACTTTGCCGGCTGAGATAAATAGCTTGCCTAAGCAAATAAAGATAGTGCGGAGATAAAAGACATTCCTGGAAATGTTCGTGTTTTGTCTAGTGACAGCATTCGATTTCTTGTTATAGTACAATCTAGAATCATGACTGGTCGGGTATAAAAAGAAGCCGTGGCTAGTTTATCAGACAGTTGTAAACAGAGATGTAACGAAAGCTGTAATTGAAACTGGTGTGTTTGGAAGTGAATTCTTTGTTGTGGTCAACGACCTTGGAAGATTGTGTGTATGTGATTTAATACTGCTACTGTGAGTGTATTTCTATGCAAATAAAGAACGATTTGAATTTCTGCAACTCGGACTTTTAATTCTACAAACCCACAAAGTCACAGTTGGTGTCAGAAGTGGGATACAGCACGATGGTGTCAGCATTGGAAAAGATTTTACAGAAAATGGAAGAAATGAAGACGGCTAACGATAACCTCACCGAGAAGATGGAAGCCACAAACAACAGCCTGACCGCGAAGATGACCGAATTTTCCACGGAAATGAAAGCGGCAAACGAGGCCCTCGCCGCAAAGTTTGAAGAACTGTTGACCGGCGTGAGGGATGACGTCGTGGAGCTGGGTAAGCGGTTGGGTCAAGTGGACAAGCGCCTTAACGATTTAGAGGGAAAGGCCGACAGTAACACCATACCCCTGAACGCTATGGTGGAAGACATCGAAAACCTGGCGAGCCGCATTAATGACCTGGAGGGAAAGGCCGACAGCAACACCAAGTTCCTGAACGCCATGGTAGAGGACATCGTCGGCAGGAGGTTGAAGGATTTAAAGGTCGACGCGCCAGGACGCGACACATCTGCGCGCGTCAAACCGCCAAAATACGACGGCGCGAAAACTTTCGAAGTTTTCCGCCGCCAATTCGACACAATGGCCAAGCACAATAAGTGGTCACCAGAGGAAGAGGCCGCACAGCTAATAGACAGCCTCCAGGGACGGGCCGCAAAAGTCCTGAACGCGGTCCAGACAGCGGCGGTGCCCAAGGACATCTGGGAGGCCCTGGAGAACCGCTTCGGAAGCCACCACTTAGCCGCAGGGTACCGCAGCTAGCTGAAGTCAAGGTCGCAGCAGCCAGGGGAGACGCTGCAGGAGTTCGCCCTGGCAATCGAACAGCTGGCCAGTAAAGCCTTAGTCGACCTCCCACCAGAGTTCGTATCTCGAGAGGCTTCCTTCCCCTTTGTCGACGGAGTACGAGACACGGAGATTTGTCAGCGCCTAATGCTCGGTGACTACAAAACTATCCACGAGGTGCTAACGACAGGAGGATGGAGGCGGCTAAGGTGACGGCTACCCCGACGTCGAGAACCAGGAGTATCCGCTACACGGGAGACCGAAGGCCAACCGAGAGACACCGGCGAAGACGTAGTGGCGTGTGTTGGGGGTGTGGAGAGCCGGGACACCTGGAGAGAGACTGCCCACACCAGGGAGAGCAGCCGGAAAATGAGTAAGAGCCGGCGTGGCGAGGGGCACCATCACCACCATCCCCTCGAGTGACACTGCGCGCTGTCAGCCGGCGTATGGATGACAGTCTCGTCGCGGACGGTTACGTGAGAGGGAAGCCGTGCCGCGTGCTTGTAGACACCGGGGCAGCCGTGACCATTAGTCCTGACGTGGCCAACGGTTTGCCATCCAGGAAACCAAGCCGACCATACCAGCTAGTGACAACATCGGATGACACCTTGCCTGGGAGAAGGAGGCCGTACTGAAGTAGACCTGGGGACGAAGTGCCGTGCATCTGTGGTTGTTCGCTGCGAAGGTGGCTGAGGAGGTGATACTGGGATTGGATGCCCTCAGGAGCCACGAGGCGACGGCCGACGTCGGCAGGAAGGTCCTGCGGCTCAATGGAGAAGAGGTGATACTTCGGAAACCCGAAGAGCGCCTTGGAATCTGCAGGGTCATCTTGAAGAAAGATGTGGTGGTCCCCGCGAGAGACGAGGTGTGGTGACGGCGCGACTAGAAGGCCAGCGGACGAAGAACATGATGCTGGACCAGAAGACGCCTGTGCACAGACTATGCGTAGCTGTGCCGGGAGGAGGTACCAGTGAGGCTGCTCAACCTAGCAGACACCAATCACGACATCCAGTCCGGGACGGAGTTGGGGACATGCGAGCCCGTGGTCAGCGTCACAGAAATCGACAAGACACAGGAGCCGGTGCCGACGCAACACCTGGGGCCCCGGTTGGAAAGCTTATTGGAAAGGGCGGCCGACCACCTGACCGCAGAACAGCTCGAGAAGGTTCGACAACTGCTGAGACGATACCAACGCGTGTTCAGCCAAGGTAACAGTGACTACAGTCGCACGGCCCACGGACAAAGTGCTTCACCGCATCGACACCGGAGACGCCCGGCCGATTCGGCAACCACCTAGACGCGTTCCACTGGCAAAACAAGCGGCAGTACGGGATATGCTAGAGGATTAGAGATCCAGGGGAGTAGTTGAAGAGTCTGACAGCCGTTGGTGTTCCCCTGTAGTCTTGTGACGAAGAAGAACGGCAAGCTACGCTTCTTCATGGACTACTGGAAGCTGAACGCTGTCACCAGGAAGGATTGCTTCCCCTTAGCCCGTATTGACGACGCCCTGGACACGCTGGTGCGCAGTGGTTCCCGACCCTGGACCTGAAGTCGGGTTACTGGCAAGTGGCTCTAGACCTGAGAGACAAAGAAAAGATCTCATTCTCGACAGGCCAAGGGCTTTGACAGTTCACAGTTATTCCCTTTGGTCTCTGCAACGCACCAGCTACCTTCCAATGCCACATGGAGTCAGTGATGAGAGGATTCACTTATGACACCTACCTGCTATACTTAGACGACATCATCGTCGGCAAGACGTTCGAAGACCATCTTGACAACCTGCATAAGGTGCTACAGAGACTGCAGGCGACCAACTTGTAACTGAACGCGAAGTGCCAGCTCTTCCGCAAGGAAGTCAATTACTTGGGCTACATAGTCTCACCAACCAGAGTGGGCACAGACCAGGAGAAGACAAGCAATGAGAGATGGGCCTCGCCCAAAGGATAAACGAGAATTCCGCAGCTTTCTGGGGCTGTGCTGTTATTATTGTCGTTTCATAAAGGGCTTCTGCAACATCGCCAAGGGCCTCACCCACTGGACAGAAGAACACCGGCCTTGTGTGTGGACGGAGGATGCCAAAGATGCTTTCAAGCAGCTCAAGAAGACACTTTGCAGTGCTCCTGTTTTGGGATTCCCACAACTAGGTGGCGCCTTTATTGTGGACACTGACGCCAGCGATCGTTGCATTGGAGGCGTCCTATCCCAAGTCCAGGACGGTCAGGAGCGGGTGATAGCCTACTACAGCAAGACGCTGTCCAAGGCAGAGAAGAACTACTGCGTCACATGGCGAGAGTTATTGGAGGTGGTAAAGACCTTGGAGCACTTCCACAAGTCATTCCACCTGAAGACTGAATACTCAGCCCTCACCTGGCTATGAGCTTTAGGAATCTGGAAGGCCAGACAGCCTGATGGATCCAGAGGCTGCAGAAGTACTTCACCTCTGAACACCGTAGAGGGAAGAGCCACGGCAATGCAGACGCCATATCCCAAAGACCCTGCCCAAAAGAGTGTGGCCAATGCACAAGAGTGGAAGAGAAGGAGCGTGCCGCAGCTGTCAGAGTGCCTACGGAGGGCTGGGAAAGCGCGGGCCTGAGGAGGGAGCAGGTCGCAGACTCAGACTTGGGGCCACTCTTGAGAGAAGTAGAGGCAGGGACAAGACCAACCTGGGAGGACATCGCACCAAGGAGCGCCACATACAAGTCCTACTGGACCCAATGGGACTCATTGAAGATCAGAGAGGGCATGCTGTTCCGGGTATGGGAATCACCTAATGGAAAGATGCAGAGGGAGCAGTTGGTACTCCTTCGAAGTAAGGTCTTGGAGGTCTTAGAAGAAGTGCACGCCGGTACTTCAGGAGGACACCTGGGAGCACACCGGACGATCAACCAACTTGGACAGTGCTACTACTGGCTGAAGCTCGGAGCAGACGCTGAGAGATGGTGCCTTCAATGTCACATACGCGTGGCGAGTCGCAGCCGCGACTAGGAGCCAGTCTAGGAGCTGGGTCGCATGCAGCAGTACAACGGAGCGTCTTTCAAATGTATCGCTGTCGACATATCTGGACCATTCCCAGTGTCCGACCGAGGCAAAAAGTACCTGATGGTGGCCAAGGACTATTTCACCAAGTGGCTGGAGGTATATGCCATCCCGAACCATGAGGCGAAGGCGATCACCAACTGCCTCGTGGAACAACTTGTGCCATTTTGGGGTGCCATTAGAGCTGCACAGTGATCAGGGCACCAAGAGTCTAACCTGATGAAGGATGTGCTGGAAAGACTAGGGGTGGACTAGACCTGCACAACACCTCTACACCCACAGTCGGACGGCATGGTCGAGAGGTACATCAAGACCCTAGAAGAACATCTGAGGAAGGTTGTAGCCATCAGCGAGGCTGGGACGTCAAGGTGCCACTGTTGCTGCTGGCCTACCGCTCGTCAACACATGACACCACGGGGATGACGCCAGCAAGCTTAATGTTCAGCCGAGAGCTGCACCTCCCTTGTGACCTGGCTTGTGGGAGCCCCCTGGAAGCAAAACTGCCCACAACCGAGTATGTGGAGAACCTGGTGAACCGTCTCCACGACATGCATTGGATGGCTCGACAGAACATCCAGATGGCGAGCGACTGCATTAAGACCCGGTATGACAGGCAAACCAACAGCCAAGGATTCCAGCATGGTGACCTGGTCTGGTTGTACCGCCCTACCCGGACCAAGGGACGCTGCCCGAAACTTCAACAACTGTGGCAAGGACTGTATAGGGTGGTTAACACAATTAACGACGTGGTCTACCGCATCCAGAAGGTACCCTGACGATGCATGCTTACATTAGAGCATTCCCATTGTATACACTGCACTACCAGGAGTTAACAGAAAAATCACAACTTCATAAATAAAGTATTATAAGTTTTAAAACATAAATTTTATTTATAGTATTGAGTTTACATTCATTTTGTGATCAAATAAGTTATATATGGAAAAGTTGGCTAAAAATAAATATTCATTTATTCAGGTTAAGTATATTAGCTCTGCTAAATCATTTAAATATACAGGCCTTTTGAGTGAAATGTGTCTTTTCCATTACTCCCACCTAATGCGAACTATATATTGGGTGTGAATTTGAATGGAAAGAAAAATCTGTACATAGTTCTTGGGTTCATTTCTAAACTCCATAAGTGTCACTGAGAGCATTTTGGGAAGGACTAATAAATGTCAAGTTCAAGGCTAAGGTAAATTTAGCATCATACGAATAATTATACTTGTTTGGCTAATAAAACAAATACTAGTTTTATCCTGTTGATGTCTGTGAACCACCATCTCTTGTGTTACAGAGGCCAGCTCCCCAGGGCAATGTAGAAACACTTGTCTGATTTGAATCATGGGACTTGGGGAATATATTTCATGGTAAGTACAAATCTATAAATACTCTTATATTATGTACAATCTTGTTAATAAGACATTTTAGTATTAATTTTTTAATAATCACTTCTAACTTAGGCTATATTCTGTTATCCTTTGCAAAAAATATTCAACAGTTTATGCTTTAATACCATTCCGAATGGTAGAAGGTGATACAGAAATTAATAAGGTAAATAAAGGAATTGAAATAATGAGAAAAATACAAATAATGAATAGTGGCTGAAATAGCTAAGAAAAAATAAAAGAATCTTGGAATAAAGTAGGATTTGCAATTCCTTTTTTGGAAGTGTTGAAAACAGTGTTGCTATGATAAATTAAATTTAAAGGGAGTCGATTAATGACACTAAACAACACTTACTTTTACATTTTTCCGGAACATGTTTCAGAGACTTTGCCTCTATCCTCAACCAGTCGATGGCCGTTTGAGGATAGAGGCAAAGTCTCTGAAACATGTTCCCGAAAAATTTAAAAGTAAGTGTTGTTTAGTGTCATTAATTGACTCCCTTTAAATTTAAAGTAGGATTTGTTTTTAAAGTGGCAGTCGGCTGATTGGCAAGCACATGCTTGGAATTTGAAGCGGGAATCCGTTGGGAGTTGGCATGCCTTTTGTCATGAGATGGCGTCAGTTCATTGTAATGATTGGATGTACATGGGGTTGTGTCCAGGAAAATATTTTATATAAAATCAGTGCTTTCAAATGGGCTTCAATGCTATTTAGGAAAGTGATCTCCATATTTAAAACAGAGAAGTTGGGAGTGTTGAATAAAATTTTAAGTAAAAACAAAATTTCAGTTCTGTGTCGTTTCTTTGTAAAACATCCATGCATACCCTGAAGGAGAAACATCTCATCGCTCTACCAGATTAGCCTGGGAAATGATGCTATAGAAGTCTCCTAGATTATATTCTACATAGCAACAAGCATCTTTATTTCGGCATCAAAAGATTGTTGCCCTTTTAGAGTTAGTTGCTCAAAGGAATGTATTTTGGCTGAAGCTCCACAAAGTTAACAATAGAAATGAAGGTGGATATGAATGATACATATTTTTGGATTTATAGTGTGTGGTATAAGGTGTAGTAAAAATCATAATATTTAGTTGGAGTGCATGTGAAATTTTCAAATGCCTCTATAAGATCTGCCAACTAATAATGTTGAGCCTGAGTGGAGACGAGAGGAAATTAATAATTAATGATTGATTGTATAGGTTACCAATCAGCATGTAAACTAATCCTACCATTCCTTTTAAAGTTTATTGAAATGTTTTGAAGCTTTCTGTTTCCATTTGCTAAGTTTTTCTGTTCTTGAGAACTTTTCTTAGGCGTTGATGCATACTTATGTAATTAAAGTTATCAGGCTTACTTTCCTCATAGTGAGAAACAAAAACTCATTGAAGTATAAAAAATCAATTATTATCAGAGGAACAAAGAGGAAACCATATAATAAACCTGAGATTTCGGTGATGGCAGGATAGGAAAGATACCTCCTCTATCTCCATGACAATCTAATCTAATAAGTAATTACAATAGCTGTGGCATTTAAAAGTCCTAAAATCTCAGTAAGTGTGTAAATGAAACATTGTACAAGAGACACAACATGTAATTTTGAAAAGTTTGAAATGAATACTCTCATAGCTTTCTGAGATGCAAGCAGTGGTAATAGTTTCAGATAACTAGTTGTAGAGACACTAACTTATGTGTTTCAAATGGGAAGTGTCCTGGACTCCAGCAAATCAGATGCATTAGCTTGCTCAGCATGGGACCTTGTTAGCCCCACTCTTTTCATATTTCCCTCTCTTTTGCATACTATTCTATATAGACCATGCAGGTCTCCTTGGCACTAAATGTAAGGGAATCCAAAATGAATTTTTCAATCTTTTATAATAATGCAGTTGCTCAAATCACAATTGCACATGGATATTCACATATTGTGCACATATTTTAAATGCTATAATTGTAATTATAGTTTATTAATTACCTATTTTTCTAATCCAATGGAACTGTCACTGGTGCATCCATATAGCTATGAATGTCACTTCTGTTAAGAGACAATTCGTCATTATCACTGTCTTTATCATCTGAGTGTTGCAATTTTATGATAGGCTCCAAAATCTCGTCACATGCAAGAAATAGTGAAGTAATCAATAAAAATAAACAATAAAAAGCTAGCACAAGTAGAAGGAATCAAGTACCTAGGCATATACATAGACAAAAAATTCAGTTTCGACAGCCATATTACACAAAAAGCAACAAATCTAATACACTCACTGGGCAAAACAGCAAAATTACAGTGGGGTCTAGGCCCAAAGGCATTAAGTGTCAAAAGTAAAGGGACAATCACACTTATTCTCACATATGGAGCACCACTATGGGTAGAAGCTGCACAGAGAGTCAAGAACTCCTTAAAACTGCAAAGAGTCCAAAGATTAATCAATATCTAGATAGCAAAAGCCTACCGCACAATCTCATATGATGCCTTCTGTGTTATAGTAGGTGTACAGCCTATAACAATAACCATAAAAGGGAAAGCAGACCTATACAAGACACTGAAAACTAAAGAAGACTATGACTCACTACTGGAACTTAATAAATGGAACCATCCAGATCAGTTAAGATCAAAATAATAGAAGATGCAGACACCACTACCTACTTCAACGTCTACACGGATGGCAGCAAGATAGCAAACAAAGTTGGAGCAGGAGTGGCAATTTTCAAAGGAGTGAAGCTAATCAAATCACTAAAATTCAAGTTGAACCAAAATAGCTCTAATAATCAAGCCAAACAGATAGCCATCCTAAAAGCTGTGACAGAAACAACATCTACAATCGAAGCAGAAATTAGAAGAAAGGGAATATAGGATTGACACAACTCAACCAAAGGAGCAATAACAAGGAGTTTCTTCCCCTGCATTAGAGAGAAACTCTAGGTGAATCTGTCACTCATGCCGGGTTTTACAGCTCTAACTGCAGGACATGGAAAAACCAATTCATACAAACACAGATTCCACATCACAGATAACCCTACATGTTCATGCAACACAGGACACCAAACAGTACATCACATAATATATGAATGCCCAGAAGTACTACAACAAAGAAACACATTAAGAGAAGGCATTAGGAAAAAAGGGGGAAGCTGGCCAGCGACTGCACAACAGCTTATATCCAAATATCTGAGAGACTTCCAACAATTCTGCAACTCAATAGGACTGTGAAGTGCAGTGCAGTGTAAAAACAAAGAATTAAAGTTGTGACAATTAGAGTGATATCAACAATGATTACAAGGACAATAATAGCAACTATAAGGACATAAAAAAGACCAAATCAAGAAATAACTTGAATACCAAAGAATGCAAATCATGTAATATTACTTGTAATGGGGCATGCTGTTAATTAATCTTTAAAACATAAAAAAAAAAAAAAAAAAAAAAAAAACACATACGCGTGCACACACTTGCTTTGAAGATATAATAGGAATTAGTGAGGTGCAAGCATGCCTATTATATTTTCATCCTAGCTTAATATATGGCATGATATTTTGTAAAATGTTAGTGATTTCTTTGTTTATGGTTTTTGAAAGTATTTTTGATATTTTAAAATAATTTTCCACAATTTTACAGAAATTTAACCTTTTACAGTTCATCAAATACTTATTTCCCATACTATTGTGGATATTGCATTTTTACACTTCTCAACATCGATTGATATTTTACTTATAAGTGTTTTTTTACATTTTTATGCTTTTTGATATTTTTGTTAGATTTTATCCAATTTAAAAAGATACCTTTACAGTTTTATAGATAAAAAGAAATAACCTTCTGTGGAAGGTGCATAAGTAAACTAGCAGTGCAGCATTTTTAAGCTGACAAAAACAGAACAAATTAGTAAATAAATAATCATTTGTGCATTTTGTTAAAAGCACATATTTTGAACAATTTTAAGCAGAACATTATAATACTGATGATATTTAAAAACATATCAACTTTCAAATCTGAATAGTTTACAAATACCTCAAATTATATTAAACCACCACTTCGAAATGCAAGTCACTAAAGCATTCCCTTTAATTTTTAAAGTTTGGTATAGATATAATGATGATATTTTTGCAATTGATCCTGATAAACTCATAAACAATGCTTTAAAATTACTAAATTTGCAAGATAAAGCTATAGAATGTACGTTAGAAACTGAAATTAATGGATTTCTTTCTTTTCTAGATCTAAAGATAATAAGAAATTAAACTTTGGTATTTATAGAAAGTCTACTCATATTGATAATTACGTAAAAAATAAAAGTTTTAACCCTTTTTAACATAAATTTGCTGTTTTCAATAGTTTGATTTATATATTAATAAATATACCCCTGAATAAAGATGAATTTAATAAATAATATAAACATATTATTAATACTGCTTTAATTAATGGTTTTAATAAAGACTTTATACATAAAAAAATTGAAAAACTTAAATAACCCTTAGAAAAATAAAATATGATTATAATTTTAAAAAATGTATTTACCGTCCTTGGATTAATAAACATTTTCAAAACAGTTTTAAAGAGTTTGGTATAACTTCAGTTCCTCAAAATAAATATCATATTAAAAATTAATTGCTTTTCTCTAAAAAAGATAAAGTTCCTAATAATAAAATATCTGGTATTTATCAGTTTAATTGTTTCAATTGTGATAAAGGACGTAATTTAGAAACCAGAACGAAAGAACATTTTTGTAACATTAAATTTATAAACAGACTGATAAATCGGCCGTAGCAGATCATTTTTGGTCATTTAACCATGAAGTAAATCCAGAAGTTAAATTATTAAAACAATTAAATGGTCCAATAGATTTAATGGTTTTGGAAAAGATATTTATTTTAAAAAAACAAACATCGTGTAATAAATTTTGAAATACCGGCAGTCGATTCTGTTTTTAAATTTGTTTTATTTTCAGATTTTGGTAGTACTAACAAGAACATAGTAGCATCTAGCATTCGTAACGATGGCGACAGCTTTGTTGTTTTCGGCTGAAGATATGTAAAAGTTTTACATGAAATCACGATCCCAGACAATTTATAGGAAAAATATCACCATTTCTTATAAGATAAGTGAAGTTTAAGTTACAAATTGTTATATTTGTAGATATTTGTTTACTTCACTGTTAATAGCTTCATATTTTACATATTTATTTTTTAACTGCTCAATTCCTATTCCAACATATTATATAATCTATTCTATTTCAATATTTATCGATGATGATGATGATGATGATGATTATTATTATTATTATTATTATTATTATTATTATTATTATTATTATTATTATTATTATTATTATTATTATTATTATTATTATTATTATTATTATTATTATTATTATTATTATTATTATTATTATTTATTTTTAAATTTATTTTATATTATGATTATTTATAATTATAATTTATTATAATTAATTTTATTATTATATAAATTTTATTTATATTTTAAAATCATTAGATTAAAAAAGCTTCTTAATTCGATAAATTTCTATGAACTGCTAGCGCTGGTATCCAGCACAAACAAAACTGGTAATCAGTACTCATATATACTAAACCAAAACTAAATCACTAAATTACAGTAGAAGTCACAATTATAAGTAAAGAGTGAACGAAATTTAAAGTATATTATATAGAGCACTTGTAATAAATAACCTTCAACATCTACACTACATTATTTCTTTCTTCTTATAGCAAACACTAAAATCCTTTCAGTTCTTAAATACACTCTACTTATTAAATTATTACACAACCCATCATTGACAACCTTTAATACCAATTCTTCTTACGAAATACACCATTTCACTTCCACTATAAAAACACTTTTGCACTATTAATAAAAAGAAAGAGAAAGGAAAATATTTTTTTCACTATATTTTTTTCACTTCTTCACTATAACTTTCATATTTAGTGAATAAGACAAAACTTAAAATTCACCTCAGAAACTATTTGTAGTTGGTTTAAAATTCACTGTAATTACACTTCACTATTGAACACTATTTTCCATTCTTCATCTGCTACCTTGCTCAAAGATCGCATCTAAGAATGACATCGCTATTTAAAAAATTCATTGCACCACCTCCAACCATTTACCCTGGACCCAACCTCCTGAAGTCAGCACTGCCATCGTACTGGAACAGTGACACTCCCTCCAAATTACCTCCCCTCGCTGGCTTATTGAATTAATTAATATCCCATCATTCTTCCTCTTCTTCCTCTTCTTCTCTATCTAGGATATTTGATTAATATATGATCATTCTTCCTCTTCTTCCTCCTCTTCTCTGATTAGAGCATTAGATTGATAGATATCCCATCGTTCTTCCTCTTCTACTTCTTCTCTTCTTTCTTCTATTCTTCGTCTATTTACCAATCTTTCATTCCTGACAATTAACTCTTCCATTTGTGATGTTGCTATCACTTCTGGTAATATGACTTCTCTCATATTCTCACTTATCTTATGAGCCATGGACTCTAGATAAATACAAGATTCCTCATTTCTTAAAATAAGGAACTATACAGTGCTGCATTGTCACCATGTTAATTACAGCTTTTTCTAATTGACTTCATCACTCAAATGTTGCAATTAATTCATGTAATACTCGCCATTGATTGCTTTTCCTGTTAGGAGATAATTAAAATTATTCCATCCACATCCCAAAAGACTGATGCTGTGATCTTGCCTGCTAATGGAATTTTTTTTTTACTTTCTTTGGAGCTAATTATCCTCTTTCAATCCGCTGTTTTGGCTGTTCATTTTTCTCAGGTGTGAAGTGATGGAACCATGTTTTATTCATAATTATGAATCAGTTCGTAAAGTTGGCTTTAAAGCAGCAAAACTTTTCCCAAACACTTGACTGAAACATCCTCACAATGCTGCTGTTGTTCCATTGTGAGCAATGCAGCACTCATGTTGTTCAAATCTTTAGTCAGGATGCAATGTACAGCAATTTTTGAAATGTTTATAATGTCTGCTAGCTTGTACACTTTAAGTCAACAGTCTCAGTACCATCTTTTTTTTTTTTTTTTTAATTTTATTCACTATTTCTGGCATGGTCACCTCATTTGGTTGACTATGGTAATATCTGTATTGTCAACTTGTATGGGTTCGCTTAAACTCTACAACTCAATATTTAGCTGTTGTATCAGAAGGAGCAGACTCCCCCAGAGTAGAATCTAGCTTACCTTTAATATTTGTTGGACTATGACCTTTCAAGTGAAAGTATTGTATCAAATAGCAATGACAACTTTGTCCATGGCTACAAATTTTCTGAGTGTTCACTATTAATAGCTGCCAAACAAATGCTAAACAATATAGCATTGTCAAACTTGAAACTTAAACTTTATAAGGATGTTACTTCTTATAGTCATTTGTTTCAAACAACGATCATCTATACATCAGCAAGGGTACTTCAGGGTAGCCCCTCGTATGGCATTCATCAATTTTGAAATGGTTAGCCATTTGGAGAAAATAGCTTCACCTTGTAAGCCCAGGACTTTCAGTACACCAGAATGAAAGGTCTGCCATGGGGTAGTTCAGTATGTTCTTTGCAACCAATCCAATGTTGAGGAAACATTTCATCCAGCCTGTGTCATACAGCCATATCACTGTGCCACTGTCTTGCATGACTTATGCAGGAGATTCTCCATTATTACATGCAACAGCAGAATCAGAAATAATCTGCTGGGATTTGCAGATGCATTTGAAGGTTCACATTTGCTTCCTAAAACTATAGAATAGAATAGAATCTTTATTGTCACATAACGTTTACATTGTAAGCCTAGCTGGTAAACTGGTGAGTCGTCAAGTTATACATAAAAGAAATTTAAAAGAAAAACGAATTCTAATGTATATGTACATAAATTATCAATTACAAGTAATGCAGTAGTTATGATATTGTGTCATCCATGAATTCCTGTATGGAGTAATATGTCTTATGTAATAACAGATCTTTTACACTTTTATTAAATAGTTTCAGAGTTTTTATTTCTTTGAGTCGTTGAGGTAATTTATTGTATATTTTTATACTATAGTCCAATTATGCAATTTTTGCAATTGAACCACTGCTGCATGAAAGGATTGTATAAATAACAGTTCAGTTTAGGCCAGTGGTATAGATTTTATTTCTTGTTTTCTACTTTCATTTAAAAATTTGCCCCATTGGAAAATATAATAATGGATGTGAAGTCTGGCATCAGTCATACCCAAAAACCACCCATGCATTTTTATTTTACAATGAAAATTATCTTCTGATAATATTTTATGAGTTGTAGCCTATGTGGGTGAAAAGTTTTGTCTTCAGCCAACTTCAGGGAGGTTGGCTGGATTGACTTCCTTGGACTGAGGCAGACTTTTACCACTTCATCAGATTATGATCTTTCCATTTGGGCACATCTGCAAGGGAACCCCTTCTCTTAAATTTCACAAATAATCTCCAGAGTGCTATGAGATACTGGTTGATTTTTGTAATTTTACGTTCTCAAACGTTAAGTTATATCGGACAATGAATGGAATGGGCAAAATGATGCTCAGTGAGCCCAGGGTCCATAGACCTTAGAGTTACCCGACATTCGTCTTTCAGGATAAGGGAAAACCCTGGAAAAAACCTTATCCAGGTAACTCACCCTGACCAAGATTCGAACTCGGGACCTCTTGAACGTGAGGCAGACGCTCTACCACCACGCTACCAAAGCAGGCTACTGGTTGATGTTGGATGTAATGTCAGTTAAACTCGTTACTAATATGGTATGAATAGTCTTCAGAACCACACAACTAAATAATTTGTACATGTTCCTCTTGCAGAAACATCATTCACTCTGACAAAACAGTATAGACACAGAAATATTAATTGAAAAAAACTATTTGTAGTTGGTTTTTAACATCTGCCACATTTTTATTTTTGAGGGACTAATTTTGGGAGCTGTTGCTTCCATTTTCAACCTCAAAGTCCAGACATCATTTGTTGCTGTTGTTGCTTGCTATCTTTTCTCTGATGGTGCAACTTGAACGTCTTTATCAAATTATTGACCAGTCGGATTTCAAAGTTCATTAATTCAAAATCCAAAATTATTAAAAGGAATGATAAACCAAAACAAACTGACAATGTAGGAGAAAACTTAATATGGAAAAATAAGGACCAAATAATGAACTTTGAAAGGGCAGAGCAAGACTGAAAAATTCAATGCTATAGCCGGGATTTGAACCACTGATCTTCTGGTCTCCATCCAACTGCTCTAAACCATTGAGCTGCTATGGCCAACTTGCCAACATGACATTAAATTCTCCAACTGACTCGTGTTTTCCCCGGTAAACCACTAGGAGTTCTCATAAACATATGAGACAACCACCTTAATGGCGACTTACTATGCTGTAAGTACTTTAAGGCCCAGGCTTAATAGTTCGGACCACTATTAGGTGCAAATTAATGGAAATTAATTGTTCTTTCACACTAGCCGTGTGTAGGATGCACTATGAAAGGGCAGAGCCAGACTGAAAAATTCAATGTCATAGCCGGAATTTGAGCCATGAATCTTCTGGTCTCCATCCAGCTGCTCTAAACCATTGAGCTGCTATGTGCAATGTGCCAACATGACATTAAATTCTCCAACTGACTCGTGTTTTTCCTGGTAAACTCCTTTTTCCCGGAGAACTCCTGCAGGTTTACCGGGAAAAAACACGAGTCAGTTGGAGAATTTAATGTCATGTTGGCACGTTGGCCATAGCAGCTCAATGGTTTAGAGCGTCTGGACGGAGACCAGAAGATCTTTGGTTTAAATCCTGGCTATAGTATTGAATTTTTCAGTCTGGCTCTGTCCTTTCATAGTGTGTCCTACACACAGCTAGTGTGAAAGAACAATTAATTTCCAATGAACTTTGAAATCCTACCAGCCGATATAATTTAATAAAGAAGTCCATAGCTGCACCACGGTTAGAAGACAGCAGACAACAATAACAACCTGATAGTTGAACCTTTGAGGTTGAAAATGGAAACCTCCAAAGATAGTCCCTCAAAAAATAAAAATGTAAGTGATGGTGTGTTAAGAACCAACTACAAATAGTTTTTTCAATTAATTTGGATGTCACTGTTACTAAATTCCTCCAAACATGCATAATAGAAATATTAGTTTTTATGAATAGTGCAGGAATTTTCAGATGTCTGGTATTAAGCACAGCACAAAATTATTGAAACTGCAGCGCCAGTCATAAAACTTGAAACATGATGATGATGATGATGATGATGATGATGATGATGATGATGATGATCGTTGGCGCTACAGGCCATGTAGACGCTTGGCTTCCCTAACCACCCTCTTCCATTCTACTCAGTCCTCTGCTTTTCTTCTCCGGCCTTTAACCCCCAACTTTCTCAAGTCGTCTTCTACATCATCTACCCATCTATTGCTGGGTTTTCCTCTTCTCCTTCTGCCATCCAGCTTTCCTAAGTATATCTTCTTAACCACACTGGTTTCCGGCATTCTCTGCACATGGCCAATCCACCTTATTCTTCCTTGTTTAATTTTCACTACTATATTTGGTTCTCCAAATAGGCACTGTAACTCCAAGTTAGTCTGCATTCTCCATCCGTCCAAGTTCCTTATCACTCCAAATATATTTCTCAGGATCTTCCTTTCCCTCCGCAATAACAATTGTTCTTCTCTGGTTGTCAGCACCCAGCTTTCTGAACCATACATTACTATTGGTCTCAGTACAGTTGTATATATTTTAATTTTAGTATTCCTACTGACGTTCCTTGATTTAAACATATTCTGCAAGGCATAGAAACATCTGTTACCACTTGCTATTCTTTCTTGAATTTCCACTGATGTTTTATTATCTACTGTTACTATAGATCCCAAGTATTTACATTTTTACACTCTTTGGTATTCTTTTTCATGTAATTTAACTGTAGGTTCTCTTCTTCTTGCATCCCCATCACCTCCCATCTTCATATATTTGGTTTTACTAACGTTCACTACCAATCCTAGTGCTAAATTAAACAGTAGTGTGGATGGCACATCTCCTTGTCTCAACACCCTCTCCACAGTAAACATACCTGATAAATCTTGTTCCATTCTAACCCTGCATCTTGTCAATTCCATAGTCATTCTTGTCAATCTCACCAGTTTCTGTGGTATTCCGAACTCTCTCGTTATCTGATAAATTTTAGCTCTATCCAGGCTATCATACGCAACAGCTGATGATGTTAGGAAGATCCTAATGAAACTTGTTCTAGGTAAATACTAGCAATAAGTGGAGCATTGAGTATTAGTTTGACTCAAAATTATATTTATCATACGCTTGTTTAAAATCAACATACAGCTGATGAAGCTGTCTGTCATATTCATAAAACTTTTCCAGTATTTGTCGTAATATAAAAATCTGGTCTAATGTAGAGCATTGTTTCCTAAATCCTGCTTGGCAATCCCCAATTATCTTTTCTAACCAATGCTCCAGTCGCATGGCAAGTATCTTGCCAAAAACTTTGTAAGTTTCATCTAGCAGTACAATCCCACGGTAATTTCCACACTCTGCCTTGTCTCCCTTTTTATGTATTGGACAGATTATTCCCACATTCCAGTCATTAGGCATTTCTTCCTTTGTCCATATTTCTTAATTAATTCACAAACAGTCTTCTCCAGTTCTTCTCCTCCATATTTCAGTAATTCTGGCTCTATTCCATCTTCTCCTGCAGTTTTATTGTTCATTAATGCTTTGATTGTCTTCCTGATTTCTACTGTATCAGGCTGTTCTACTTCCTCATCCTGTTCCTGTTCTTTCCTTTCCTCGTTCCTGTTTCTCTCTTCACTATCAACTTCTTCATTTCTGGTGAGTAACTCGTAGAAATGCTCTTGCCACCTTTCCAGCATTTTGTTTCTTTCCCCGATAAGGTTGCCATCCTTATCCTTAAAGAAAATCGCTCTTGGTTGGAATCCTCTTTTAAGATCTCTTGTTCTCTCATAGAACCTCTTTACCTCATTTCTATCTTTCATTTCATCCAATTCTTCAATTCTCTTTCTCTCAAAAAGTCTTTTCTTCAATCTACATTTCCTATCTGCATTTCTTCGTTTTTCTCTGTACTCCGCTGTTAATCTTGTTCTTCTCTGGATCATCTTTTCCCTAGCTTCATTTCTTTCTTGCATTAATGCCAAGCACTCTCCATCAAACCATTCTGTTCTCTTTATATATTTTTTCTTTCCCAAGGTTTCATCTGCAACTTCATTAATGGTTGTTTTTAATATCTCCCATTTTGTTTGAATTTCTTCTTTCTCCCACTGTTCTCTTTTGGCTACTAACATTTCAGTCATTTTCTCCTTGTATTTCTCTCTTAGCTCTTCGTTTTTTAGACCCTCAACATTATGCTCGTCACTACTTCTTTTCTTTTCCGTTCTTGCCCCATCTATCTTTTGTCTATACTTGATCCTAAGTAGATAATGGTCCGAGTCGCCATCAGCACCTCTGCAGCTTCTTACATCCATAATATCTTATGCATGTCTCCTGTCTATTAGGACAAGGTGTATCTGGATCTTGGTGATACCATCTGGTGATATCCAGTCTCTCTTTATATCTTGACGTGGGTGCCAAGTACTTTTAACTATCATTTCGTTCCCACTGGCAAAGTCTATCAATCTCAACCCATTGTCATTGCTAGACTCATGTAAACTCTCTTTTCCTATTATGTGTCTATATACCTGTTCTCTACCAATTTTGGCATTTAGGTCTCCAATGATCATTTTAACATCATGCCTTTGAACTTTATTAACTTCTTCTTCTAATTTAGTGTAAAATTTATCCTTTACCTCTTCTTCTGTCTCTTCTGTAGGTGCATATATGCTGAACGCTGTAATATTAAAGAACTTGGCCCGCAGTCTCAGTGAACACATCCTGTCATTATTTGCTGTGAAATCTAATACGTTTTGCTTCAAAGACTTTTGTAGCAGGAAACCTGTTCCATTACTACAGGTATTACCACCGCTATACATCAGTATGTGGTTCCCAGAGGCTATCATTCCTTGTCCTTTCCATCTAATTTCCTGTAGTGCTGCAAGCTTCACTCCATATTTTTCCATTTCATTCCTTAATTCCTTCAAAAACTTGAAACATGGAAGCTTATTAAAAAGCAGTTTTGTAAAATTCACATTTTCACCTTTTACTTTCTGAAACTAGAAAAAGTAATTAGAAATTGGTTCCTTTCTTGGAAGTGTTGAAAACAGTGTTGTTATGATAAATTAACTTTAAAGAGAGTCGATTAAAGACACTAGACAACACTTACTTTTAAGTAAGTGTTGTCTAGTGTCTTTAATCGACTCTCTTTAAAGTTAATTAATAGAAATTTGTTACTTTATTATTCAGGTAAACTGAACTAAAATTGGACTCACTAACTTTACATCAATATTGAACCTTTACTCAATTTAAAAAGAAATTCAAAAGGACTCTAGATTATGAAGCAGTGGAATATTTAAAGAAGGCACTTACACATGAATTGAAGAATCCTATTTTCATTCATTAATGCATTTATTCACTATTCAAGAGATATATTTTATTTCTAGCTATGCTAGGGTTATAAAACACATTTTAATGTGCAATTTTTCATCCTATAGGTATCAAAAGAAGATTGGCACATATGATAAACAGCTTTGGGAGAGAACTGTTGAGCAGCGTATTCTGCATGGCCTCACAAATGTACCCAGAAAGACAGCAAAACTTAAAACAGAGCTTATTGATGTTGATCTAGTTAGAGGTAAGGTTTGTAAATATGTTTTTACTTTTATTTGTCAAACCTGCCTTGAAGAAAAAGTAAATGCATTCTTTCTTAAGGAATATATTTATTTTTGTTTAGTACGAGGGCCGTTCAGAAAGTAACCTCTGGTTGATTGCAAAAAATTCACCAAGTTAAATAAAAATATTTTAATATATACATCTTACAACTACATCTTTGCACTATTTTTCTACATAGTCTCCATAACGATTGAGGCACTTATCGTATCTGTTCACAAGCTTTGAAATTCCTTCTGCATAAAAATCACCCGCTTGTGCCTGGAGCCAGCCTGTGACCGCATCTTTGAGCTCTTCGTCGTCATCAAACCGCTGGGATCCGAGCCATGTCTTCATATGCATGAAGAGGTGATAATCGCTTGGCGCCAGATCTGAGCTGTAAGGTGGATGTTTGACAACGTCCCACTTGAAGGACTCAAGAAAGTCTAATGCAGAGGCCATTGTTTGAGTTTTGTGGTGGTCGGTAAGAATTTTGGGCACCCATCGTGCACAGAACTTACGGTAACCCAATCTTGCTGTCACTATCTTGTACAAGAGAGTCTTAGAAATCTATGGAAAATCAGTAGACAACTCCGACATTGTGAAACGTCGGTTTTCACGAACTTTTGCATCAACTGTCTAAACAAGTTCGTCCGTCACCAATGATGGTCTACCACTCCTCTCTTCATCATGAATGTTTTCTCGTCCACTTTTAAATAAACGTACCCATTCACGGACCACTCCTTCACTCATAACTCTTGGTCCGTACACGGCACAAAGCTCACGATGAATAGCTGCTGCAGAATATCCTTTGGCTGTAAAAAACCTTATAACAGCACGCACTTCACATTTGGCGGGGTTTTCTATTGCAGCACACATTTCAAACGGCCACAAACACTAAACTAGCGCAGATACGACGTTCACTCGACCACGTCTTGATGCCGGCTGACCTGCTGAGTGCATGAATGCACAGATGGCGTCGCTACTCCCCCCACTACCCGCACTGTGACCGATCGGAGGTTACTTTCTGAACGGCCCTCGTATATACAAGGATCACTGCGATAGTTTTGGGATACACCAAAACTTAACTGATTCTGACTGGTGGAGGTTTTCAAAATATTCACCACCACACTTTGTGCTTTTTCTGATTCTCTCAAACCACTTTTGAAAGCAGTGCTGTAACTCATTTTCATGTAGCTATAAAGGCTCACTTTTGTATGCTGCAACAGCTTCTTTAGGGCTTGATAAGCTCTTTCCATGCATATGACTTTTCACTGTGGAGAATGAAAGAATTCACTTGGAGCTAAATTTGAACCTAAGGAGGGATGAGTGATTAGCTTCACCTCTGTGGACTCCAGAAACTGGATTGTTGCATTGGCTGTGTATGCAGAGTTATTGTCATATTGGAGCAGAATTCCTCACAGTTTTGTCTTTGGCTTCAATTTATGAAGCTTCTCAAAAACTTGTGGTAAGCAGATGGTTGAGTACCAGTGTGCAGTTAACTAATTTGTTCCACAACTGGAATAGTAGCCATATGACAAGTTTTAGAAAGGAAAGTGTCCAACATTTTCTTCCTGACGCTGCACAGCTACTTCACTTTTGTTGGAAGATTGTCATCTGGAAAGTTCCACACAGCCGACTGACAGTCTCGTGGTCATACTGGTATATCCAAATTTCAGTATCAATGACAGTGTCAGAAACCTGTCAAGAATTGCCTCCATTGAATCTTGCCTACATGAGTACAGTTTTGCAGATCATTTAAACTGTAAAGCATCCAATGGGGATGACATCTTTCTCACACAAAGATAGACATGCAGTATTTTGGAAACTGCTGGTGATCCAATGTGTATAGTTACATCAATTTCCTTAAATGTCACCTGATCATTTTTGCGGACCATTTTTTCCACAGCAGCCATGTTTTCTTCAGTCACTGCTATAGACAGTTGACCACCTGTAACTTCAACCTTGAATGACTTCAACATTTAAACACTTGAAACCACCTAAAAACGTTGCATGGGTAAGGTCAATGTTCCCAAAAGCCTGTTACAAGTGCTTAAGATTTTGGGTCTTGTTTAAACTGATTTTAAAATCATAGAAAATCATTGCACCAAAGTGCTCTCTCTCCACCTCCATTCTAGTAACCACTCTCACCACACTAGAGATTGTCAACCTTGCACTGTATACTGCAAGGCAGGGGGGAAGGATGCAAACTGATTCATCCTTTAAACTCACAAAGAATGTTGCTATCCAACGGTGCAATCCATTTAAATTGATCAAACTTAGTTTAGGTATATCTCAAAACTTTTTAGAGACCCTCGTATGTTGGTACAGTTAGTGACACTTTATAAACTGAGTGACCTTTAAACAAACATTGCTGTTTTCTGTATAACAAGAGCTGATATATACATCCTTATTGCCTAAGCAAAAGAGGAATAATTGATGGGTGTTTATCATATTGTAACATTCATGCTTTGCACTAGCATCTGAGATAACATGGGTTCCACTTAAGACAGTGAATGTCACTGGGGGGGGGGGGGGGGAGGGAGCCTCAGGAAGGAGGTGTTCTTTAGAAAGGTGTAGGTTAAAGTGAAGGATTTACTTATCTTAAAATTGTGACATTTAGTTCTGGCTTATAGGGAGTTTATTCTACATAATGAGCTACATATAACAAACAAGATTGCTCAGAAAAGGACAGCTGTGAGCTTTACCTTGGCGGTGGTTCCTAGCATCAGAAGTTCCATTGTCGAAGATAGTAGATGTGGTCTTTAAGCAAACAAGCGATGCAGATTCGTCTAGCACGTGTGTGAGTGTTTTCCCTTAGGCCAAATTCTGGGGGTTTAAATATTAAACCTCTGCCAAAGTAGTAACTGAGTCAGAGCTTTGTCAGCTTAAGTCAGCAGGGCCACGACCTATGCATGACATCCAAGCATGACTTACAAGTAACGTGACAGGATGTCGCATGTTTCAATGTTACTCCTACATCTTCCAAATATATGATTTTTACAAATTTACTCTTTTTATAAATGTAAAAATTATTATTGTCACAACCTCCCACCGCAATAAGAACCATAGCTGTCCTCAGCTGACTATATGGCAATATATCACAAAAAATATGTTCAGATATACATAAAATATGAACCCAATATACAAAGATAATATACAATAAGAGTAATGGGCTGGACAGACAGGGGAATTAATTTCAGGAGTATGTACATAGCAGGGTAGGCTAGGATGGGAAAACAAAACAAAACGAAGGAAAAGGGGAGGAGGCACTACAGCTCAGTAGCAGCTAAGCCGGTGCTGAGGAGAGAGATCGCCACTCAGACCAGCTATATCGGTGAGGCAACAATAACTGAGAAGATCATTATTCCATCACCATCTCCGAAGCTTGCCAAACCACCCTTGTCTGAACCTACTACGGTTACCTCGCCATCACGAAGGAGATCGCCAGCACAGTCACGGGTTAAAGCATCAACCTCCAAGACCGGCAAGCCCGTTCTGTACCATGCCCCGCCTAAACAAGTTAAGACCAGCTATAAAAATCGGATTTCCTCAAGGACACCAGCAAATCTACCAGCCGAAAGAAGAGTCCTAGGGCCTCTAAAAGTTCCTCCTCTGAGGAGTCTTCAGGTAAGGACTCTGATTGATGCTTTTTCTCGTCGATCACTGTATCCAATCGGTTTGGGGCCCTTGAACCGAAGTTCTCTATCGGGAAAGGGGCCTCATCCGTGGAGGAGATGTAACAGGAGGATACGGACCACACTGCCAGGATGACTTCCAGAAAACGATCCGATAACTCAGATGTTAAAGGGGTTAGCCCGAAACCCAAAAAGAAGGGTAAATTGATTCGGCCACCTTCGAAGTCGTCATAAAGTGGAAACCTTAACCTCATATTCCACTATTCCATAGCTCCAATGGCAATCTTACAGTGGAACATACGAGGGTTTAGGGCACATCGCCCTGAACCGGATTTATTGCTCAGTAAGCACGATCCATTAGTAGTTTGCCTACAGGAGACTAAGTTACGCCCACAGGATTCCTTTCAACTCAGACGGTATACTCCATTCAGACGTGATCTTGCTCCTGAAGAGGGTATTCCTGCACATGGAGGCACTATAGTACTCGTCATGGATGATGCATATGTGGTCATTATACCTCTATGGACTAACATCCAGTCAGTTGCTACACGCATAATACTGCCAACGATACAATTGGTTGTCTGCAACATCTATATTCTGCCTTCTGATAACCTCTCACTTACTGAGCTACAAGATCTGGTTGTTCAGTTACCAGCCCCCTTTCTGTTGGTGGGAGACCTCAATGCCCATCACCCTCTCTGGGGGTCAACCCGAACTTGTGCAAGAGGTAGAGTTCTCGCAGACTTCCTGGAAAGTAATAACCTGGTTCTCCTGAAACCTTCGTTTCTTTCTGATGCATTCAACACCTTGTCGCAACTGGATTTGACAGTATGCTCACCACAGTTAGCAGTATGCCTCCAGTGGAACTCATCTCTGACCTGCACTCCAGTGACCACTTCCCCTGCCTTATTAGTCTCCTAGCACAAAAAGTGTGTTCCACATGCTTGCCAACCTGGCGTTTCATTCATGCCAACTGGACCGTTTACACCCAGTTGGTGGCTTTTAGCTATGAAGAGCATGCCTCTGTAAACGACTTAGTAGAACATCTTACCGAACAGATACTTTCCGCCGCAGAACGATCTATTCCCCATTCGCTCCCAATCCTCGTCGACATCCTGTCCCATGGTGGACTGATGACTGCCGGGATGCAGTCCGTGCTCGAAGGCGTGCTCTAATTGTTTTTCAACGCCACCCCAAATTGGAGAACCTGATTCAGAACAAGAAGATGCGTGCAAGGGCTAGGCAAATAATTAAGGAGAGCAAAAGACATCTTGGAATTCCTTTATGTCATCTTTTAATCGCCATACCCCTTCGTCTGTTGTATGGGATTGCTGGTATGAAAACTCCTGCAGGAGTCGTTGTGGATCCATTAGACGTTGCTAACACCCTTGGCAGTGCTTTCGCTCTTTTGTCTAGCTCCGATCATTATGCACCTGAGTTTCTCCCACTTAAGAATTAGGTGGAATCTCAAGGTCTCTGCTTTTGTTCTGGAAACCTTGAAGGATACAATTGCCTTTTTACCATGGCAGAACTCGAACACGAACTTTATCCTCGCGATTATCTGCAACAGGACTAGACGGTATTCACGTGCGATTCTTACAACATCTCTCTCCCGAAGGGAAGGCGTTGCTCCTAACCGTCTATAATCGTTTCTGGGTTGACGGCTGTTTTCCTGAGGAATGGCGAGAGGCCATCGTCATACCCATTTTGAAGGCTGGGAAGGATCGTCATCTGCCTTCCAGCTATCGGCCTATATCTCTCAACAGTTGCATTTGCAAGGTCATGGAGCGCATGATTAATGACCGTTTGACATGGTGGCTTGAGTCTCGGAATCTACTATCGAAGGTCCAGTGCTGTTTTCGTCGTCACCGTTCAACAGGCAACCATTTAGTTTCCCTCTCTACCCAGATCATGAATGCCTTTCTTAGAAAGTGCCAAACCGTTGCTGTGTTTTTTGATCAGGAGAAGGCTTATGGCACTTGCTGGAGGTATGGTATTCTCCGGACCCTCCACGAATGGAATTTTAATGGCTGTCTCCCTCTGTTTCTTCAGAATTTTATGAGGGACCGCATCTTTGGCGTTCGCATGGGCTCGGTTTTGTCACGGCTTTTTATTCAAGAGAATGGAGCACCGCAGGGCTTGGTACTCAGCGTCACACTCTTCGCCATACCTATCAATCCTATCGTTAGCTGTGTTCCTCCTGGAATTTCGTCGTCCTTATTTGTAGATGACTTTGCCATCTGCCTTAGTTCTCGGCGGACTTGTCTCCTTCAGCACCGTCTAGAATCCTGTCTTGATCGACTTTGTGATTGGAGTCTTACATCTGACTTTGTTTTCCACCGAGAAAACCATCTGTGTAAACTTTTGACGCCGGAAGGCGTTTCCTTCCCCCAAGTTCTTGGACAGGATGCCCTTCATTTCACAGCTGAGGCAAAATTCTTAGGCTTGATTTTCGATAGGAAACTCAGTTGGCTATCTCACATTTCTTGTTTGCGAGCTAGGTGTGATCGTTCTCTGAACAGTTTACGTATTTTAAGTGGCACTTCCTGAGGATCTGATCGAACTACACTGCTGTTTGTATCATTCTCTAGTACGATCTAAACTAGATTATGGGTGCATTTTATATTCTTCGGCAGCCCCCCTCTGTTCTCCGACGTTTAAATCCCGTTCACCATCGTAGCATTCGAGTTGCTATTGGGCCATTTCCCACTAGTCCAGTTGAGAGTCTCTATGCTGAGGCTGCAGAACCCCCTTTATCCCATCGTCGTGAGGTTCTTCTGTGCAGCTATACGTGTAGTCTTTCCAACTTGCCTAATCACCCCGGATTCTGGCTGTTTTTTTTTTTTTTTTATGATGATGATGATTCACTGGATCGTCAATATGCAGTTAACCCGTCGACTTTACACCCCCTGGGGATTCGCTTCCGGTCTCTTCTACAACACCTGAATGTCGACTAGTACCAACGCTTCCTAGTGGATAACCTTGCTTTCTTCCCTGGATACGCAATGAGGTCCGTTGCAACCTTGGGCTCACATACATGCCTAAAGATACGACCCCTGTACCCGTGTATCATTCTGCCTTTTTAGAACTCGAGGCGCAATTCGGGGATTGTGATTTTATCTACACAGATGGATCTAAGAGCAAACTTGGAGTCGGATGTGCTTTTGTTTTTTGGGCGTAGGACTTTTACTTTTCGTTTACGGCGGCAGTGTTCAATTTTTACCTCGGAACTTTTTAGTCTTTTACAGATGATTTTATATATTGAGCGGCATTCTATGCGTAACTGCGTGATCTGTACGGACTCCCTCAGTGCACTTCAAAGCCTCTTGATGCTGTAAAATTTCCATTCTCTGGTGCAGCGTATTCAGGATAGAGTCCACTGCCTGGTACTTTCTGGCACCAGGATCACCTTTGTGTGGACGCAAGGTCATGTCAGAGTGTCTGGCAATGAGGCTGCAGATGCTGCGGCTAAATCCGCCATTTCCTCACCTAAATGAGTGGACGGCTTTGTACGGGAACAAGCTTCAGGTGGTTAAACCCCTTCCGGTTGCCTGGGCTACCTCTGCCCGAGTTTCCAGGTGGGAAGAAATTGTTTTAGCTGGTTTGCATATCAGACACTGTCGTTTTAGTCATGGTCACCTTTTACATGATGAACCCACACCTCTGTGTCACCGCTGTGATGTACCCCTAACGGTACGTTACATTTTAACGAATGTCGGCTTTTAGCCCCATTACGTGCCAGTCTGTCGCTGCCAGCTGCTTTTTCTGCCGTATCGGCAGATAGCGACCATGCTGTTGAAGGTGTTCTTTGCTTTTATCCGGCAGAGTGGGTTCTGGCACATGCTCTGACCCGTTTGAGGTACCTTTTGGTTGCTCTCATTTTATACCACTTATTTTATCCTTTGCCTTCTGCAGTGACCGACATCTGCTTTTAGTGTTTTATGATTTAATTTTTAGCTTTTTATTTGCACTCTGTTTTACATGATTTTATGGTTTTAGTGTGTTGGTTTTAACTGTGAGACCTTTTACCATTGCCAGGGCGCTGATAACCTCAGCAGTTGTGCGCCTTTAACCCCAATTCTACCCTGCCCAGAGTAAGTCCCTCAGCCCATAAATGAATGAAGATTGTGCTGTCGCTGCCGAAAGGGGTGTGCCTGGCACACAGCATCTTGACAGGCCCGTCTACGAAGGCGAGTATCTGTAGGGCAGAGAAAGAAGTCCACGTACACAGGAGACTCGGGGAAACAGGAAATAAACAAAACATAGATTAGTAAAATTAATGGGAGGTTAACAAAGTACGAGGGAGAGAGAGAAAGAAGGGGGGGGGGGGGATGCCAAAACAATAGTATTAAAATACAAACCAGTATGACATCAAGTCTACTGACATTTTCTAACTATAATAATTGGAACTGACTATACATAAATAAATTTTTGCTGTACAATAAGTGCCCTCGAATTCTGAAGCAAAATCTCAAACAATTTATATAAACAGGCAGATTATCTTAAGTGTAATCCTATTCATGTAAGTGTAACTGAAAAACGGAACAGTGATTAGGATCGAAAAATAAAATTAAAATAAAAAATACAAGTGTGATAAAAAAATGAACAAAAATTTTGTGGATAAAACTGAATGGCAGAAAAATTAAAATTTCGGAACAAAGCAATGAGTTCAATTTCAATCATTATCTCTGGTGAATATCCATAAAAAATAAATTGTTGCATAAGCAATATGGATGACACACAGCGTGTTCTGAGAAAGGCAAAGAAGTTTACAGCTGAATGCTATGTAAACAAAACAATCGTAAACATCAGAATCAAATCAAATTAAATTTTATTGACACAATAACATTTACATGTTTGAGCAAAGCTTGTAAACTGGGTGTCGTCAGTATACATATTACAATGTAAAAACTGCATATAAAATTAATAATTAATACAAAAGAAAATGTAGTTAATAGCAATAAAATTGTATAAATATGTTTGCTATAGCTTAAAACCATACAGCTAACAAAATTCAATAATTAATTTATGTCATCTTGCAAATTTTCTTTAACTGAGTAATAGGCTTTCCTAATAAGTAGGTTCTTAACATGTTTTTTGAACAGTATTTTGCTGTTTTCTTTCCAAATTGACTGTGGTAGTTTGTTGAATATCTTAATTCCCATATAGTAGGGGAAAGATGAGCTGTTTACCATATGTGACCTTACTGAAATTAACTAAGTAAACTCTGACATATAGTGCAAATACCTTTCATCATTCAGTGCAAAATATAATGGCTAGACTCAAGTGCCCACATTTCTTCTATACACATAAGGAAGCTATCAGTAACACCAGATATAGATACCTTTAAAATTGCTACAACTTCAACTTCAAAACTCAATTAGTCATCAGAATGGCTGTATTCTCTCACATGCTTTTCACTTTGGGACCTTGCAGTTTGACACCCGTGTAAACATCTAATATAACACTCTTGAAAATCTCAATAGCATAATGAAATTACAACAGATACTCTCATATGCTTTCACTTCAGGATCTTGCAGTTTGACACCCCTGTGTAATATAACTCTCTTGAAAATGTATCACCACAATTAAACAACAGTATACATTAACGTAAACTCGCCCACAGAGACCATAAGGTTTGACACTCCAGGACAAAATTTACCCATAAACATCATATGGCATAAAGCGCGCGCATTGTCTTAGATATATAACACATATAATAAATGGTGTTTCTGATACGTCACAACTTAAAACTATAACAATATAATAACTAAGGGATAGGCCTCCTAATATATATAAATTTCATAACCCTAAGGAAAGTGACAAGTGTGGCACACATGGTCCTGACCAAAACACATACAAGTAAGTGTTTACTTCTTTACAATAAATTAACTATTATTACGATTTGCAAGGAACACTGTTTGAATTGTTTTTTATTTAGTTGCCAGTTTTACGCTGAAATGTTAAACAAAACAAGGAGGTTTTACGTACGATAAACACAAAGTTAAGCCATTGTTGACCATCATGTAGATTAGCTCTGCAGAGTGTTGACATCCTAAAGGGTAGGATTAGGTAGGATTAGTCGACATTGAAACCACGCTGTACCAAAGTGGAGTAAGTGTTCTGCTGTAGAAAAACTTTAAGATACTGCTACGCAGCAAAGAAAGATCTGTAACAAAACTTGTAAAGATCGTATAAGTAACGTGAAAGAAAATTAATATCAAGTAGCAAATTTAAACATTATTTGGTTTCTGGTAATAATGGATAAGCAGCGAGAGCACAGGGTTGGTTTGATTCATGCAAGAAGTTTAGTGGAACCAAGGATTACAAATAGCCAGCTATGGAATAAAGCTGTAAAGCATCGATAGAAACATATAAGAAAAGTAATATGAAGGGAGAAGTTCAAAGATTCCATTATTCTTTACGTGCAAAACACAGCATGACTTGAAACTAGAAAGACAAGTCCTGTAGTAATAACACAAGGATCACGTTTTTTTTTTTTTTTTTTTTTGTAAAATTCACGTCCTTCAACGTTAAGTCATATCGGATGACAAGGATCACGTGATAAGCTATAAAAGCTAATGTAGACTTTTGTGTACCTTAAGTGTCTAAAAGGCGTGATATGTCATACAGTTGTAAGTCTTCAAAAAAATGTAACAGTAAAATAATGGTACTGAAAACAAAGGCATTCTGTAACTTCAATGTAATCACCAGAAATATAAACAGCAGCAACTCAGGGAGCGAAATTCCAAAATGAAATGAAAGAGTGGAGTGGTGATGGAAAATCAAAGCACATTCTTAGATATGTACAACACAAAAATATTATGGAAACTTAGAGTCAGAATGAAAAATTCAATGCCATAGCCGGGATTTGAACCACGGATCTTCTGGTTTCCGTCCAGCCGCTCCACCACTGAGCTACTATGGCCAACGTGCCGATATGACATTAAATTCTCCAACTGACTCGTATTTTCCTGGTAAACCACTTAGGAGTTCTCATAAACACATGAGACAACTACCTTAATGGCGACTTACAACATGTAAGTACTTTAAGGCCCGGGCTTTATAGTTAACCACTATTAGGTCAATTAATGGAAATTAATTGTTCTTTCACACTGGCCGTGTGTAGGCTAAATTGTGGAAACGTAGATATATTACTTACAGTGCAACAAAAATATTACTTACAGTGCAAGATAAAATACATATAACAATAATATTGGAAGAGAAAACAATTCTGGAAGGAATTGTATAGGATTTTTGAATGTTGTAATCACATAATCAAGAGGAAGATTGGCATTAACTCATATAAAGAAAACTAAAGCATGTGTAACAGAATACAGAGAAAGCACTCTGTATGGGTGAGAGTGAGGGTTTAAAATACCATCTAAATGGCACTGCTGAGAGAAGAAAAATGTTGATGATGTAAGTTGGACTTTGGGCCATATGAGAAATGATACATGAAACAGGAAGTTGGGCGATGCAGATTGGCAACGAAAAATCATTGTCTGAAAATTAAATTGAAGGTGAAACATGGAGTGTGACTAACGTGCATAATACAAAAGAAAATGAGTTGTTCTAGGAATGTGAAAATATTTATGAATTTGTGAAAGAAAAGAAGGAACATTAGTGCAAGATCAGTTGAACTTCAGTGCAGAATGTAGGATTATTCTTAGACACCACACAAAATGGTGAGTAAGCGAAGATTTACAATTCCTTTCTTGGAAATGTTGAAAACAGTGTTGTTATAATAAATTAAATTTAAAGGGAGTTGATTAATGACACTAAACAGCACTTTTAAATTTTTCCGGTACATGTTTCAGAGACTTTGCCTTCATCCTCAACCAGCCATCAACTGGCCGGTTGAGGATGGAGGCAAAATCTCTGAAACATGTACCGGAAAAATTTAAAAGTGTTGTTTAGTGTCATTAATTGACTCCCTTTAAATTTAAGCAAAGATTTGTTTATCATATGAATAGGAAATGCAAGTTTGTACCAAGGAGTAGCTTAAGCTTAACAGGGAGGTTAATAGTAGGAAAAACAAAACTCATATTCACAAGATTTAAAACTATGCCTACTCAGAACATAGAAACAGAACAGATAAACATTTATCTCTCTGAGTAAGTGCTTAATAACAAAATGTAATGTACACATCAAAGTACCAATATTTTAACATTTTGCATTGAATAAGAGAAGTCAACTATCTTCAAAGAACTAATTACAGTATTTAAAAATAAGTGAAGTGTAACAGAACTGCTTGTCTAGTACGTACTTGTGAAAAATCCTAACGAGGCACTTCATAATGAAAATCAAACTTCATGACGTTTCTGATTCTAATGCTCGATTTTACCAACAGATGTTAAGGCTTAACATGAGTTTAGCAATAGTTATAACAAAAATTGCATTTCACCAACAAGTGTTAGCTTAAGACTTGTGTTAAATCTCTTGTTAAGCTAACAAGCCAAATTTCTGTTGTTAAGTCTTTAATAATTGTGTATAGTCAAGATGGTGGGTGTGAATGCAGCTGTTGATGTCGATTTGTCCTATTTAAGACTGTCTAAATGACATTCATAATGAGTACGGCCTGTGAGGAGAAATTATTTTGAGGAGCTATCAGAAGAAAGTGTTCTACAGAGCTATAGACTGTCAAAAGTTGCTATAAAGATTACTGCAGAAGTATAAAAGAGGTTAGAACATGCATAGAAAGGAATATGCCGATCTCACCTTCACTTCAAGTATTAATAACTTGGCTATTTTATAATTCACTGAATTATGTGGATAATAAACTGTCCACCTCCCGTCTTGATACATTCAAGTCACTCGTCACTTGTCCTTCGTTCCTCATTTTAAATTTATGTAATATTGACATTAGAACATGCATCAAAAGCAATATGCCAATCTCACCTTTGCTTCAAGTGTTAATAACTTTGCTGTTTTATAGTTCAATGAAATGTGTGGATAATACACTGTTCTCCTCCCTCTTGAAACATTCAAGTCACTCGTTACTTGTTCTTCTTTGCTCTTCATTTTAAATTTACGTAATACTGAGTTAGAACATGCATTGAAAGGAATATACCATTCTCACCTTTGCTTCAAGTGTTAATAACTTTGCTATTTTATAATTCAATGAATTGTGTGGATAATACACTGTCCACCTGCGTCTTGAAACGTTCAAGTCACTCGTCACTTGTCCTTCGCACCTCGTTTTAAATTTACATGACACTGACAAAGTTGTTTCATGCTACTAGAATAGTGACACATGCATTTGAATTAAATTCATTTCCAATTTTTTTCCCTCGTGACATCTTTCTCTTTTACATTCACCACATCCGTCCTCTTATTTTCCACGATATCCTTATACTTCATCACCAATTCAATTAACAATTCTTACTCCATTGATGAGAAATTTGTCTCATGGCTTTTGTTTACGATTTTTACCTGCCATTTTTTTTCAGCTGTGTGCAGATGTAAATGAAAACAAAAGCACATCACAGTATGTTCAGAAAATAATATGACTCATCCATAGCCTTCTATAGCTGTAATATTTACAAGTCTCTTGGCATTAACAAGGGTTTGTTAACATTTTCAGAAAACAGGTTGGTAAAGTGCAAGAAATTTAACAGCTTTGATAGTGCTGTTACAATTATTATGTTACATTTGTTAACGTCAATTTTAACATCTGTTGGTGAAATCGGGCATAAATGTACTTAGTATGATCACCAGTAGAATAAAATGTGTAGCATTTATGTTTGAAGCGCGTAAAAAAAATACATTTAGCTAAGGCCTAGTAATTAAATGTTACTAGTTACTAATGTTAACTCTTTTCAACAATAAAACTAACACCATATTGAAAAGTATTGTGCAAAATTTATTCTGAGAAGATTAAACAGCTCCATTTCAGAAATATGAACTTAATGGGCACTAGGAAACTGCAAAAAGAAGTATTTGCCTAAGACAAAAAGTGGTGACCCCAATAATGATCCCAAATTATTCCTATAATATAATGTCAGATTAGTATTTTTATCTTACCTCAAAGCCTGAGGGGAAAAAACAGATACATTTATCACATCTGTGACATTTATAAACCTTAAGTACTATTCTATTCTAAAGTTGTATAAGTACTTGAGTCCCATGCTTACAATAGTAAGTTGCCGCAAACTGTGTATCTTGAATGCAAGAGCCTCTAGTGATTTACTGGGGAAATATATGAGTCAATTGGAGAATTTAATGTCATGGCGGCAAATTGGCCATGGTAGCTCAGTGGGTGAGAGCATCTGGATGAAAACCGGTAGATCCGTGGTTCAAATCCTGGTCATGGCATTGAACTTTTCGTGTCGACTCTGTCAATCCAAAATCTTAGCTTGTATACGGCTGGTGTGAATAAATGATTAATTTCCATCAATTAACTTAAAAAATTAATGAATGAGTTTTAATTTAAAAGAATTCTCAACCCATCCTTAGTTCTTGAAAACAAACATTAAATCAACATCTTCAAATAATTTATGCTAAATAATCATGGCTTAAAACTAAAATATTTTGTTTTGTATTCTTATATATGTAACTAACATAGTCATTTCAGAGTGACAGTTATGAATGTGAAGAATTAGAAAAGTTTATACGGTCTTATTTTGTTTGTTAAAATGGATCAATGTGTTAGAACCAATTATGCCAAATAATTGCAACATTCATTTATGACACTTGCGTGCAATTATCCTAATGGGCAATAAATCAGTTACATCAATAAGTCATTGAATTCTCAAGAAACTTTTTCAGGTGGCAATAAAATTGTTAACAATGAATGCTGAAAAACAATGCTTCATACAAGACTTGATACCTAAACATGCTTAAAAAGTGGAACGGGGAGTATTACATAGTATTTGCAAAGATTTTGGAATTTAATGTGCTTCTATTAACTCAATATGCCATGGGCATTGTGCTTTTAGTTTAATTTTTTTCTTTTAGTAACACAAAAGGGATAAATACAATTACAAATACAAATGTAGGAATCTGCAGTGTTTTAGAAATGGCTGCTTGCTTGTAAAATTTATCTGTTGGTGGGGGTATGTAAATCCATACTCATTTTGTGCAATATTTTGATTACATGTACTACAAGTGCAATAAAAACAATTTAGGGAAAAAAGTACAACCAATGTTAAAAAATTAGCTATGTGGTCAAAATTTAAACACAAGCCTGAGCATATTTTATGAAAACCAGATCTACATGTGACTTAGAGTTATCAAAGGGAGAACAACTTAATTTCCACAAAATAACATTTGAAGATAGGCATTTCAGATCATTAACAGCAAAATATATAACGGGAAAAACATAGAAACCAGGTATGCGACCGAGCCGAATCCCTGAAGACAATTAAGGGGAACCAGTGCCAACCACCAGATGTTAGTTACACTATAGTGATGGAACAGCATTTTGGAGGTATGGGATTGAACCTTACCTCTCAAGAAAAATTTTTAAAAAGCTCGGTGCCTTTCCACTAGAGGTAAAGTTCACGCTTTGCACTAGCATCTGAGGTAACATAGGGTTCCACTTAAGATAGTGAACGTCAGTAGAGGAGGTGGGGATAGATAAATGTGTATATAAGGACGCCCAACTGCAGCAATTATCAGCTCCGGGGGGGGGGGGGGGAGCTCAGGAAGGATTTGTTCCCTAAAAAGGTGTAGGTTTAAGTGAAGGATTTACTTATCTTAAAATTGTGACATGTAGTTCTAACTTGTAGGGGGTTTATTCTACATAAACTGAAAGTTAATGAGCTACATACAACGAACAAAACTTGCTCAGAAAAGAACAGCTGTGAGCTTTACCTTGATGGTGGTTCCTGGCGTCAAAAGTTCCATTGTCGAAGATAGTAGACATTGCCGTTAAAGAAACAAGTAGACATTGCCATTAAAGAAACAAGCAACACATATTCATCTAGCACGTGCGTGAGTGTTACACTTTAGGCCAAATTCTGGGGGTTTAAATATTAAACCTGTGCTGAAGCAGCAATTGAGTCAAAGCTTTGTCAGCTTAAGTCAGCAAGGTGACGACCTATGCATGACAGCTAAACATGACATGCAAGTAACGTGACAGGATGTCGTGTGTTTTTATGTTATTCCTACATCTTCTGAATATATGATTTTTACAAATTTACTCTTTTTATAAATGTACAAAATATTGTCACAATATACACCCCCCAAGGGGCCTACGTTGGTAGGTACGGGTTTGGTGCACTCGGGGTCCCAAGCCAACAGTCTCCCTCGTGTGGGCTCCTCCTCGTGGTTGAGGGAGACAGTCAACACGCCCACCCACGTGTAGGCCATGCGTGGAGATCCGTGTCGGTGGAAAGGTTTGTCCTGGTGGTTCAGGGGTGTGCATCTGAGCTCGTTCCAGTCTTCTGAATTCGGGAAGGGTGCGTATTTCCAATACACTACTTTGGCTTCTGCTTCACCTAAACGGGAGGTTAGGGACTAACCCACCCCTAATCAATCAGCCAGGACTAGGTATTGTACCGAACTTCAAGGTGAGTGGGACGGCGAGCCCGCTATATCCCCTGTGTAGCGCTGTCATCCTAGTGTGATGACCCTTTGTTGGGCTCCGTGGTGGGTGGGGAGCAATGTGGGATGGAATTTATTACTGTGTTTTATGGCTACAAACACTCCAAAACGCTGCAAACAAGTTATGGAAGAAAAAGAGGTACACGTGTCTTCGTCAGTGCATTGCCTAGTCATCCATCGTACGGAAGAGGGTCAGTCTTTCTTAAAGGTAAACCCTTTCGTAATTCAATCGGGTCTTGATAAAATCGCTGGTCCCGTTAAGTCCTGTACTCGTTTACGACCCGGTTCCCTCTTGGTTGATAGCTACACTGCCACACAGCTTGACAAGTTGATGAAGGCGAAACTCCTACACGGATACCCTATCCGTGTAGAGAAACACTGCAGCCTCAACTCCTCCAAGAGCGTCATTACCAGTCCCCTGCTGGACAGTATGCCGGAGGAGGAGATACAAGGTTATCTGTCGGACCAGGGTGTCACGGAAGTTTACTGTGTGCGAGTTAAGCGTGATGGTGTGCTGGTTCCCAGCTGCATGCTGTTCGTTACTTTTGATTGGCTCGACCTGCTCAGAAGATCAAGGCAGGCTATGAAATTATCCCTGTTAGATCATATATTCCGCGGCCTATGCGTTGTTACCAGTGTCAACGCTATGGCCATACTAAGACCCCTTGTAAGGCTACTGTTGCAGTGTGTGTCAATTGTGGTAAGGAAAGGACGGTCATGACGGAGCTTGTCCATTTGCTCCGAGTTGCGTGAACTGCCAACGTCAGCATTCGGCGACTTCCCACGATTGTCCGCTATACTAGGATGAGAAGGCCATCCAAGAGCTGTGGGTGAAAGAGCATCTATTCTTTTCTGAAGCCAGCAAAAGCCATCATGCTCAACAGCCTTCTCTCCTGAAGTTTAGTACTTGTAGTTTTGTTGTTTCCAAACTAGTACCGAAGTGTGACATGGGCACTCAAACTTGCCCTGTGCCTTCCACCATGGCTACTCCTCGCGAAGCAGTGCCAACTTCCAATATCGCCAGCTCCAAGACCATTTCTGCGAGTACCAAAGCCCGGAAATTTAAAGTCACACCAAAGCGTTCAGACTTTTTTAAAGACCCTCCAGCGTCTACCAGTGGAAGGTGTGCCATCCCAGCCAGTTCCCCTTCACCTCCTCGTCGATCTCGCTCCCAAGATACCAGGGGGCGCAGTTGCGTTAAGGGGCTTTCCCCTCCATCCTTGAGTATTGGCAACAGTTTTCTACCTTTGACTGCGGTATCCAGTGACCCTGATCCTCTTCCATCCCAGGAGCCTATGGAGCACGAAGCAAGTGCTCCAAAAAGCCCAAGTCCCACATGCAATCAGAAGGGCAAATTAAAGCAACAGCCGCCGGCTAAGTGAAGTACGTGACCAGCTCTTTCCATTTGCCCTAGGATATCCATTCTCCAGTGAAATACACGTAAATCTGAACTACAACTGTTGGGTAATTCGCTGTCCCCCAGTATTTTCTGCCTGCAGGAGACGAAACTTCACCAGCAGGATACTTTCACCTTCCCTGGTTTTACTCTGGTGTGATTTGATTTCCCACCAGAGCCCGGTTCTCCTGCACATGGAGGTGTTATGCTCTTAATCCGGGATGACGTTTTTTACCAGCCTCTTTTGCTCACTAGTACATGGCAAGCCGTAACCATTACTCTTAGATTCCCTGGCCTTTCCTTTACGTTCCGTTTATCTACCACCCTCTTCTCCCTTTGCCATTGTGGCAGCTCGATAACAATTGCAACGGCATCAGAAAAGCAGAAAATTCCAGACTTCTCTCTGTATTTCTCTCTCTCTCTCAGCAAGCATCCAGCTGTGCGCATTACTCTCTGTCTCTTTCTTTCCTGCCCACGCGCACAGCTCTGGCTTTGCAGTGGCTCCAACACAACAATATGGATAGTTTCCTCAGTACCCTAAGTATAAATCAGAGATTGCAGTCAGTGGAAACAGGAGTGACAAGTGAACTGAGTACAGGAATGAAGTAGTGTTGATCTTTGTTCCTTTTGGTATTTTTTCAATTAATTTTGAGAACCTGTAGCATATCTCCATCCTACTGACATCAGATAAGCATTTTGATGTGATTGAATTATTCAAGTAATACTACAGGCTGACTGTTACAGCTTGCTTAAATTTCATATATTCAGCAATTTCATATATTCCTTTCTTGGAAGTGTTGAAAACAGTGTTGTTATAATAAATTACATTTAATGGGAGTCGATTAATGACACTAAACAACACTTAGTAAAGTTAATTGATGGAAATTAATTATTTCTCCACACTAGCCGTCTATAGGCTAAGATATTTGATGGATAGAGTCAACATGAAAAATTCAATGCCATGTTAATATGAGTTAAATGATGAAGCCTGGGACTTAAGTACTTACAATAGTAAGTCGCCACAAACGGTGTATCTCGGATGCGAGAACCCCTAGTGGTCTACCGCGGAAATATATGAGTCAACTGGAGAATTTAATGTCAGGAAGGCACGTTGGCCATGGTAGCTCAAAGGTTAAGAGCGACTGGACGGGAACCAGGAGATCCGTGGTTCAAATCCCGGCCATGGCATTGAATTTTTCATGTTGACTCTATCCAACACTTAGTAAATTTAAATTTAATTTCATATATCTAGAACTCAGTCACTGCCTTCAAGATAGATTTCTTTGCAGAGCATTATTCTTAAAGTACCTTTATTTTCTTTTAGTTGAGTTTATTTCTAATACTTTATGCATCCTGTTTTGTTTTCAGGGTCATCATTTTCAAAAGCTAAGCCTAAACATGGACTCCTTACTGTAACAAGATTGTCGATTTTGCGACTTTTTCTTCTACCAGTTTACTGTCGATGGTGGATACAGCAGACATCTCCTAGGGTGTTCTCAATATTTTTACTTCTGTATTCTTTGCAATTGATCAACATGTATCTCTACATTAGGTATTGTGGCACATTATCTGAAGAGGATGCAGCAGAAGTGAGTAATGTACCCTTCATGCTATATATCTTTTTATATTCTTATTCTCTTAATTAAGGAACTAAATGTTGTTGGAGACAATGTTTTACAGTATATATACAAAGGTGCTGATTTATCTTTTGATAGTATCAAAACAAACTTGCTTATACTATAAATTAAGACTTTTCTCTTGAGACATAATACCACTTTCTTTTAAAATAAATTCATGATTAAGAAAACTTCATTCTTAAATCTTCAAAATCAGTTTAGATTAGGTCACTTGAACTCATTTAACGTTCATGCTGTACCTTAATATGGGATCTAATCAGTTCCTGGAAAAATTAGGAACCTGCAGAAAGCACAGTTTGTTTTTAATAGCATTCAAATGTTTTTAATTATATTGTATGTTTTTAGGTTTGGAACTTAATCCTTTTGCTCACAAGCTAAAGTGAATGCTACTGCTTAAATTGCCAGCCCTAAATAAACATAAGGATTTACATTAAGGTTTCCCTACCAATTTTGAAGCTGTTGAATTGAGATTGTTTTACAATGGCTTTTTATGTAATTTTCACATTTACACACTTCTTTTTAAAGATGAGTCCTTCATGTATTAACAAAATTAAATTATTAATTTTGAATGTTACTATTACTGCCATCATTACTAATTAAAATATCATTATTTCTATCACATTCTAGCAATGTTGCCTCAAGCTCCTTTTCTGTCAATGACTTCTTGTTCTATTATACCATTATGTGATGTACAATAAGCAAAAAAGGAAATCATTGTAAATGCATTAAAGATAAGATTGCAATGAAACAAACACCACCACATGCTATTCTTACTAAAATGCACTAGAATGGCTGATACATGTCAATCTCACAAAGAAAAATGAAATTATCAGAAAAATGCTACCAACACGATCAAATATTGCGGACTACCTAGAGATATGCACTAATGGCATCTGCTGCATGAACTGTAAATTATTTCAGAGTAACAGCCAACCTCTACGGATTGGATCAGACAAGCTTTTGGCAATTTACATGCACAGATTACATTGGCTCATGTTGGATCTTGATGCCCAGGGAGTTAAAGTAGTAAAATTGCATAGTCTATGAATTTGTTCTTGACCTAATACACTTATGATTATAATTTATTGAATGTGTTAAGATATTTACACATGGAATTTTGAATACTCAGGGAACCTGTGAAGACCTTTTATTCAGAAGGAATTTTGTGTTATTTTGTTTAACTGCTAAACCATAAGAGATAGACTAAACTACTATAAAAATATGTACCCTTTAAGTCACACAGTTTATTTCATATATATATATATATATATATATATATATATAATATTTTTGAAGTGCTGTCACTTTTCAATTGTTTCTCACAATATAATAGAGTATGAAATCTCTAGGCTAGATATAGCATGTGCTTTTAAAACAACAGATTATTGATTTGGTTTTTCTGCTGTCTCCTTGTACCCAAAATGAAATTTATAATTAATGTATTTCTGCAGAGGTACATCTTTATTATGCAAAATAGAAAAATAAACTTTCATAAGAATAGTTGTTAGAATCTGTATAAAAATAAACTGAAAATCATGTGAGAATATCACATCAGATTTTTTCTAGTTGCTCCCAAATACATTTTTCATAATTGATAAGCAAACTTCACTTCAAAAGTATGGGTAATTAGTAGATTACCTAATTAATGCTTACATTAATTTTTTTAAAATAAATTTGATATCCCATTGATACTGTCAGTTTCACCTGGAATGATATTGTAGTTTTAACCATGTTTTTTCCTTGTCTTACCTGCTTTACACTTCTGTTAGCTCTTCTCTCAGTACCAGGAACAAGAGAAAGAATTGTATTTTCTGAGATCAAAGGATTAAATTGGCTGACACTTTTTAAAGTATTCAAATACAGGGAACATTATTAATTTGTAAAGCACTACTTTGTATATACTTTTTCAAATGGTGTATCACAATATGACTGCACTAATCAGTACTGGCAAACTTGCATACTTGTTAACAGTTCACTTATTTGTTTACCCAAGCAACGAAAACTATTGACTCATGGAGGACTTGTATAACAGTAAGTTATGCTAGAAACTTTTGAAAATGTTTAGTTGTGATTTTCCTTAAATTCTAGAATCCCTCAGATGCTGAAGTTTTTTGAATAAAGTAGTTTGGTTTGGCAGAATTGCTAGTTCATGAATGATGGATGATGTTGACATGAATAAATTTTTCTGCTGATACAAGCTCTGATACTAAACAAAACAGCAAGTAAATGAAAGACATGCTGTTAATAACATGTTAACATTGTAGCTGTAGTTTAAGATGTATAATCCTGATTTGGATTTCCCAAACATTCTTGGTTTTAAATATACTTAAAATAGAATGATTTTTCTGAAAGTATTGAATAGCCTAATTGAAGATTGCTGTGCCCAAGTGTTTTCTTGGTGGTTAAATCTAGCTTATAAATTTGATTTACAGCAACATGTATCAGCTTCAGAGGTATTTGTTCCTGGAGCCATGATGATGGCTTTAAGCTGGATTCACTCACAAATAGTGTCTACTCACTCAGGACCTTCCTTTGAGGTCAGCAGCAGAAAACATAGGCGCAAGCGAATTAAAAGGCGCTTGGTTCTGCCATCACGTTCCCGTGTTCTAGGCAAGTGAAGATTCTTTTAACTTTATAAAGTGAATAATAGAAATACTGGGTGTAGAATGCGATAGCACATTATTTTTTTCACATTCTATAAAGAGTTGTTAGTCATCAAAGTGAAATGTATCCTTAGAAGTGTGTGTATGTGTGTGTGTATTTAATGCTCCGAATTTGATAATAAAATCATTTTTCTTCTTGCTTCCCAATATTTGGAGACTAGACCTTGATTTTGGAGAGTTTCACATACAGTTAGATGATCGATGTTCATTAAATCATCTTTACCACATAAACAGCACTGTGGAGAAGTTGTTAATCCAACCTTGAATAAATGTCCATTCAAACAATCGTGGCCTGTGATTAATCTGAACATTGCTACTGAAGATTTTTGAGGTAGTTCTGGAATTGTCTTTAGTTTGTCTTGGAGATCTTTCCAATTAAGTTTTTCAGAGGTATTCTTAGAAGTTGAATTAAAAAAATACACTCAAATTTGCTAACCAACAGATCCTTGAAACATGTTTCAAATTTTGTGAGTCTTGGTTACATTAATGAGTTATGTTAACCCAATTGTTTTATTTATAGGATTCATCCAATAAATGTATACACACTTAAACAAGCACAAATTCTTTATTATCTGTTAATTTTACACTTAATTATATATCACAGTTTCAATGTAAGTTTCCTGCACTTGTTTGTTCTTTCAGTCCTTAAATGGTTGCTGTTATCAATAAGACATATCATAATGGTAAATACAATTGAATAACATTGCTCAATGTATTTGCAGGGATTCCTGCATATGTGGCTGTAATTTCTTGATGAAGGACTTCCAGCATAGCTGCTTTCCTGTGATCAGTTCTCTAAAAGTGAACTTCAGAGATGAGTGTGCTGGAACTGAAATGCACCATTTTGTCACCCTCGTCATTGCAGATTATTGTTCATGAAATCCTACATGCCTTAAAGATAATGAAGGTGTGCTGTGTCTTGTTGGTAGAAGAACTCATACAATTTCCTTCAGAGTGCAAATATAGCTGGCAAATTTGACCTGCAATCAGTACCTTCAAAGAAGGGCCCTAATTAAACTGCTAGATGATAGTCTTTGCCAGACATTCATGTCCATTAGATTTTACTGCCTTATCGACATGAGCATACAGATTTTCTGGGGCACAGTAAATGTGATTATGACATTCATTGTTCCACTAAGTTTGACTTAGGTCTCATAAGCCCTCATATTGATCACAAACTCAACTTCATTTATGCTGAAAGCCTACATAAACTTTCATTTGGTGATCAGGATTGTCATTTTGTGTGTGCATTGATCTTAGAATGTACATTTTCTACTTAGCAGATTAGCAGATTTCAGAATGTGTCATAAACTCACTCTTCTACCTCACACTCATAACTTGCCTCATGAGCACCTGTGTAGCAGACTTCTTAGGTCTTTTCTAAGAGTATTGCTAAGATAAAAGACTTCTAACTATTCAAAGTCTTCTGAATCTTCATTGTGGACATCACAAATGGTACCATGTGTTTCAAACAAATCACAAAGCTATGTAATTATCAGGCATGTTGGAGGTTGTGTTACTCTTTCTTCCACTCATGTTAAACTTAACCAGCAGTTTTAAACAACCACCACTTTAAAATGAACTTCTGTTCCTCAGACTTGTATGCCTTGGTCATTTGATTCACTATCATATGTAACATGTTGCTCGTAAGAGTGATATGGGTACTGAAATCTGTTGAAAAAACAGTGTACTACATACATATTCGTCAGATAATTCTGTACAACTCTGAATATGTGTCGTGATGTGACCATAAAGTTAAAGCTGTGGATAATAAGTAGAAAAAAAGAAGCCTGAAAATACAACTATTAAAGTATTATATAGATTTTGATGCACCCAGTATATAAAAATGATTTGCTTTAAAAACCAGATGAACATAAAGAAATAAATGTTAAACATATTTTGTTCACCTGCAGTTATACTGTAGCTGTAGTAATTAATGATTAACAGGTTGACTGTTGATCTCTTTGATCAAAGTCATGTGCAGAAGCTTATATAACTTGTTAGTATGAAGTGAGTATTTAGCAAAGACAATTGTGCTTTATGTGAATTTGCTGGACATATAATTTGAAAGGTGTTATAGCTCATTACATGCAATTGATATATTTTGGCCAAAACTAGACTGTAAATTGGTATCTTCAATAATTTGGCTAAAAACTGACTGAACTTTTTGAAGAATTTTATAGAACAAACTCAAGTATTTTGATAAATATTTGTTTTACATAATTGCTAATTCAATTAAGCTCTAATGGCACTGTTTAGGATTTTGACATTTGACACTGATCTGCTCTCATTCTTTTTCCTGTGGGTAAAAAATAGATGATATATAATTTTAAAAATATAATTTAAAACTTCTCAACAAACAAGTGAAAAAAATGATCCATGTACAATCATTAAGCATACTAATGGTTAACCTGTTGATAGAGAACAACACACGTTCAGTAATTGGTAAATGACAGTGTTTATTTTAGTAATTTGATCACCAGTAAATTCTTCTCCCTCTTTTAAAATATGAATAACTGGGGTTTACAGATGATGTGTATAAGGGCTACAGAGTACTTACATTAATATTACATGTGTGCACATTCTAAAACCTTTATCTTACAATTTTCTGTTGATGAGCTGCATTCATTCTTTCCAGTGAGCTTTGATATTGTTTTGTAACTGTTTCTGAAATAGTCATTCAGCAAAGTTGTCTTTGCAAAGTTTCCAAATTGGCCAGTCTAATTTTGCTGGTGAAATCCTTTAGAGATCTTACAATTTCAGCATGTTAAAAAGAAATAAAAAAATATTAATTTTGTCAGCAAAGTATACGGAAAATTGTTGTTGAAAACTGGTAAAGTTATTCAGATATGGAAGTTAAGGGCAAATTTTTAGGCTCTTATTCCCATTATAAAGATTGTGTATTGAAACCAGAATTAGACTACACTAGCTGTGGAAAGATCTTGAGGTGGGCAACAGTTGCTACATTGACAGCTAGATTTGTTCTTGCCTATGGAAGCAGTGCATATGTTTTATCAGTTGAGTCCTAGAAGTTTTAGATGGATGTTTCCCACTTGTTAAAGAGTGAAACTATGTTGCGTGTTACTGTTATTTTACGTGATTGAATATAAGTTACAACAGCATCATTTTCTTTATCATGTATGTTGAAATGCTCTTCTGCAAAAAAGAATCAGAAAACTTTCATAATAAATTCCCACAGGTTACAGTTTATAACAGGGCAGATATACCATGTTCAAAGAAAGTCATACATAAAATATCTGTGTTGAACAAGAATGAGTTCAACGATGTCCCATTGATTATAAAAAGCCTGTGATCATTGGAACAATCATAGTGAAGAAAACTAATAAAAGTAAGTGACGAGTGTCAATAAACCAACCACAAATAATTTTTATATTAATAAATTGTAATTGTGTATGATTTGATACATTACTCTGAGCTTCACTTAAATTAAAATTATGTAAAATTAGTATTCTGGACCATTACCTACATCATCAGCCACTTCCTGACTGTCTGTCTTAGTGTTTATTTTTGAACTTTTGTATAAAATTGTCTTCTGATGATAACTCAAAAGTTTGTTGCCATGTACTCATTGTTTTATGAGTACGTTTTTCTACACCTCAGTTCATTTTTCTACACCTCAGTTCAATGCATCAGTTTACCAATTTTAATAGATTCACCTTGTTTTCTATATTATAATTTTCTTCCAAAAAGGGGCAAGCAATTACTGGTATTTGTCTGTTTTAAACTTATAGGTTGATGGTTAAATTTCTTTCCATTTTTCCCACATATACTTACTCTCATTCTGCAATCTGTTTTGTAAATACTCAATTTCTTTTCTGGGGCTGTTTTATTTGTGTTTTGGTTTCAATAATTTGCTATATAAAATTCATTAAAAGTTTTTGGATCTTATTTTGTGCTCCAGGGTGAAATGTACATTTTCAGTAACATTTATGCCTGTCTATAATTCCTGACAAAGTAGTGATTTGTTTTATTGCTTTTTGTTTCTAGAGCCTACTGGTTTTAATTTCTACCAAGCCAACACAGTCATAGGAAAACTTTATCAATCAGCAAGAAGGATTAGCAATAGGAAGTTCATTGTCCCCATTTCTAGCAAAACTTTATATGAGCAGTTTTGAAATATATTGTATATAGTGAAGACATCCCACTTTATTCAAGAAATAATTTAAGTGTGTGGATGACTATTACAGTAGTAAATAATAAATATATAGACAATCCTCATAAATTATTTAACCAACAAAAATAGGAAATAAATTTTATGCTGGAAAAGTAGATGGGCAATGTGACCTTATTTTTAAATTAAGATAATTAAAAGGAACAACAGATTAGAATTTGGTATTTACAGTAAGAGTACACACACATACTATTGAAAAACCTTTTTAAATCACTTCTCGAACTGTAAAAACACTTAAGCTCCATTTAAATGTAAGTGGAGCTTAAGTGTTTCTACAGTTCGAGAAGTGGTTTAAAAAGGTTTTATTGATGAAGCTCCACTGTTTATAAATACTTCTATTTATAGTTTTTTTTATAACACATTATTATTGATAATTATATCAAGGCAGATGGATATAATAATGCTGAAGGCCTGGCCATCAACTTGGAAAAGTTGCAATTTAATTCATGGCTTGGCCTTCATCTCAGTACTACTTTACTACTGGCCATCTACCAACTACCCTTAGCATCACAGAAAAAAATGCGGAAATGTCAGTGGCTATTTCTTTCAAAGCATACATGGTATCCAAAGTAGTGGCCCTAATATAATACTAAATGAAAAATATATTGTTTATTCTGGAAGCACAAATCTGCTTGGTTTATATCGGGATAAAAACTTGAAGTGGAATATTCACATTAACGAAATTTCTAAAAAGCTTAGCAAATTGTGTTTTCCCCTGTTTATACTATCTAAGGTAATGAATAAAGAAGCACTTTTATCCCTGTACTATGCATACTTCCACTGTATCATTTCTTATGGTATAATACAATGGAGAAACTGTGAAAATGCAATTACCGTATTTAGATTACAAAAGAGAGCTATACGTACCATACTAAAGGTACTCAGAAGAACTAGTTGCAGAACGCTTTTTAATTGCCTCTACCTTGCTTGTATATCCTTTGCTAAATTAAATATTCATTTATACTCCACTAATACACAAATACATTTGTATTTGTATTTATTTTCATCCTTTTATAACACAATACATGTTTGTTGGATATGCCAGTTAAATTTGTATTACATATTAAAAAACATACAATTATATAACATTTCACATTAATAATAATGATAAGGATAATGATAATAATAATCATCACCATCATCATCATAATCATAATACATTTCTATGTAGTTACTTTACATATGATAGTTACATAGTAACATTTTAGTTTACACACCATTCTACAATAATAACTATTACTATCTATTTAGATATTTCTCAAGCGAATAGAAAGATGTTATGCAGAACTCTTTTAGTTCCCTTTTAAATCAATTTCTTTCTTTTATATTTTTAATATATTCAGGTAATTTATTGTAAAGCTTGGTTGCCGCTGCTGTAGGTTTCATATTGTGTAGTTGTAATGCATGTGCCTCTATATGGTAATTATTTTTTCTTCGTGTGTTACGGTCATGAATTTGTTGATTGTTTTCTGTGGTGGAATTGTTACTTTTTAGGTATATTATTGTTCCATATATGTACAGGGAGTATAGCGTGAGTATATTTAATGCTTTAAAACTTTCTTTGCATAATCATGATACTTGAAGAAAAGAGCAAATAAGTATAATCCCCCATAACACCAGTTTTTTTGGTAAAAGCTTTATATATATTGGACTTTGCCTTTATAACGGCTTACCTGAACACCTAAAAAGCATATCTGCACTTCCTGAATTTAAATGCTGTGTGAAAAAGTTCCTGTTAAAACATTGTTTTTATAGTATACATGGATTTTTTGAATATGTCAACTACAGATAAATTATTATTATATTGTACATACAGTTTCTGAATTTTCATTTCTAAACTTGTATTGTGTATATGTTTATATAATTTTTAGCTATATGTACTTGACGTGTCCTATATCATGTACTGTGATCAAAAGGATGAATAAATACTACTACTACTACTACTACTACATCTAAGCTGACGACAATCCATCCTTGCAGACTTTGTGAGATGGGGTCCAAGAGTTTTTCTGCCAGGTTATGGCCAAGACAGACAACATATAGCTAAAATTGAAGCAAGCTCAGTTTCTCAGTCAGCCCCTTCCCTTGAACAATATAAATGAGTGTGTACCTAGTATTCAGTTTGTCCTGGTGATGAGAACAAGTGTCAGTCTAATAATGTTTGTATGTTTTTAATTGATGATCTGGCTGTAAGCCCAAGAACACTTGAAATCATTTTAGGTTTTTTTTTTCCTTTACCTTTATAAAAATGTTAAGAAATTGTCCAAAAATGTAACTTCCTCTTAGGAATTACTGTCATTGCATATAATATATATATCTAACAAGGAATGACATATTTTTCAATAATTGTGTTTCAGGATCTGATTCCAAGTCGTCACAAGACACAGGGTCAGAGAAAGCTGGATGTGGAGGGGAGTCAGCTGGAAGTAAATATGCCAAGAGGCCTCTTTTAAGGAGGTGAGAATGCACACTTCTCATTTGAAAGTAAATTAATTCTTTTAATGGGTAATTTACAGAACCATGGTCTGAAGCGTCCTAATGTGAATGCAGGATTTAACACAATTTTCAGTTTCCTTGTAAACTACTTTTTTGCAGTAATTATGTAAGAGAATTGGTTTCAGTTTATGAAAAATCAAGATGGCAGCAGTAACAGGGGCTAAAATTTGTGCTCTGTATGGAAAATAAGTTAAAAATTTGCAAATGGGAAATGCATGAGTTGGTTCCATGCTACATGTGTTGAAATATCTAAAGAAAGATATAAAGAACTATCAAGAAATGGTGATGCAAATTGGATGTGTGAGAGGGAGGACTGCTTGCCACAACCTAACCTACAAATACTCCAGTCATCAATAGCAAAGTTAACACAGAAAATAGAGTTCACAGTGCAGGAATTAAGAAAGTAATATGAGGAAGTCAAGAAAACATGAATGAGTTCTTTGAAGCGGTGAAACTAAATTAGTGAACTGAACCTCAAGATGGAGCAAAGCATATGATCAATCTGTGATACTAAGATAGATGCGATGGAAAATAACATCTAGGATGTAAAACAGTATCAGCAAAAGAATAACTTAATTATCAGTGGCATACCACAGGGGGAAAGGAAAGATGTATTTGATACTATCATACAATTTGCAAATGCCTTAGATGTCCATTGGATGTTCAATGACATTGATGCAGCACACAGACTTCCCTCCAAAAAACATGAAGTAAGTGCCAAACTAAGGAATCCGCCTATATTGGTTCGCTTTATGTGCCACTGGAAGAAAGAAGAAATAGTACAAGCCAGAATAACAAAAAGACGAGTATCCACTGAAGATATGGGCTTACCTGGACCTCCTCAATTAATTTTTGTTAATGATCACCTGATGGTTCTCAATCATTCCATAGCAAAAAGAACCAGGGATTTAAGGAAAGAAAGGAAGATAGTAGGAGCGTGAACCAGGGATGGCAAAAATCTTTGTACAAGAAAAGCAGTTTGGATCTCCAATAACGATCATGGAGAAGAATCACCTTTTGGCATATGAAAAGAAGATAATCTCAAATGATATAATCACTACAGCAGCAGTACAAAATGAAGCAAGAGAAGCCCACTGAACTGTAGTGCCTTTGATTTTTACTTTGTGATGAAGTGCAATATTTGTACCTTTCATGTGTGATTGTGATAACATTATTTGAGAGCTGAAATATGATTCTGTAGATTATTATTTAAACATTAAGAGATCTCAACTGAGCCCAAAGATAAGAATTTTGTACCTGAATGCTAGGTCTGTTGTAAACACATTAGATGATACTGAGCTTCTTGTGGCTAGGATAACAAAAGTAGGTGTGATTGTTATAGCAGAAAACTGGCTCAGGGAAAACATAATTACATTTTTTAATATTAAAAATTTTAGTGCATATCATATTATAAGAAAAATGATAGGAGGTGGAATTTCAATGTATATTAGAGATGTTTGGAAAACGGTACAAAACCGTTAAGTGTCCGCAGTATCTTGCACATAAACCTGAAAAAGGGATCTAATAGCACTTGATATCATTGCAGTTTATATTCCAAATGACCAAACTACGGGCAACTTTCTCACTTACCTGGAAACTATACTGTGTAGGAAGCTTGCAAAATCAGCCATGATCATAAGCAATGTAAATATTAATTACCTCACTCAGAGTAAAAATCTCAAACTACAGTACACTAAATACAAGTTTCAACTTTGTACAAGATAATGAAGTATACCCAACAGGAATAGGCAATACCTCAGCTACACTAGTTGGCCACGCACTTATCAATAACAATGATACCCCAATCTCTATATCTAATGTAATGCATAATATCAGTGACCATAATGTACTTATAATTGACATAAAGAACATCTTTGTAAGATCCTTCATGATAAGCTTACCACTATCAGAATGTCAATTCAAGAATTTAACCTTATACCTCATAATAGACTTTCCTTATTTATACAAGATACTGGATTTAACTGTCACAAATGACCCTAATGAATATTATAGCTCACTAATTACGTAGTAAATGAAGCTAGCTACAGTGAAGCAATACATATTACACAAATATAAATATTCGTTATGAAGACTTCACTTATCTTAAGAAATTGGTGATAATTCTTCTTTCTAATGGAAATCTATTTCACCAACATTTGCTCGCATCATCAGTCAACACACTTCGTCGTCAAGGATACTATTTTTTTTTTTTTCGTATTACCAAAATCTGAAAACAAAACAAACCTAAAAACAGAATCAACTGCTGGTATTTCAAAATTCATTACACTGTGTTTATTTTTTAAAATAAATATATTTTCCCAAACTATTAAATCTGTTGGACCATTTAATTGTTTTAATAATTTAACTTCAGGATTTATTTCATGGTTAAATGACCAAAAATGATCTGCTACAGTATATTTATCAGTTTGTTTATACATAATGTTACGAAAATGTTCTTTCTTTCTGGTTTCCAAATTATGTTTCGTCTTTCCAATACAAACCTGATCAAAATTTAAACAGTCAAATTGATAAAAACTAGTTTTTTTTATTATTAGGAATTTTATCTTTTTTTAGAAAAATGTAGTAAATTTTTAATACTATATTTATTTTGAGGAACTAAAGCTATACCAACTTCTTTAAAAAAAAATTTGAAAATGTTTATTAACCCAAGGATGGTAAGTAAATTTTTTAAAATTATAATCGTATTTTATTTTTTTAAGGGTAGAAATATCATTAACAGTTTTTTGATATTTAAATTTTTCAATCTTCTTTTGTATCAAGTCTATTAAAACCATTAATTAAAGTAGTATTAATAATATGTTTATATTCTTTATTAAATTCTTCTTTATTCAGGGGTATATTTATTAATCTAAAAATTTGGAATTTACAGGAAGCCAACACATTCAGAAAATTATATAAAAAATAATAGCCACAACCCAATTACACATAAACATGCAATAATAAACAGCCTTACACACAGACTAGTCAACATACCCATGGAAAAAGAAGAATATTTCAAGGAACAAAAAGCAATAATACACATAGCGAAAGAAAACGGATACAACAAAATTTTGGTGTTGAAGAAAATTAGAAAATCTAAACTAAAGAAAACCATTAAGGAAGCAACCACATTTATTAAAGAAAAATAAAGCAACAGCATATTCAGTTCATTCACATATCATCCAAAAACATTTAATAAATTTAAAAAGATATTCAAGGAACAAAATATCATCTTGGCACCTACTAATAGATACTCAATTTTAAAATTACTAAATTCAAAAACAAAAGATGAAATTCCTTCAGGTAACAAATCTGGAATATACCAAATAAATTGTAAGAATTGTGAAAAATGCTACATAGGTCAAACAAAAAGAAATTTAAAAACCAGAGTCAAAGAACACTTTAGAAACATCAGATTGAAACAAGAAGACAAGTCAGCAGTAGCATTTCATTTTTGGAATGAAAACCATGACATTGATCCAAATCCAAAATTATTAAAAGGAGTGATAAACCAAAATAGATTGACAACATGGGAGAACATATTCATCTGGAAAAATAAGGATCGCGTAATGAACTTTGAAATCCCGCCAGTAGATAATTTGACAAAAAAGTTCATAGTTCCACCACCAGAGAGAGCAGACAACAACAGATGCCAGTTGGAAAGAGATTGAAAATGGAGGCCAGGGCCTTTGAAACTAGTCTCTCATAAATATATGAAAAAGTAAGTGACGAGTGTCAATAAACCAACCACAAATAATTTTTATATTAATTTTGACGTCACTGTTACTAAATTCCTCCAAACACACATTAGGTTTTTAATGTTGTAATTGTTTTTTGGTGCCAATGTTATATTGTATTTCTTGAATATTTTTTGGAACTTTTTTGTGGCCCAGGGGTGGTAAGTAAATTTAGCAAATCTAATTTCTTGTTTTATTGGTGTGAGAGCTGTGATCTGTTTTAATCTCTTTTGAAGTTTGAATGATTTTAGTTTTTTATCTACAAGGTTTTTTCCATATCCATTTTTAATTGCAGTTTTTAAGATTTGATGGTATTCGTTTTGATATTCTTGCTGGCTGAGAGGTAGATTTACTAATCTGTGTGTGAGATGTTGATGGTTGCATGTTTGTATGGAATTGGGTTGAAACTATTTGCTTTGATGTAATTATCTGTGTGTGTTGCTTTTCTATGGATACCAAATTCTAGTTTTTCATTGCTTTTTTTGATTTTAAGGTCTAAAAAAGGTAGAGTACAGTCCTCTTCAGTTTCCACTGTGAATTGTATGCTGGGTTCTTGCAGGTTGAGTAGTTTCAAAGCATCATCTATTTGTTTGTAGGGCACTATTGCAAAGATGTCGTCTACGTATCTGTACCATGTTTTAAACATATGAGGGAAGGCTTTAGTTATATGTTTTTCGAAAAAGCTCATGTATAGATTGGCCAAAAATGGTGATAGCGGGCTTCCCATAGCTAGTCCTGAAATTTGTTTATAATATTTATAATGTTTATAATACGAAAGTGAAGCAGATGTGTAATAAATACGACTCATCTAAAAATTAATAATTTTAAATGTGCTTTAGCTAAAATAAATTGCTCTTAAATCAGACACAGTCAAGAAGTATTATATGTCTGAGTGAAAACAACAGCTGCATAAGTCTACCATACACTGGTTGTGAAATACTTTAAAATATACATACAGATGCTGACAGGGTGGTTTGCCTGCTTTGTAGCCTGTGTGTTACACAATGTATACATTTACTATAGCATAGTAGCATAAATTGAACCATAAAACCTTGAATTGGAGAAAACTTCACTTACGCAGCTGATATATGGATACATATATTTCACATGCATAAAAACAAGATATTACTCACAAATTAGATATGTTTTACGCACAGAATGACTTTCGGTAGAGTAAAACAAAATAGTGAAATTTCAAAGATTTGTTAATATAGCCTTTACTTTGCTGATACTGTAGATGCGTACTGCCTTTAATGAGCTTTAAACCAGTTTTTATTTAATTAAAATAACAATAAATGAGGACAATATGCGTGTGTATTTATAAAGCATTTTTTACAGCATTTAACAACTTAAAGGTTTTTCACTGTATATTGAGTATCCATTCCTGGCTCTTGCAGGGTTTGAATGGCCATCACTGAAGGGATTAATTTTGCAGTGACAAGAAGTACATATTTTCAAATAACAATGAATGTTTGCTCAAAAAATTATGAAAGGCTAAAGGAATACACAAAAGCATAGAAATGGCAAATCAACAACAGTGATGTACAATATTCATTCCCAATACTTACACAAAAAAATCACAGAGCAGGAAATAAAACATAAAAATTATACTAAGAAGAGGAGGACACGTGATGTAGATGTGCATGAAAGACCTATATAGAGGGGAATCCAGACAGAGTGTATAATTCATAATAAAGCCATTCTGGGAAAGATTACATTACCCAAATCCAAAATTATTTTTTTTTAATTGTTCCATTTATACCCTGCGTTTAACTGCAATGGTCATATTGGCGGCCGTTCTCCTTTGGTAAATATCGAAGGTGTTAACTTGTATACGTTGGGTTTTAATCATTGGATCACGCAGACATTCACACTCTCATTTTAACTTCCAGACTCTGGGGAAGATGAGGAATTATCTTGGTTGGAGAATTGAACCCAGGACCCCTAGAACAGTAGGCAGGTGCTATACCAACTGAGCTACAGGGCCAGCCCAAAATTATTAAAAGGCGTAATAAACCAAAACAAACTGACAATTTAGAAGAACATATTAATATGGGAAAATAAGGACTGAGTAATGAACTTTGAAATCCCACCAATCGATAACTTGATAAAGAAGTTCATAGTTCCACCACCAGATAGAAGACAGCAGATAACAACAGCAGACGATAGTTGAACCTTTGAGGTTGAAAATAGAAGCAACAGCTTCTGAAACTAATATCTCAGTAATATAAAAATGTAAGTGACAAAGTGTTAAAAACTGACTACAAATATTATTAAATTTTAGATGAGTCGCATTTCTTACACATCTGCTTCACTTTCGTACCTATTTTGAGGACATGTTTCGCAAATCTTCGTTTGCATCTACGGCTCTTGTGCGACTGACGCTAGATCCAGCGGTGTGGGTGATTCTGGGGTTGTTGCTGCCATCTGTTGATTTAGTGATGAACTGAAATGTGGGATTCTCTTCTAGCGGGATTTCAAAGTTCATTAGTTCAACCCCAGAATTACCCACACCGCTGGATCTAGCGTCAGTCGCACAAGAGCCGTAGATGCAAACGAAGATTTGCGAAACATGTCCTCAAAATAGGTACGAAAGTGAAGCAGATGTGTAAGAAATGCGACTCATCTAAAATTTAATAATTTTTCGCTTCACTGTGGTGTTCCAATACAGTTGAATCTTGACTACAAATAGTTTTTTCAATTAATTTGAACATCACTGCTAGTAAATTCCTCCAGTCACACATAATGCCACATACTTGCTTAATCTGTCTGAAAGTGTTTGTAGCTGGCAGTGCCAAACTTGAATCGGTCACTTTGGTAAACCAACTAATAAGTCATGATTGTATTGTATTTTTCTGGAATCATTACAGTTAAAAATCAGCAAATTCTGCTATTTTTGAATGCACAAAATGTATTCCCACATCTTTTTCGTGATTTTGGTGTTATGGTATTGTGACTTTGTGGGTTCGTGAAATTAAAAGTCCGATTGCACCACTCAAAAATGTTCTTTATTTCCACCGACTTACAGTTGAACACTTGCCAATTACACAGAATTACATAATGCACACAATTACGATTCACCAGTTCGTCCGTTACAGTTCCAAGCACACTCACAGTTACGCACAATCTTCCGATGCACGTACACAGTCTTCTCGTCCGTACACTAGTACGGCACTGCTTCACTGCTCGCCAAGAACTGACTGAACTCACTCATTGCAGCCCTTTTATTAGGAATCTCACTGTTTTCTAGAAGTCCCTCGTTTCAGTGAATCACCGCGAAGGTTCCGGACGGCAGGGGAAGGGGAGAGAGGTGGCCAGCGACAAGTGACACTTCTCTAATCATCCCCTCAGTTAGTGACTGAGATTAATGAGTGGGTGTGGCCTGGATGCCTCTGGTCCCTTCTCGGCTGTCCTTGGTCGGGCTTTCCGATAATTGGATGACACTGCTCCCTCCTCAAAGCTGGTCGTCCCGAACAGCACCATCGTACCACCAACATCTTTCCTCGGGGCACCTTCTGGATGCGGTAGACCACGTCATTTATCCTCTTCACCACCGGGTACGGCCCTTGCCAGGCTGCTGAAGCTTCGACCAGCGTCCCTTGGTCCGCATAGGACAGTACAACCAGAACACGTCATCTTGCTGGAACCCTTGGCTGTGGGCTTGCCTGTCATATCTGGTCTTCATGCGGTCACTCGCCTTCTGGATGTTCTGGCGAGCCATCTCGTGTATGTCGTGGAGGTGGTATACCAGGTTCTCCACATACTCGGTCACCGGCTGCTTCGCCTCCGGAGGGCTTCCAAAAGCCAGGTCACAAGGGAGGCGTAACTCTCGACCAAACATTAAGCTGGCTGGCGTCATTCCAGTTGTGTCGTGTGTAGACGAGCGGTAGGCCAGCAAGAACAGTGGCACCTTGACGTCCCTGTCTCGCTGATGGCTGGCCACGACCTTCCTCAGGTGTTCCTCTAAGGTCTTGATGTACCTTTAGACAGTGCCATCCGACTGGGGATGTAGAGGCGTCGTGCGGGTCTTGTTCACCCCAAGCCTTTGTAGTGCCTCCTTCATTAGGTTGGACTCAAAGTTGGTACCCTGGTCACTGTGTAGCTCTAACGGCACGCCAAATCGACAGAACATAGCACCATCTCTCAGCATCTCCTCGGAGTCTCAGCCAGTAGTAGCGCTGCCGTAGTTTGTCAATCGTTCGGTTCGCTCCCAGGTGTCCTCCTGAAGTACCGGTGTGCACTTCTTCCAAGACTTCTGGGACCTTACTCTGGGGAAGTACCAACTGTTCTCTCTGCATCTTCCCATCGGGTGACTCCCATACCCGGAACAGCACGCCCTCTCTGGTCTTCAACGAGTCCCATTGGGCCCAGTACGACTTGTAGGTGGCGCTCCTCGGTGCGATGTCCTCCCAGGTTGGTCTCGTCCCTGCCTCCACTTCCCTCAAGAGTGGCCCCAAGTCTGCGTCCACCAGCTGCTCCCTCCTCAGGCCTGCGCTATCCCAGCCGTCCGCAGGCACTGCCACAACTACTCGGACTGCTGCGGCACGCTCCTTCTCTTCCACTGTTGTGCACTGGCCGCACTCTTCTGGACAGGGTCTTCGGGACATGGCGTCTGCGTTACCGTGGCTCTTCCCTCTACGATGTTCCGAGGTGAAGTCGTACTCCTGCAGCCTCTGGACCCAACGTGCTGTCTGTCCTTCCAGGTTCTTTAAGCTCAATAGCCAGGTTAGGGCGGAATGGTCAGTCCTCAGGTGAAATGGCTCACCGTACAGGTACTTGTGAAAGTGCTCCAAGGTCTTTACTACCTCCAGTAGCTCTCGTCGGGTGTCGCAGTAGTTCTTCTCTGCCTTGGATAGCGTCTTGCTGTAGTAGGCCATCACCCGCTCATGGCCGTCCTGGATCTGCGATAGGACACCTCCAATGCAATGTTCGCTATCGTCGGTGTCCACAATGAAGGCGCCACCCGGTTGTGGGAAACCCAAAATTGGAGCAATGCACAGGGTCTCCTTTAGGTGCTGGAAAGCGTTTTCGGCGTCCTCCGTCCACACATAAGGCCGGTGTTCCTCTGTCAGGCGGGTGAGGGGTTTTGCGATGTTGGAGAACCCCTTTATGAAGTGGCGGTAATAACTGCACAGCCCCAGGAAACTGCGCAACTCTTTCTTATCCTTTGGGCGAGGCCAATCCCTCACAGCCTGTGTCTTCTCCGGGTCTGTGGCCACTCCGGTTGCTGAGACTATGTGGCCTAAGTAGTTCACCTCCTTGCGGAAGAGCTGGCACTTCTTTGTGTTCAGCTTCAAGTTGGTCGGCTGCAGTCTCTGTAGCACCTTACTCAGATTCTCGAGGTGATCTTCAAAAGTCTTCCCGACGATGATGATGTCGTCCAGGTATAGCAGGCAGGCGTCGTATGTCAGCCCTCTCATCACTGACTCCATGAGGCGTTGGAAGGTAGCTGGTGCGTTGCAGAGGCCAAAGGGCATAACCGTGAACCACCAGAGCCCTTGGCCTGTCGAGAATGCGGTCTTCTCCTTGTCTCTTGGGTCTAGAGCTACCTGCCAGTAGCCCGACTTCAGGTCCAGGGTCGAGAACCACTGTGCACCAGCTAGCGTGTCCAGGGTGTCGTCAATCCGGGCTAAGGAGAAACAGGCCTTCCAGGTGACAGCGTTCAACTTTCTGTAGTCTACGCAGAAGCGCAGCTCGCCGTTCTTCTTCGTCACCAAGACTACAGGGGAACACCAAGGCTGTCTGACTCTTCAATCACTCCTCTGGATCTCATGTCCTCCAGCATGTCTCGTACCGCCCCTTGCTTCGCCAGCGGAACGCGTCTAGATGGTTGCCGAATAGGCCGGGCGTCCCCGGTGTCAATGCGGTGAAGCATTTTTTCCGTGTGGCCGTAGTCACTGTCGCCTTGGCTGAAGACGCGCTGGTATCGCCTCAGCAGTTGAACTTTCTCTAGTAAGCCTTCTAGCCGGGGCCCCAGGTTTTGCGTCGGCACCGGCTCCTGCGTCTTGTCGATTGCTGTTACGCTTACCACGGGCTCGCACGTTCCCAACTCCGTCCCGGCCTGCACGTCGTGATCGGTGTCCGTTGGATTTAGCAGTCTCGCTGGCACCTCTTCTCGGCACGGCAGCAATGCCCTGGCTACACACAGTCCGTGTACAGGCGTCTTCTGGTCCAGCATCATGTTCCTGGTTCTCTGGCCTTCCAGTCGCGCCGTCACCACCACCTCGCTCCTCGCGGAGACAACCACGTCTTCGTTCAAGATTACCCTGCAGATTCCAAGGCACTCTTCTGGTTGACGGAGTATAACCTCTTCTCCGTTAAGCCGCAGGACCTTCCTGCCCACGTCGACCGTCGCCTCGTGGCTCCTGAAGGCATCTAGTCCCAGAATCACCTCCTCAGCCACCTTCGCGACGAACACCCAAAGACGTACGACACTCCGTCCCAAGGTCAACTTTAGCAGCGCCTCCTTCTCCGCGGGCAAGGTGTCGCCCGATGCCGTCACAAGCTGGTATATTCGGCATGGCTTCCTCGTCGGCAAACCCTTCGCCACGTCAGGTCTGATGATGGTCATGGCCGCTCTGGTGTCCACCAGCACGCGGCACGGCTTTCCTCTTACCCAGCCGTCCGCGATGAGTTGTTGAGCCCAGAGGTTCTACTCCCATTAGTCCTGAACCCGTAGGAACTGGACCCGGGCCTCTTTCAACCAGGGAGTTATCCGAGCTGTCCCAAAGGACGCTCGGCGTCCTCCGTGGGGCTTTCCATAGGGCAAGACCTTGTTACCTAAAAAGCCCCCCCCCCCCATCTGGTCCTATGGACTCAAGACGGGATGGAAGTGAATACGCCACTTACGCGCTCCAACACCAAAGGTGAAGACTACCGAGAACCTCGGTGGGGCCGCCTGGTGATCTAGCACACCTTCTACTAGCTTTGCAGGCTATTACCCGGGAGAATTAATGGCTTCCCTCAACCCCGTCCGAAGACGTACCCGATCCCCACGGGTATCGGGAACACACTGCCCCCTCGAGTTTATCCCAATCCGAACAACTTCCGAAGGAGGGGCTCAGATGTTCGGCCCGAGGTTCTTCTAGTAACGTCAGAGGTACCACGAGTGCTACGGGTCCGCAGCGCCCTCACTTTGGCAGCTGAAGGGGACGGATCCCCTCCCCTACGGGATCCGCGATGAGGCTGTCATCCATCCGCCGGCTGACGGCGCGCAGTGTCACTCGATGAGATTGTGTGGACGGCACCGACGTGCTCCTCGCCACGCCGGGCCTTACTCGTTCTTCCGGCTGCCCTTCCTGATGTCGGCAATCTCTCTCTAGGTGTCCGCATCTCCAACACAGGCCACTAGGTCTTCGCCGGCGTCCTTCGGCTGGTCTTGTGTCTCCGGTGTAACGGACACTCCTCGTCCTCGACGTCGGGATAGCTGTTACCTTGGCCGCCTCCATCCTTAATGCTGCTGTCAGCGCCTCGTGGATGGTTTTATAATCGCCGAGCATTAGGTGCTGACGAATCTCCGTGTCTCGTACCCCATCCACGAATGTGTAGGCAGCTTCCCGGGATACGAACTCAGGTGGGAGGTCGACTAGGGCCTTGCTAGCCAGTTGTTCAACTGCCAGGGCGAACTCCTGCAGCGTCTCTCCTGGCTGCTGTGACCTTGCCTTTAGCTGGCTGCGGTACGCTGCGGCTAAGTGTGGTTCCCAAAACGATTCTCCAGGGCCTCCCAGATGTCCTTGGGCGCCGCCGTTGTCTGTACCGCGTTCAGGACTTCCGCGGCCCGTCCCTGGAGGCTGGCTATTAACTGTGTGGCCTCCTCCTCTGGTGACCATTTGTTGTGCTTGGCCACTGCGTCGAATTGGCGGCGGAAGACCTCAAACGTTGACGCGCCGTCATATTTCGGAAGTTTGACACGCGCCGATGTTGTGTCGCGTCCCGGCGCGTCGGCCTTCAAATCCTTCAACCTCCTGCCGACGACGTCCTCCACCATGGCGTTCAGGGACTTGACGCTGCTGTCGGCCTTCCCTTCCAGGGCGTTAACGTGGCTCGCCAGGTCCTCGACGCGCTCGTCCACTTGGCCCATCCTCTTGCCCAGCTCAGTCACGTCATCCCGCACGCCGGCCAGCTGTTCTTCAAATTTGGCGGCGAGAGCCTCGTTCGCCACCTTCATTTCCGTGGTCAGTTCGGCCATCTTTGCGGTCATTGTCGTGGCCAAGTTGTTGTTTGCCGTTTCCGTCTTCGCTGTTAATTCGACCTTCATTTCTTCCATCTTCTCGGTGATGTTGTCGTTGGCCGTCTTCATTTGTTTCAACTCTGCGGCCAGGTTGTTATTTGCCGCTTCTGTTTTTGTTGTTAACTCGTTCATCTTCGCGGCCAAGTTGTTATTTGCCGTCTCCAACTTCTTTTCCATTTTCTCAGTGATGTTGTCATTTGCCGTCTTCATTTCCGATGTCAGTTCGGCCTTCATTTCCATCATGTTCTCCAAAATCGTTTCCAATGCCGCGTCCATGGTTGTAATGTTCGGTGATGTTGTCGTCCCGCTTCCTGACACCAGTGTGCCTTTGTGGGTTCGTGAAATTAAAAGTCCGATTGCACCACTCAAAAATGTTCTTTATTTCCATCGACTTACAGTTGAACACTTGCCAATTACACAGAATTACGTAATGCACACAATTACGATTCACCAGTTCGTCCGTTACAGTTCCACTGCATGCTCACAGTTACGCACACTCTTCCGATGCACGCACACAGTCTTCTCGTCTGTACACTAGCACGGCGTTGCTTCGCTACTCACCAAGAACTGACTGAACTCACTCATTGCAGCCCTTTTTATAGCAATCTCACTGTTTTCTATAAGTCCCTCATTTCAGTGAATCACCGCGAAGGTTCCAGACGGCAGGGGAAGGGGAGAGAGGCGGCCAGCGACAAGTGACACTTCCCTAATCATCCCCTCAGTTAGTGACTGAGATTAATGAGTGGGTGTGGCCCGGATGCCTCTGGTCCCTTCTCAGCTGTCGTTGGTCGGGCTTTCCGATAATTGGGTGACAGTATGAACATTTTCTCTTAACTTCTTGGTAACTTATTATGTCAGTCAAATGTTTACTAATATCTGTTTCATATAAACTTGCCCGGCTGAAATGTATCACTCCGTGTTCAACAGCCCTCCCCCTCGCCCTAATTGGCTAATGCTTTCGCGTCATAGGCCATAGGCGGTGCCTTCCCATCACATTTCGTAATAATTGCCGGGTAGATAAATAAAATCATACAAAAATCATACAAATAAGGATATGAAGGCATGCAAAAATACAAGTTTATAATGAACTGAGCAAACTGAAACACAATGACTGAGCAATGAAACTGAAAGAGTTTATAATGAAAGGCCTTTGGCCTTTTCCACTGAGATTTTTAAACCAGAACACATACCTTTCAAAAATGCTTGTCTTTCAGTCTTAAAAGTCGTGTCACACCATACTTTTCGTGTGTTCTTCGTGTATATTTAGCGATTTGTATCTCGGTGCAGTGTGGTTGTCCTTAAAATAGCGTCTTCGCCACACAGCAATATCGCCTCTGTCTTTTAGCACATTTTTCTTGCCTCTTTTTTCATTCACAAATCCCAGCTGTATAAGCAATCTCCTGAAATTTGGTAAATCTGTATCCTCATTTACAGCAGACGAAATGTTACTTATGTTAGGGAGTTCGTTTCTAAAGAAAAACTACACACATGACGACGCACAACACTTTTCACGTATTTTCTCCGAGCACACACTTTTGTTTATTCCTGCTTTTGCCTGGAGTGGTAAGTTTTCCTGTTTCCTCAATTTCATGTCGCGATGTTCCTACGGATCTAACACTCACACCTGTAAGTTCGGAGCACAACTGTTCGACTTCCCTCACTGACAAAGACGGATTCTTCTCTGTGAGTGCATTAAACACATGCAACACAATTCTTTTTTCACCGCTTTGTAATGGCTTACCCTTACGATGCTTCGGCGAAAAACTGGCGGTAGACTCTGCCATTATACATATAATAAGTACATGCGCAATAAACGATGGATAAAATAACGTATCTCTCGAACGCGCACAGTACACCTTCTAATGACAATACATGACTAATCCAGTTCAGAACAAGGTCAGTGATAAAACTCATATAAACAAATATATGTAATTCACTACCGCTAAAGCACGTGCTCTTGTGTAATCAGAAAGGCAGGCCTAGATGCAAAGGAACCTCCTCTTTACTTTGTTTAAGAATTAACATGCATTTCAGATAAATTAACTCTGTTGCGTAATATATTTAATTGAAACAGTTATGAAAGTAAATATTTGACAATTCTCTTTCAACATATAAAGATATATCACCATGTTAAATAACGAACTAATTTTTACCGCAAAACAGTCTCTACCAAACAGCAGCAAATGAGAGGAGATGAGGTCACGTGACCGTTAAGAGATTACCGGGCAAGCTTACGTGAAACAAGGTATAGTTTAATTTTTTAATATATATCTGAACTACTTTTGGGAATGTTTGTTCCAATCTTATCTGGAGACCAACTGCTGGCTGGAGATTGTGAATATATGGAATTGTAGTATACAATTTTGTGTAAGTTTCTGCTAAATGTGCAAACTCTCGGGTAATTTTATACGTTTTGTTTATATCATTATTTTAGTTGAAGTTCCTAGTGTTTCCAAGAAAATACTTAAAATGAACAGTGGCAGAATTGATAGAAAGGAGAAAAAAAATGAATTCATATGTTACATATACATTCATAACTAATTTTTAAATAATTTCCAGGAGCTCTTCAACCCCTCAACAACGTGATGTAGTATGGGAGGCTTCAGGAAGAAACCCTGAGCTTGAAAATGACAAGAATGAACTTGAGAGCTCAACAGTTCATGACGCGAGTATTAGCTCAAGGCAACGTGTGAGGTGAGATATATATTAAAATGTTGTGGTTGTGACCTAGTTAAGATTCCATTGTTTCACAGCACTAAATTATGTACATTAGAAGGTTAAAGTAGATATAAACAAAACCACATGTGTTTTGACTGCAGCTCTCCTTCAGGGTTCGCTTGATGCTTTCGCCCTCTAAATAGTCCCTCGAGAAAGTAGTACTGTTAAGATAGAAATTGAAAGAAGTGTAGAGACAGTGAAGCACAAGTTAAAATGAGTGAAGCAGTGTTAATATCTTCTTGATTCACTTTTATTTTAGTACTACTAAGGTTTAAAAGCTCACTTCATTTCTTTTAAAGCACAAACTATTGAGTACTAAGCATATTTCAATTATAGAACTATACTAAGTTAATTTGTAAGTAGTCTAATATGGCGTAACTGAGAGAGGGGACAAGGAAAAAACAAAACATTATTAGAACGAGTGAGTATTGTTAAACATAAGTTATGAAGTGGTGAAAAGAACAATAATATTGAATGTGTATAACAAGGTCTGCGAGAAATATCCAGAACTTGCTATCAATGAAATGGTGAAATTAACATCCAGAGTTTACTGGTGTGCCAGTTTCAAGTATTTAAAATGCAGGAAAAGAAAAACAAAAAACACAGTTTTAGGGGTCAGAACTTTCAGCAAGAAGACACCAATTTACAGCTAATATTAGAGGGATGCACATGACATAGCAATTAATTTTGTGACTGGGATGCTACATGTTGTTTATATTTATTTGAAATGTCTTTGTAATGATGAAAAATGCTTATTAAGGATAGTGATAACTGTGTTCGGTGATTGAGAATGCATGTAACTGCAGAGTGATACCCTACTTTATACTCCCGCTGGACAGAGTTTAGTGCTCTTGTTGAGTGTTTTCTTCAAGGTCATACTTAATATTCAGTTGTATGCTGTTAGAGTTTTTCAGTCTACAATTAGTGCTCTGCAGAATAAACAAAATCCAGCTTAAGCTTTTAATTTTTCAGGTTGTTAGGATTATACATACATTACATTATGGACATGAAATTAAAAGTTAACACTTGCTGTAGCTTCCTGTCATTAGAATTGCATATTCCACTGTGATATATACAAGATGGAAACAAACTTCAGAGATACTTACAGAGGTCTTTTAGCAATATTAGCTGAATATTGTGATGTAGAGATCCATCACCTTCTCAATTTCAGTTATATATTAATGGATAACATAGAATGGTTTACTCAACCAATACATACAGGTTTGTGGATATATGTATTGTAATGTAATTTTATTCACAATCAGAATCATGTACTATTACATGGGTTTGTCAAATATTAATAAACACAAAAAATAAATTACGGTTAACAATCAGAAATTACTATACTAAATATACATGAAAGTAATGAAATTATTCTCATGTAATCTATCACTCTACTTACAATAATGTATAAAATGTTGGAAGAACTCTTGAGTACTAGAGAAGCTTTGATTTATTAAGAATAATTTCACATCTCTTCCGAATCTTTTCTTATCATTGTTTTTAATGTTCTTAGTAATTACATTATACATGTATATCCCATTATTAAGTACAGAGTTAATATTTTTAGTTGATCTTGATCCCAGTATATGAAATTTATTACTATTCCTTGTATAATGATCGTGAACAGTATTATTTATTTGAAACTATTGCATGTTATTTATTAAGCATATAATTTCTAAGATATAGAGACATGGCAGGGTTAGTATTCTGTTTTCCTTAAAATATTTTCTACAATGAGTCACATTACTTGGATTTAACATCTTTTTTATTATTTTCTTTCATACTGCAAATAAAGCTTTTATTTCAGTTGCTGAGCCCCAGATAGAAATACTGTATGCAATATAAGATTGCACATTGGAATAGTAAATCAGCTTTAATATTTGTAGATTACTTACGGAACATGATTATTTGGCCAAACACTTACACAGAATAGGAATTTACACAAGTCCAAATTGTCCTCTATGCAACAAAGAAGAGGAAATGACTGAAGAACATCTTCTAACCTGTGAAGCCCTACCTGCCGGACTCACTACACAGAGCAAGAGAGCTAATGGCTTCATTGCCAAAGCCTAGCATTTGAAAACAACAACATATTTGTACATTACAAATTTTTCTTAGCACTGATTTAATATAATGAGCATTTATCAAATTTTGCTGTAATATACTGAATTTGTGGCTTCCAGCTTAGAAATTGGTAAATAATTACCCCCTAAAATTTTGTTTCATTGGTATAGTGTATTACATCATTGTTAAAAGTGATTATAGGAGCTACACTAGCTTCATTTCTGTGTGATAATTTAATATGCATAATATTTGTTTTTTTTTATATTAATAATTTATTATTAGAAACCAGTGCATCATATTTGTCATCAGAGTATTAGAATGACATTGCAATTCAGAATGATTGCAGCCTTTAATTATGATATTAGTGTCATCAGCATACAGAATAGTTCCCACATGTCATTTAAGTGGAAGGTCATTAATACGAGAGCCGGCTGATAAGTCCTGGGCCTCATGTAGAGATAATTAATTAATTAATTAATAATTTAACTTCAGGATTTATTTCATGGTTAAATGACCAAAAATGATCTGCCAGGGCCGTTTGATCAGTTTGTTTATACTTAAGGTTACGAAAATGTTGTTTCATTGTAGTAATATTTGTTGCTTCACTGTAACTAGCTTCATTTTTTACATCATTATTAATTTTTATTTTATGACTTTTCTTGAATCCTAAATATTTTCTCCATGTGATCTACTGCCAGTATCCACTTTATTTTCAAACCAATTTCATGACTGTGCAGGATATCACAGTATCTATTAATGCAGCGGACAATCCAACATATAGTTTTGCCAAATGTTTTGATATTTTCAGGATTATAAAGTCAGCACTGTATGGGACAGGGACTTATTAACAAACAGCCCTCAAGTTCTCATAACCAACTGCAGCAGCACCACCTGGGATATCTCCAGAAGAAATGGTTTCATTCAGGTACAATCCTGTGATATCTTGCACAGAACTGTACCGCCGAAAAGTCTTTATCTTTATACAAGAAGAATATGTGACAGAAGAATTTCATTAAATCAGAAAATATAGAGAACTTCTATTATGCACTGTGCCAGGAAATAAAAAGTAGTTTTTGTGATGTACTCATTCTTATTTTCATCAATTACTGTTTATAAATATACTGACTTTTTTTATGTTGTTTTATTTTGATAAACATTATTTGAAGTATTTATTGAACATTACACTAGCCTTTGTTAGGTTAATTGATGGAATTTAATAATTCTTCCACAGTTGCCGTCTGTAGGATAAGGTTTGGATAGTTACAGTCAGACTGAAAAGTTAAATGCCATGGCCAGGATTTGAACCACAGATCTCTTGGTCTTTGTCCGTATGCTGTTATCCATTGAGCTACCATGGCCAACATGCCAGCATGACATTAAGTTCTCCAACTGATTTGTATTTTTCGGGGTAAACCACTAGGGGCTCTCACATACAATGAGATACACACCTTTTGTGGCGACTTACTATGCTGTAAGTACTTCAGTCCTAGGCTTTATGGTTACCACGTTTAGGTTAATTGATGGAAATTGAATCATTCTTCCATACTAGCCATGTGTAGGCTAAGCTTTAATAGAGAACCCTTAGTGTTTTACTGGGAAACATACAAGTCAGTTGGAGAATTTGATGTTGTGCTGGCCATGGTAGTTCAAGAGTTAAGAGCAACCGGATGGAGACCAGGAGATCTGTGATAATTTTTCAGTCTATGTACTACTAGTTAAATTGTAACATCTCATATGAAATCTATCTCAAAACAATATATATAACCAGGAAGTACCATTTACAAGCCATAGAGAAGTATGTAATAAATGTTTATGATATTTGGAGAAATTTAATTATAGTAACATCAAATTAATTCATAACACTATTTGTATGTAGTCCATTCTTTACACTGTCACATTTTAATTTTTTGAGAGACTGGTTTCAGGAGCTGTTGTTTCCATTTTCAGCCTCAAAGATCTAACTGTTGTCTGTTGTTGTTATTGTTGTCACCACCTGCGGTCTTTTCTCTGGTGGTCGAACTATGAGCTTCTTTATCAAATTAACGACTGGTAAGATTTTAAAGTTTATTATTCTGGCTTTATATTTCCATATTAAGATGATACAATACTTCAAAACATATAATGTACTTCACATACTTTCACTCTAATGAATTATGGCATATTGTGCTGGGGAAATGCAAAAGATGCAGGAAATATATATTGATGGCAGAAAGGAAGCCTATAGCAAATATTTCTTCCTCTACCGGCCATATACTGTATTATAAAATTCTGAAGATACTACCTTTCCCATGTATTTATATTTCCAAAGTTCTAACAACAACTCCTGAAACTAGTCACTCAAAAAATTAAAATGTAAGTACATAATGTTAAAAAATGATTACAAATAGTGTTACAAATGTAATGAATAGCTTAAATCCTTTCTTGTACATAGACGTCAGTTTGTACACTTAGACTAAGTGGATAGAAAGTTAAGTGTAATTATCAGCAAAATATCATCAGAGAAAACAGTATTTCAAGGTGTACTGAAGGATTAATATTATGCCCATTATTATTGATATTACATATTTATGATTTAGGGCTAGTCCTAATGCAACAGGCAGTAATATTAAACTCTCTTTGCTGATGATACTGGCATACCAATGACTAGTGAAAATACTAATGACCTGTTGATTTCAATGATAATATTGTCAAGTGGTTCCAAAACAATAAGCTAAAAATTAAATGAAGGTAGCAGTAAAATTAAATATGACTAGATACCTTGTTAATCTTTAGAGAAGGTCAGTGAATACTGATGCCTTGAGAACAATATACCTCACATACTTTCACTCTAATTAATTATGGCATTTTGACTGGAGAAAAGCAAAAGATAGAGGTAGAAAATTTTGATTGCAGAAAACAGCAGTACAGTCTATTGTAAGTACAGGATGTGCACAAATGATCTGAGTTGTATAAAAAAATTATTATAACATAATTATTTGACTGAATACTACAAACACTGTACAGGTGCTCGATTTGCACTCCACAAGTGATTTTACAAATATCAACTCGATAATCAAGTTCGGCTCACACTCAACAAAGCATGTTCCTGTTAATTTCACCCAACACATTGATGATGCGGGCCTGTAGTTCTCTTAGATCAGCAGGTAATGGTGGCATGTAAACTGTATGCTTTACATAACCCACATGAAAACGTCACAAGGGGTGAGGTCGGTAGAATGTAAAGGCCATGACATGAGTGCGTTATCTTCATTCCCAGTATGATCTATCCATCGATCTTGAAGTCTGGTGTTCAGGAAGTCACGAATATCATGGTGGTAATGAGGTGGAGCACCATCCTTTTGGTAGATGGGGGTATCTATCTTCAACTTGGTATGAGCCAATTTACTCATATGAAACTCAAGAGCACATGCATTTTCGGTTACTGTCTTACAACTGGTGGAGCTCGTGGCCATACGATTAAGCATAAGTCACAACTGCACTCTCGTGGCGGAAGGAAGAAGCATCATGACTGCTAAAAACGAAACTTGTAGAGATAGCTAACTTGCAACATCAAATACCATCACCATATATTTAATAATATGAATAAAACAAATCACAGAATCACTCAGATCATTTGTGCACACCCTACATTTCTTCCTCTACTAGCTGTAAACCGTGTTAAAAACTTCTGAATATACTACCTTTCCCATTTGTTTATATTTAGAAAGTTCTAGTCTTGGCAAGATCTATGCTTGCTCAATTCAAAACTAAGTCTCACAATACAAAAGTAAAACAGACTGTTGTGTCTGAAACCTCAGTATAGTCTTCTGCGCACAATTCTTTTCTGTTAATTTTAATTTTGTCATTGTCTGTGATTTAAACAGTTTAAGTATTTATTTGTAATTGTCATGTATGTAAGCTTGATGAAGCCAGTATCTTGTATACCATTATATGATGAATAAAATGTATAGAAGGAATCATAGCACTGAGTTTTGGCTGATGGAGACAGTTTTCAAAATATGTTACTGTATGTTCTTTGTAAAGAACTAAAGCAAAAGTGATTATAAAAGTCAATTTTAGTATTTAATATGATTGTTTTAAACAGGTTGGTTTCTTTTGTTAAAATACTAAATTCTTCAAAAAAATTCATTCTTCATCAGTAATGCACATTATTTTAGCAACATTTTAGAATTAAGTTATTTGGTATTCAATACAATATTAGACTATTGACCCTTTATATAAATTTCATATGAAATGAGCAATTCTCATATACAGATTTGTTCTTTCAGATTGTTAGAACCACGTGAAGTAATTAACTCAGAACCAAGAAGAGAGACTCCACTGGATGATGATGGTTTTGAAAGTCTGTGTGGAAATTGTTCTAGTGAAGCTGGTGAAGCAGAAGAATTGGAGGTTAGCAACAACCAGACTGTTTCAAACAATAAGGTGTTTGGCAGAGCATCATTAAATTGGAAATCTGTTCCTATTAACAATAAAATACATAGTTCAGACACACCAGAAAACTCAACACAGCCTTTGTTATCTCACGCTAAAGTTGAGGTACCCTTAGTGCAAGTGACTCAGCATAAAGACCTTTTAAGACTGCCAGAAGAAGGTTGTCTTTCTCCTAACCATGAATGTAAGAGCATGTCTGTAGAGGGGTCAGTGGAGATACCTGATGAACAACGCTCCAAAACTGGAAAAGCATCACCCAGTGTTGCAAGCAATTCATCTGTGGAAGATAGTAAAGCTTCAGTGAAGATGTTATGGCGAATACGTCGCTGCAACAGTCCTGATCCTAGCCATGCTGACTCAGACACTGATGCATCAGAGTCACAATATAAGAATCAATCTCAACAGGTTTGAAGACATACCTAAATAATGGTTGTAGCAGTAGCTCTAGGTTACAAAGCTGGCTATGATATGGAATGGCTTGGGCTGGAAATTGCAGTAGTTTATTTTTATTTCACATGTGATCAGGATTTCATTATTTGTTTTCTGAGTTGGCAGTTGCTTATATTGTATGCTTTAATTCCTTCCTTTGGTAACAGCTCACATCAAATTACAATTTTCATTGGAATGTTTGCACTAAATTTCCAAGGACTTGTGCTTTAAATTTATGTCTTGCAGAATAAGTTTTGCATTTGTATTAGTAATGGGTTGCAGGAAACAATCATTTCAAAGGAATGCTTCTCTCTTTGGAAGTATGAAGTAATAACTGTTTTGTGTTTAGGAACTAGGAGTTTCATTAGAGTTCATTCCATAGTATTCAGTTTCCATTACTTCAGAGTTTATTCCTGAACATTTGTTTTCTACTTCTTTATAGACTTCCATGACATTTTATTCTACTTATTTGGAGTTTCTTCCATAGCATTTACTTCCTACACTTTTGGAGTTCATTCCATAACGTTTACTTTCTACTACATCAGCGTTAGTCTATTACATTTACTTCTTGCTCCTTGAGTTATTCCCATAGCATTTACTTCCTAGTCCTTCAAAGTTCATTCCATAACATTTACTTCAAACTCCTTTAGAGTCCATTTCATAATATATACTTCTAACTGCATCAGAATTCACTTCATGATATTTACTTTCTGCTATTTCAGAGTTAGTTCAATTTCCTCACTTCCATAACATTATTCTATTAACTTTAATTAAAATGTATCCTGTGGATTAGCTTAGCGATCACCATATTGTGTAAACTTTTTAAGTATGAAAGATGAAGCTATGTGCAAATCACACATACTTTAGCAGCAAATTTCTATGCTAGTAATTAGATTAGCTTATATTATGATTTCATTGCTTAGACATAGTAAGAAATATCGTTAGCATATTTGTGTCTTATTTAAATATGCTGATGGCGGTCTCAAAAATATGATTTGAGTGTCTGTACAGTGGATGTGCGTGCATGCGTGTGTGTGTTTTTTGTAAGGTTTAAAAATGCATATAAAATTAACCAATTAATTAATTTAAAAATGCATATAAAATTAACCAATTAAATTCTTTCTTGACATTTTGTATGCATGATGCTGACAGCATTGAATTATCAATTTTTATTGCCTTATGATTATTGTGTGTGATAAATCCCCAAACATTTTTCCAAATGAGTGAAGGATAATACAACACTATTTGTGTTACTAAGAACATTTTCTATTTTCCCGCTACTGTAGCAAACACTATTTTTTTTCTCCTCATCTCCCCTCACCTCCTCCTCCTTCTAACTTTCTTGTGTGTGCATGATGCTAATGCATTGACTTGCCTATTTTGATATCCTAATGTGATTATTGGTTGTGGTAGGTCTCAAAACAGTTCTCCAAATGAAGGATAAAATAACATTATTTGCTTTGATAGAACATTTACAATCCCCGCTCTCCAATCGCAGCATATACATTTTTCCCCCATTTTTTTCCCCCTTGTCTGTGGGTGAAATGTGCATTGAAAAAGCTCATCATTTTGAATGAACGGATTTAAAATATAGTGAAGTAAATATAAAATAGTTAAGATTTAACCTATTAAAATGTAAACTTCAATTTATCAATACCTAAATTGACTTGCTTAGTTATGATTTGGGATAAACTGTTTAAATAATTTAAATCAATAATTCTAACTCAATGTAGGTGATTGTAAGTTTGCAAATTTAAGGTTAGGTGATCTAAAATTTATATTGAATTATACTATAAAGTAGTGAACACTTAAGACTTAAATAGGTGATATAAGAGTAAGATTAAAGAAAAAGGGGAAAAATAAATGCCCTATGCACGGCAACACTAAATTATTGTTGTCTATTGTATTTCCCTTCATTTAGTTGCAAGTCTCTTGAAATCCTTGTAAAAGCTTAATTTCTTAATAAAAGTATTGAACCCGGGGAACAATGGGAGCTTTTCAGTCACATAGTAGTTGGTATGCATTTTCACATGCTTTCCTGCATCTTCTACATTTTGAGTCAACTGTTCTGTTGGTTCTGTAGAGATCATGTGATTGACAGTGTGCTCGTTATTACGCCTACTGTCCATTGGAGCATTTTGAGCATCGAGTATAGTTCGAGACTCCCTGTACTATTCATTACCTCTGACAGCAAACAGTTGTACCTGCAGGCTGGCTCGGTACGTTGGGGTCTCTGATTTGAAGACCATTCTGGGCATCTCTTGTAGGCCGGATGGCTGTCTTAGTAGATTCTTGTTTAGGTGTTTCTATAGTATTATTTACCCTGGCTAGGAATATTTCAGTAGAGAAACAAGGATCTTTGCTTATGGTAGGTAAGCGGTAGCATAGATCTCAGGTGGAGGAGTTGAACTGGTGATGATGAGGACAATCTTGCCAATGTAATTTCTGTTGTACTTCCTTGTTTCACTTTCATTTAACACATACCAATGTTAAAGTTGTTTGTGGCAAATCAGTCTAATGTTCATACTTTTACTCCTATTTTGTGAAATTAAAACACACCAGTTAAAACTTTGAATATATGGTATGTCTATACTTACTAAGCATTTCTACTAGCTTTAGGCAGAATTAAACTTGTGTGTGGACTTCCGCAGTAGCAGCACATTTCTGGGATCATAACCACAACATACAACATAAAACTACAAAATCAGTTCACTTGAATTAAGAATTTAACATCTAGGAAAACATTTAATAAAGAAATTTCAAACATATTTAATGAATTTTGACATTCCATCGGAAGAAAATATTTTACTTAGCCTTATTGGATTGCTGCCAGATGTCTCGTCTGCAGAGAACCATGATCAGCTAGAACATCAAAGTTCTAGCCGGTCAACAATTTCTTGATCCCTTCAAGTAGAGACAAAACACATTCAAAGAAAATTCATGATATGTAAAGTAAAGAGTGTCTCAGTCAACTCATAGTATAATTTTAAGTATTACATTACTTCACAATGCTAATTCCAATTTACCTTTTCAAAATATCAACCAGATATCTATAACTCTCCCATCTTGTATAGTGACTGTTCTAGCTGAGCTTGCCCTCCAATTCAAATATACTGAATGAAGGATCTCACCCAATGCAATGTCTAGTTATATGAGGGACACTCCAAAAGTAATGCATACTATTTTTAAATAATACTGTTTTCATTCTACATCTTTGACATTTTTACAGTGTGTAAATACATCCTTCCCGCTTGTGTTCAATTTATTTCAAGCTATGCTTGATTGGAGGAACTTAGTAACAGTGATGTCAAAATTAATCAGAAAATCTATTTGTAGTCGACTACAATTCCGCTTATTTCAAGCTGTTCCTGTGAGTGGCTCTGTCACAGCATGCCTTCAAGATGGCTGCTACACTTGACATCTGGCAGAAGCAACATGCTGTCATACAATTCCTGTGCTGTGAAAACAAGAGAGGGAAGCATCCACAGGAGGTTGACAAAGGTTTATGGAGATGTTGCTGTCGATTGCAGTACAGTGGGCGAGCAGATTATGTGATGAAAGCTGCTAAACAGTGGCTCAAACATGTTGATCCAAACTCTTACCATGCGGGTATACAAGTGCTGGTCCAAGATGGCATGAGGCAGTTGAGAAGGATGGGGATTATGTGCAGAAATGAAATTTTGCTCCTAAAGGATGTATCTTCACACTGTAAACATTTCAAAGATGTAAAATGAAAACTATAAATAATGTGCATTTCTTTGGAGTGATCCTTGTAATAAAAGTTATTAGAAATTGTTATGTAAACAGATCTTTCCAAATGCAGAAGTCATGGCTAATATTGACTACTGGGTCATTCTCTGCCACTTAACCAAGCTGTGGCATCCATTTCTTAACTTCTTAGTATTTTTTCATCAATTATTTGTGAGCAATTTAATGTCTTGAAGAAAATAGATCTGTTGAACTTGCCAATCTTGATTTGGGATCTTTCAAAGTAAGCAAGATTGAGATGAGCATGATGATGAGTAGAGAACTTAAGGTTCAACAAAATCACTCATAACTTTGATCAAATACACAGAGAGTGAGTTAGTGTGTGTTGTTTTAGGGCCCATCGACAGTGAGGTCATTTGTGCCTGAATATACACAGAAATGTAGTTTTGTTTTTATAATGGTTTTTAAATTTTACGTCCTCCAATGTTAAGTCATATCGGATGGTGAATGAAATGGGTGAAATGATACTCAAATGTGTCCAGGGCCCATGGAGCTTAGAGCTACCCGACATTAGTCTTTAAGGATAAGGGAAAACCCCGGAAAAAACGTTATCCAGGTAACTCACCCTGACACGAGATTCCCAATCGTGAAAGAGGACAGGGTGATTTTTTTTCTATTTAAATAATTTGCCTAAACCGTAGGAAAATTTGAGGTTTTCTTAGAATTCTACCTTAAACTTACAGTGAAGATTATTAAAATTGCTTTATGGGTTATAATATTGGCACTAGAGGATCTTGTTTCAAGTCTGCATTTTCTATGTGATGAGCTAACTTTCAGATACAAACTGGATGATAGAAAAAATATGATAATCATATTATCCCTTCATCTGAGACTTACAAACACAAAGCAACTCATAATAAATGAACTGCTTTGCAACTTACAAATAGAACTGTGAATATTTGCACAGTGGCAAACAGCTATGCAAATTCAAATGGTGGATACACATTGATTATCAGTTCATTGGATCACTCTGTACATGCTTTAGAAAATAGTTATGAAACTAGAACATAAGCTTTTATTATTATGTACCATACTAAATAGAATTTATTTCCTGTTTCTTATTACAATATCTATCACATACATTTTCATACATATATAACACATATAGTATACAATGAATACAAAATCTTACATACTCCTTGTTTTGGAGTTGCATTTTCCCATGCCCCATTATAATTAACCCAGGTTGTGTATATAATGAAGCGTTTTAAAGCTTGGGATTTAGATTTTTGTTTCCCTTTATACCTCATACTGTCTCTCCTAATTGTTCTCATTAGTCTTCCGCATCTTCCAAAGTCATTTTTGTCTTACCTTGCCAATATATTTTCCCAGTTTTATTATGTTTTCTGTTGATCTTAGATTCAAGATTCTTTTGCCTTTTATTTCATTTGGTATGTTTTCCTACTTATGCAAAAGAAATATGTGTCTCCATATTTGAAAATTGAAAATATTATGCCAAGTTACTATCTTCTTTTTCACACATTGGACATCTTCCCTTAATATATCCATTCCTTATACCCCTTAAGTATATTACTCCTGTTCTAAACCATTACAACCATTCTCTTCCTACTTTATCACAGGCGTCAATATATTTTTCTCTGCCCCAATCAAATAAAATTTATCAAATAATATAGTATTTAAGGAAAAGAATTTTTGTGTGGCCCAAGTGTAATTTGCAAGGAACCTCTTTTTTATCTCCAGAAGCAGCTGCTCTTCTGATTTTTTCCTTCCTAGATGAAATAATTTTGCACATAAAAATTCTATTTATGCTCTCTAAAAGTAAAGACTAAAATCCTGTGGTATCAGTAGAACATTACCTCAGGTCTGCTGCGTTAAGTATTATTTATTCATATTGTGACTTTGTGGGTTCGTGAAATTAAAAGTCCAGGTTACAAACACCAAAAATTGCTCTTTATTTCCATAGAAACACACTTTGTCAACCTTTACAGTCGCTGAATTACGTGACATAAACAATAAAACTTGCAAGGTCAATGACCACAACACAGCTCACACAGCTGTTCACACATGCAAGTTCTATTAACAACTGACTGACTCTGGCAGGCAGCGGCTCCCTTTTTATAGATTACTCACTGTCTGGAATGTTCTCAAACAATCAAGACGGCGCTAGAATAAAGATGAATTCTCTAGAAATACGTCTCCTTTCCCAAACCGTTTCGGCGAGCTTTCATCTCCGCAGTGCACTGCCCGTCTCTTTGAATGCCTTGCCGAGCCGCCTCGTCGCAACAATGAATTCGCGACACTGCTCACTCCTCAAGGCTGGTCGTCCGAAACAGCACCATCGTAGCGGGCCAGACAATCCAGTTGTACCACCAACATTTTTCCTCGGGGCACCTTCTGGATGCGGTAGACCACGTCGTTAATCCTGTTTACGACGCGGTACGGTCCTTGCCATGGTTGCTGAAGCTTTGGGCAGCGTCCCTTGCTCCGGTTAGGGTGGTACAACCAGACCAGGTCACCTTACTGGAACCCTTGGCTGTTGGCTTGTCTGTCGTATTGGGTCTTCATGCGGCCACTCGCCATCTGGATGTTCTGACGAGCCATCTCGTGCATGTCGTGGAGACGGTCCATCAAGTTCTCCACATACTCGGTTGCTGGCTGCTTCGCTTCCGGGGGGCTCCCAAAAGCCAGGTCACATGAGGCCGAACATTAAGATGGCTGGCATCATCCCAGTGGTGTCGTGTGTCGACTAGCGGTAGGCCAGCAGGAACAGTGGCACCTTGACGTCCCAGTCTCGCTGATGGCTGGCTACGACCTTTGTCATATGTTCTTCTAGGGTCTTGATGTACCTCTCGACCATGCCGTCCGACTGCGGGTGTAGGGGTGTTGTGCGGGTCTTGTTCACCCCAAGTCTTTCCAGTGCCTCCTTCATCAGGTTAGACTAAAAATTGGTGCCCTGGTCGCTGTGGAGCTCTAAGGGCATCCCAAAACGGCAGAAGAGTTGCTCCACGAGGCAGTCTGTAATTGTCTTCGCCTCCTGGTTCGGGATGTCATATACCTCCGGTCACTTGGTGAAGTAGTCCACGACCACCATCTGGTACTTTATTGCCTCGGTCGGACACTGGGAATGGTCCAGCTATGTCGACAGCGATGTGTTCGAATGGCGCTCCGACGTGTTACTGCTCCATGCGACCCAGCTCCTAGTCTGGGGGCCGCGACTCGCCGCGCACACGTGACATTGATGGCACCATCTCTCAGCGTTTGCTCGGATCCTCAGCCAGTAGTAGCGCTGTCGTAGTTTGTCAATCGTTCGGTTCGCTCCCAGGTGTCCTCCTGAAGAACCGGCGTGCACTTCTTCCAAGACTTCCGGGACCTTACTTCGGGGAGGTACCAACTGCTCCCTGTGCGTCTTACCAACGGGCGATTCCCATACCCGGAACAGCACACCCTCTTTGGTCTTCAAGATTCCCATTGGGCCCAGTACGACTTGTACACAGCGCTTCTGGGTGCGATGTCCTCCCAAGTTGGTCTCGTCCCTGCTTCCACTTCCCTCAAGAGTGGCCCCAAGTCGGCGTCTGCCAGCTGCTCCCTCCTCAGGCCTGCGCTATCCCAGCCATCCGCACTCCTGCCGTGACCACTCTTGACAGCGGCACGCTCCTTCTCTTCCACTCTTGTGCATTGGCCGCACTCTTCCGGGCAGGATCTTCGGAGCATGGTGTCTGCGTTGCCGTGGCTCTTCCTTCTACGATGTTCAGAGGTGAAGTCGTACTCTTGCAGCCTCTAGACCCAACGGGCTGTCTGGCCTTCCAGGTTTCTAAAGCTAAGTAGTCAGGTGAGGACGGAATGGTCAGTTCTCAGGTGGAATGGCTAACCGTACAGGTACTTGTGGAAGTGCTCCAAGGTCTCTACTACCGCCGGCAACTCTCGCCGGGTGACGCAGTAGTTCTTCTCTGCTTTGGACAGCGTCTTGCTGTAAAAAGGTATCACCCGCTCGTGGCCGTCCTGGACTTGTGTTAGGACACCTCCAATGCAATGGTCTCTGGCGTCGGTGTCCGCAGTGAAGGCGCCACCTGATTGTGGGAATCCCAAAATAGGAGCTCTGCACAGTGTCCTCTTCAGCTCCTGGAAAGCGACTTCGGCGTCCTCTGTTCACACATAAGACCGGTGTTCTTCCTTCAGGCGGGTGAGGGGCTCGGCGATGTTGGAGAACCCCTTAATGAAACGGCGCTAGTAACTGCGCAATTCACCTTTATCCTTTGACCGAGGCCAATGTCTCATGGCCTGTGTCTTCTCTGGGTCTGTGGCCATTCCGGTTGGTGAGACTATGTGGCCCAAGTAGTTGACTTCCTTACGAAAGAGCTGACACTTTGCGTTCAGCTTCAGGTTAGTCGCCTGCAGTCTCTGTAGCATCTTGCTCAGGTTTTCGAGATGGTTTTTGAATGTCTTGCCGACGATGATGATGTCCAGGTATAGCAGGCAGGCGTCATAAGTCAATCCTCTCATCACTGACTGCATGAGGCGTTGGAAGTTAGCTGGTACGTTGCAGAAGCCAAAGGGCATACTGTGAACTGCCAAAGCCCTTGGCCTGTCGAGAATGCGGTCTTCTCCTTGTCTCTCGGGTCCAGAGCTACCTGCTAGTAACCAGACTTCAGGTCCAGGTTCGAGAACCACTGCACACCAGCAAGCGTGTCCAGGGTGTCGTCAATTTGGGGTAAGGGGAAACAGTCCTTCCTGGTGACAGCGTTCAGCTTCCTGTAGTCCACGCAGAAGCATAGCTGACCGTTCTTCGTCACCAAGACTACAGGGGAACACCAAGGGCTGTCAGACTCTTCGATCGCTCCCCCGGATCTCATGTCCTCCAGCATATCTTGTACCACCGCTTGTTTTGCCAGCGGAACACGTCTAGGTGGTTGCCGAATCGGCCTGGCGTCTCCGGTGTCGATGCGGTGGTGCACTCGGTCCGTGTGGCCGTAGTCGTTGTTACCTTGGCTGAAGCGCTGGTATCGGCTCAGCAGTTGTCGTACCTTCTCCAGCTGTTCTGCGGTCAGGTGGTCGGCTGCCCTCTCCAATAGGCCTTTCAGCCGGGGCCCCAGGTGTTGCGTCGGCACCTGTTCATGGGTCTGGTCGATTGGTGTTACGCTGACCACGGGCTCGTACGTCCCCAACTCCGTCCCGGCCTGGACGTCGTAATCGGTGTCTGTTGGGTTGAGCAGCGTCACCGGCACCTCTCGGCACGGCAACGATATCCTGGCTACAAAGAGTCCGTGCACATGCGTCTTCTGGTCCAGCATCAAGTTCTTCGTCCGCTGTCCTTCGAGTCGCGCCGTCACCACCACCTCGCTTCTCGCGGGAACAACCACGTCTTCCCTCAGGACGAGCCTGCAGATTCCCAGGCGTTCTTCGGGTTGCCGGAGTATGCCCTCTTCTCCATTGAGCCGCAGGGCCTTACTGCCGACGTCGACTGTCGCCTCATATCTCCTGAGGACATCCAGTCTCAGTATCACCTCCTCAGCCACCTCCGCGATGAACACCCACTGACGCACGGCACTCCGTCCCAATATCAACTTCAGCAGGGTCTCCTCCACAGACAAGGTGTCGCCCGATGCCGTCACAAGCTGGTATGGTCGGCTTGGTTTCCTGGACGGCAAACCCCTGGCTACGTCGGGTCTGATGACGGTCATGGCTGCCCCGGTGTCTACGAGCACGCGGCATGGCTTCCCTCTCACCCAACCGTCCGCGATGAGGCTGTCATCCATCCGTCGGCTGAGGGTGTGCAGTGTTACTCTAGGGGATGGTGTTGACGGCGCCGACGTGCTCCTCGCCACGTCGGCTCTTTCTCGTTTCTCCGGCTGCCTTACCTGGTGTCGGTAGTCGTTCTCCAGGTGTCCCGGCTGGCCACAGCCCAACACACGCCACTTGGTCTGTTCCGACGTCCCTCGGCTGGCCTTCGATCTCCCGTGTAGCGGATACTCCTGGTTCACGACGTCGGGGTAGCCGTCACCCTGGCCGCCTCCAGCCTCAGTGCTGCCGTTAGCGCCTCGTGGATTTTTTGTAGTCGCCGAGCATTAGGCGCTGACGTATCTCAACGTCTCGTACCTCGTCAACGAAGGGTAGGCGGCTCCTCGAGATACGAATTCAGTTGGGAGGTCGACTTCAGTTGACTGCGGTAGGCTGCGGCCAAGCGGTGGTTCCCGAAGCTGTTTTCCAGGGCCTCCCAGATGTCTTTGGGCGCCACCGCTGTCTGGAACGCGTTCAGGACTTCTGCGCCGTCCCTGGAGGCTGGCTATTAGCTGTGCGGCCTCCTCTTCTGGTGAGCACATGCTGTGCTTGGCCACCGTGTAGAATTGGCGGCAGCAGACTTCGAACGTGGACGTGCCGTCGCACTTCGGCGATTTGACGCGCGCAGATGTGTCGCTTCCCGACGCGTCGGCTTTTAAATCTTTCATCCTTCTGTCGACGATGTCCTCCATGCCGTTCAGGCACTTAATGTTGGTGTCGGCCTTTTCCTCTAGGTTGTTAACGCGGATCGCCAGATCTTCAACGCGCTCGTCCACTTTGCCCATCTGTTGCCCTGCTGCGTGACGTCATCCCTCACGCCAGCCATCTGTTCTTCAAATTTTTCGGCGAGGGCCTCGCTCGCAGCCTTCATTTTAGATAGTTCGGCCTTCATTTCCGTGGCCATTTCGGTCATCTTCGCGGTCAGGTTGTGATTTGTTGTCTCCAAGTTTGCGGCCAGGTTGCTATTTTCCGCCTCCGTCTTCGTTGTTAATTCGGTCATCTTTGCTCGAATCTGTGCCAATGCAGCCTCCGTGGTGATACGTCTCACTCCTGACACCAATTGTGACTTTGTGGGTTCGTGAAATTAAAAGTCCAGGTTACAAACACCAAAAATTGCTCTTTATTTCCATAGAAACACACTTTGTCAACCTTTACAGTCGCTGAATTATGTCACATACAACTTGCAAGGTCAACGACCGCAAGACAGCTCACACAGCTGTTCACACACGCGAGTGCCATTAACAACTGACTGACTCTGGCAGGCGGCAGCTCCCTTTTTATAGATTACTCACTATCTGGAATGTTCTCAATCAAGACGGCACTAGAAAAAAGACAAACTCTCTAGAAATCTGTCTCCTTCCCCCCCCCCCCTCCCCACTGTCGAGCTTTTATCTCCGCACTCTTTGAATGCCTCACCGTGCCGCCTCGTCACAACAATGCATTTGTGACAATATCTACACAGCTTTCATATTTGTAGTACAATAGGGAACCCCTGCAAAGTATGAAGAGTTGTGTGTTTTGTGAAGTTGGAAGTTATCATTTTGAACACTGCCTCTAAATTTTATTTTAAACGTTTATTAATACATTTTCTGTTTAATATAACCACAATTGTTTTTTTCTTCAACCACTGTAATAAAAATGTGTGCACATTTCATGTCTTAAGTCATTATCAGAGCATTCTTCAACCCTTAAGCCATACAGTAGCACAGATATCTGTTATCCAGTCATTATTTGTGAGTCAGATAAATTCAAATTAAATAGGAATAGGTCAAAATCTGAAATATAAGCTAACTGAAACACCTCAATTCACAGTGAATGCTCTATATATAATTTACTGATACCAAAAAGGATTTTTTGTGTTAACAATTAGTAGTACACAAAATAAAGTAAACACATTGCAGTGAGTATAATTATCTAATGAATATACATTTACATCTTGGTACCGTCGATACTTAATACTTTGTATCAAAGCATGATATAAGATAAACCTTCAATATGTTTTTAAACTTTTACATTTTTAAGTATGTTGTTGTCAAATGCTAGGCTTTGGCATGAAGCCAGTAGCTCTCTTGCTCTCCAATATTTTTGTGTAGTAGATCTGGCTGGTAGGACTTCACAGGTTAGAAGATGTTCTTCAGTCATTTCCTGTTCTTTGTTTCACACAAGACAATTTGGACTTGCATAAATTCCTATTCTGTGTAAGTGTTTGGCCAAAAATCATGTTCAGTAAGTAATCTAAAATTTACTACTGTAGCTTTACATGGGATTTCTGGAATAATTTCTGCATTTTTAATTAAAATGATCCATTTCTTATCTTTGGCTTTGTTAGATATTGATTGGTTTCGTTTGTTTTTATATTTGCTTTTCACTAATCTTTTTATGGATGTAAAGGATAAGTTTTTATTTTTGTTCTGAATTAAATTTGCACCTTTTTTGGCAAGACATTTTTAAGTGTTGAATTACTGAAAGTTGTTGCATTTAACCTTATGTTAGATAAGGAATGAAAGGAGTTGAGATTTCATATTATACATGTCTCTAAAGAGATGGTGGATTATAGTTCTTGATAGACTTCAACTGTGTTTCCTGTGAGTGGCTGAATGAATGCAATATTGTATAGTCTCTGTTCACTAATCGAAAATATACAAAGCAATGAAAGAAAGAGTTGAGGTACTTGTGTAACATGTGGCATTAAGTTGTGAATAAGAATGATGTAGTTGACGCACTAAGTCGTTTTTCTGCAATAGCCTGCATTAGTAACTCACTTTTACCTATTACATGGTGACCAAAATCTGTGAATCTTGTGGAAACAAATCAAAACTTAAGCATGAAAGAGTACACTGTATGAAAATGTTTCTTCCATCTGTTAGTCTGTGTTTCATAAGTGAAACTTGAGTCACCACTGTACCTTAAGACTAATTTTCATAAATATTTTGTTTTACCAATGCACATCTCTGATATTGAATAAATCAGTAATGAAGTGTGGCACTGTTTTGAAGTAGACAGTACTAATAATAATAATAGAGCAGTTTATAAAATATGGACAAAAATATTTTCGCCTGGTGGTATATCACCTTTCTTCTTCTTTAGCTTCCCTAATTTTACCACTATCTTGGTGTTAGGGGAGTCTTGTTCCTCTATCCCTTAAGGTTGGGCCTGAGGAACCGAAGCTTCGGATCTGGTAGCCAGGATAGATAATCAGCCCAGTGCCTGGTGTGAAGGTGAAAGAAGTGGATGATATATATGAGGGCGAGATCAATGATAGGAAAGATGATGATGGAGCAATTGGTGTAATGCTGATGGGGAAGCCAGAGGACTCAGAGAAAACCCGTCCCAGTGCCATGTTGTACACCACAAATCTCACTTTGCAGTCGCCTGGGATCGAACCCATGCCGCCTTGGTGAGAGCCAAGTAGTCTTAACCACTCAGCCATGGCGCGGCTGGTACATCACACAATACAACAAATATAACTGCTTTAGCGATGGCCGTTTAAATCCTGCACAGCCTGTAAATGGATACCCAAATTGTTTAATGCTGTAAAAATGCTTCATAAATACACATTTGTATCTTTTGTATTTATTGAGTTATTTTAATGAAACAAACACTGGTTTAAAGCGCATTAAAGGTAGTATAGTACAGCTTATCAATGAAGTACAGACTCTATTCACAAATCGTTGAAATTTCACTACTTTGTTTCACTGTTGCAAAAGCCATTCTTTGAGTCGAACAAATCTAATTTGTGTGCATATGAGTGATGCGTATATATTAGCTGCAAAAGTGAAATGTTCTCTGTTTCAAGGTTTTAGGGTTCAGTTTTTGATACCACACGATAATCATTGTATATATTGTGTCACACACACGCGCGCGCACATGCACATGCGCGCGCACACACACACACACACACACATGCACACACGCACACACACACTCACACACTCACTCACTGTAAAGAAAGAAACCATATTGTCAGCATCTGTATGTACCTCTTAGAGAATTTCGTAACCGATGTTTATGGTAGCCTTATGCAGCTGTGGTTTTCACTCAGTAATTTAGTTATTTATACCCTCTCAGGGTTAAGAGTGACTTCTTTGAGCTATTGGCAGTTAATTGAATAGCACATTTGAAGTTAAAATAAAAGTGAATCGAGAAGATATTGACACATTGCTTCACTTACACTGTTTTTCACAGAATATGTTTCAAGAGCTGTTGCTCCCATCTTCAGCTCAGTCTCAGCTAGTGCAAATTGTAGTGGTTTCTTCTTTCTCAGTATCGTTGATAGATGGCATGATGTATTTGTCAAAAATGTCTGGTGGTGGAGTTTCGAAGTTCTTGATTCTATAACAATTTTAATTAATGAAGATTTTTTCCCATACGGAAAGATCTATGGGATGATTAACATGTTTTATTAAAGTTTTCTCCAAGTTAATGTCATGTTTGGCATCCAAAACATGAAAAGCACTGCTGATTTTTCTATTTCACTGTTTTTAATGTTTCTTATATGTTATTTAGTTCTGATGTCTATATTTCTTTTTGTTTTTCCTGTATAAATTTTATGGCAAGTTTCACATTTGATCTCATAGATTCCTGGTTTTTCTTTTGTAGTAATTGAATTTTTTTTTTTGGGGGGGGGCCTTTTAACAAATTTTTGATATTGAATCTATTTTGAGGTGCCAGAACTATGTTGTGTGTTCAGAAGATTTTTTGGAATTTATTATAGGCTGATGGATGGAAGGTGAATTTTTTAAAAAAAAATTTCCCTTTTTCTCCTGTAGGTTCCAGCGTGGTGGTTTCTTTTATTTCCTTAGTCTTGTTGAGTTTGTTATTTTTTTGTTCGCTAAATTTGGTTTGAAACCATTGGAACCATTTGAAATTTTGAACATTTGAAATTGTTAAAGCTCATTGCTAACCATGGCTTATCCTAGTAATACAGCAGATAAATTAGCTTGCTTAGGAAGTGTATGGGCTTCTGATATCACTTCAGGAAGTCTGGAGGACTTTTTCTGTTTGACAATGATGTAGGTATTGATGACAATTTTTAAATTTTTAGGGAGGTGTTGAGGATATAGGTAGGACTAAGGAAGAAAATGACCTGCTTCCTTCATATGTTCATAAAGAATCAACATTGTGGGATGGTCAAAATAGTTTGAACACAAATTGACATATTTTCACGAGAATAGCCTCTAGTGTGCAGCTAACTTAGGCAACCAACTGGCATTTTCACAATTATTTTTATTGCTGACTTACTTTCATTGTTGGGGAAATAATCATATGTATGAGTAGGGTGAAGGAAGACCTGACCTCTAAGGGCAGTTTTGGAAGAAAATTCAGAAATTGACAGTGTGCATCTTATTTGTAAACCTACATTAGACATGTACTAGTCTACAGGTGGCATGCTAGCTACTCCAGTTTGTGGGAAATAAGGGTCAAATATGATTGACATGGATCTAGTAGATCAGGTACTACAAGCATATCCCTCTTTAGAAAAACAGTTAAATGATATAAAAAGTATTTTTACACCAGCTGTGTATAGCCAAATACAATTTTTTAGTAATTTGGAGAGCTCTGAACTCGTGCAAGACAATGACCTACCTGTTATAATGCATGTCAATAGCTCACAGCCTAGTTGAGCACTATAACATTCAGAGGCCTCTTCATACTAGCGGTAAGAAATCCATAACCCCAGCACCCTTTATACTTGAAGGAAAACATGCTCTTAAGAGGACACCACCGAAGTTGTGCCTGTTTCTTGTGTGTCGCAAAAAAGAAGTTCTCAGGGGAACCAGTATGATTTGCCATGAATGTCAAGATGTGTTCTTATTTGTTTATCCATATTTTGAAGTGTACCATTTAAAAAGAAACCTTTAAATATGAACTTTTAGCTGTTATAAACTTTATTTGAATTCATTGTAAAAGAGAAAGATTAAAATATTGGCGTTAGACACAAATGCATTATGCGCAGGAGGTCCATACATGTCCATATCTGTGAAAGGGTTAAAGAAACATGTTATGTTCTACACCGAGGGAAATTTACAGCCCCTCTAGTGAAAGAACAACACGTAAGTTTTCTCATCGCTGTCAGAACATGGTGCTATCACATTGAATATGATGAATAAAATTTTAAAAATTAACTGCATTTATACAAAGAAAACTGTTAGTAAGAATATAATTCTTAGGGCAAGCTATTGCCATTCCAGCTTTCTATAAAGTGAGTATTAAGTATCAGTGTTAAAAATCAGTATTGGTATCAAGTACTGAGAAATAGTGGTAGCGTCCCATCACTGTTAAAAATTATTTCAAGTTACAGGAGCAGCAAAATAGAATTAACATAATAATAAATATTATGATGTGTGTTTGGAGGAATTTAGTAACAGTGACGTCAAAATTAATATAAAAATTATTTGTGGTTGGTTTATTGACACTCGTCACTTACTTTTTCATATATTTATGAGAGACTAGTTTCAAAGGCCCTGGCCTCCATTTTCAATCTCTTCCCAACTGGCATCTGTTGTTATCTGCTCTCTCTGGTGGTGGAACTATGAACTTTTTTGTCAAATTATCTGCTGGCGGGATTTCAAAGTTCATTACGCGATCCTTATTTTTCCAGATGAATATGTTCTCCCATGTTGTCAATCTATTTTGGTTTATCACTCCTTTTAATAATTTTGGATTTGGATCAATGTCATGGTTTTCATTCCAAAAATGAAATGCTACTGCTGACTTGTCTTCTTGTTTCAATCTGATGTTTCTAAAGTGTTCTTTGACTCTGGTTTTTAAATTTCTTTTTGTTTGACCTATGTAGCATTTTTCACAATTCTTGCAATTTATTTGGTATATTCCAGATTTGTTACCTGAAGGAATTTCATCTTTTGTTTTTGAATTTAGTAATTTTAAAATTGAGTATCTATTAGTAGGTGCCAAGATGATATTTTGTTCCTTAAATATCTTTTTAAATTTATTAAATGTTTTTGGATGATATGTGAATGAACTGAATATGCTGTTGCAATGAATTATGAACATGCAATAATAAACAGCCTTACACACAGACTAGTCAACATACCCATGGAAAAAGAAGAATATTTCAAGGAACAAAAAGCAATAATACACATAGCAGAAGAAAACGGATACAACAAAAGTTTGGTGTTGAAGAAAATTAGAAAATCTAAACTAAAGAAAACCATTAAGGAAGCAACCACATTTATTAAAGAAAAAGAAAGCAACAGCATATTCAGTTCATTCACATATCATCCAAAAACATTTAATAAATTTAAAAAGATATTTAAGGAACAAAATATCATCTTGGCACCTACTAATAGATACTCAATTTTAAAATTACTAAATTCAAAAACAAAAGATGAAATTCCTTCAGGTAACAAATCTGGAATATACCAAATAAATTGCAAGAATTGTGAAAAATGCTACATAGGTCAAACAAAAAGAAATTTAAAAACCAGAGTCAAAGAACACTTTAGAAACATCAGATTGAAACAAGAAGACAAGTCAGCAGTAGCATTTCATTTTTGGAATGAAAACCATGACATTGATCCAAATCCAAAATTATTAAAAGGAGTGATAAACCAAAATAGATTGACAACATGGGAGAACATATTCATCTGGAAAAATAAGGATCGCGTAATGAACTTTGAAATCCCGCCAGCAGATAATTTGACAAAAAAGTTCATAGTTCCACCACCAGAGAGAGCAGATAACAACAGATGCCAGTTGGGAAGAGATTGAAAATGGAGGCCAGGGCCTTTGAAACTAGTCTCTCATAAATATATGAAAAAGTAAGTGACGAGTGTCAATAAACCAACCACAAATATTTTTTATATTAAAATAAATATTATCTTTGTAAAACTTGGTAATATTACGTTCTTAAAGTTGAATTTGTTGTCGACCTTTGTTCTTAACTGCAGATCTTGGGTGAGTTAGGACAGTATTCCATTGGCTGTTATATCTACATTAAAACATACAAAGCAAAGGGGGAAGGGGGCCTGGTAGCAATCATTCTCAGCCTTAACATTTAATTTTTCCAGAGTTCAAAATTAGTGAATCCTTCTATACATTTTGTTCGTAGAATTTGCAGAGGTATTTTTCTAATATTTTTTCAGTTAATAAAACTATAAATAGAATATTTATAAACAGTGGAGCTTCATCAATAGAACCTTTTTAAACCACTTCTCGAACTGTAAAAAACACTTAAGCTCCACTTACATTTAAAATTAGGACATGCTTCAAGGACTCCGCATCCTCATCGTCAGCTGATGTTCAACTAGTTCTTCAGGTGACTGCCTCCCTCTCCTGGTGCTGTTCAATGAGTTGAATGACGTCATTTACTATCAGTATTTCAAAGTTCATGGCTCTCTTTTTATTCTTCAAAATGTGTATGTTTTCCCAAACTGTTAATGCCCAATACTTTTTTGCCAGTACCAAAAGTTTTGTGTCTTTGGAAATATTATGATTTTTTGACCAGAAATGATGGGCTATGGCTAATTTATCTGTCTGTTTGCATTTTATGCATCTCAAGAGCTCTTTCATCCTAGTTTCTAGGTTTCTTTTTGTTTTCCCAATATATATTTCGTGGCAATCCTCACATCTTACACTATAAATTCCGGATAGTTTGTTGGTTGGACTTGTGTTTTTGAGCGGGGGTGATTTAGTATGTTTCTCATGTTGTATTTGTTATGAGGTACTAGTTGTATATGAAATTGGCGGAAAATGTTTTTTAATTTATTAAAAGCCTTAAATTCACATATCATCCTAAGGCTTTTATTAAATTTAAAAACATTTTCGTCAATTTCATACACAACTAGTACCACATAACAAATACAACATGAGAAACATACTAAATCACCCCCGCTCAAAAACACAAGTCCAACCAACAAGCTATCCGGAATTTATAGTGTAAGATGTGAGGATTGCCATGAAATATATATTGGGAAAACAAAAAGAAACCTAGACACAAGGATGAAAGAACACATGAGAAGCATAAAATACAAACAGACAGATAAATTAGCCATAGCCCATCATTTCTGGTCAAAAAGTCATAATATTTCCAAAGACATAAAACTTTTGGTACCGGCAAAAAAGTATTGGGCATTAACAGTTTGGGGAAATATACACATTTTGAAGAATAAAAAGAGCCATGAACTTTGAAATACTGATAGTAAATGACGTCATTCAACTCATTGAACAGCACCAGGAGAGGGAGGCGGTCACCTGAAGAACTAGTTGAACATCAGCTGACGATGAGGATGCGGAGTCCGTGAAGCATGTCCTAATTTTAAATGTAAGTGAAGCTTAAGTGTTTTTACAGTTCGAGAAGTGGTTTAAAAAGGTTTTATTTTTATCACTTGTTGCATTTTGAAAAGCGTATCTGTTTTTTTATATGTGGCCTTCCACATTTAAAGCAGCTTATTTCATGCATTGTAGTTTAGCTTTAGTATTATATCCCAAGCAGCCGGTGTGAATGCCTCCTTCCTATTGCTATCAGTTCAGAAGATAGTAAAAATTGTTATATTTCCAATTATACATTGGCATTTGTAAATTTTATGCTGTGAACATATCCACCTGCTAATTGTAGAATAAAGGTTTGCCTTCTGTGGGGCTTTTAATTTCTGATTACTTGGTAACACTCTAATTATACCTTTATAAGATATTAAAATGTTTTTTCCATTTCTTACAATATTTTCAAGTGAAAAGAAGAGTTAGTGGTGGAATGTGCACTCTTTCTATATTTATAGCCAAACTTGAAATCTGTATCATTTAATATAATTTTGAGTTGAACTAATACTCAATGCTCCACTTATTACTAGTATTTACCTAGAACGCGTTTCGTTAGGATCTTCCTAACATCATCAGCTGTTGTCGACTAATGGACATCGGTTCAGTAAACTCCTCGGAGGTGATAGGTGTGTTTCTGTCGGTATCTTGATGAACTTGAAATTTGGGTTTTCTTCAAATATATGTACTCATAGAGTACATGCAAATATGGCTTCAGTCCCTACAATTAAACCAAAACCTCATAGAGGAATACCTTCACTTAACTAATATTTGCATTGAACAGTCCTTTTTTACATTCAACCCCAATTTCAAGTTCATCAAGATACCGACAGAGACACACCTATCACCTCCGAGGAGTTCACTGAACCGGCATCCATTAGTCGACAACAGCTGATGATGTTAGGAAGATCCTAACGAAACGCGTTCTAGGTAAATACTAGCAATAAATGGAGCATTGAGTATTAGTTCGACTCAAAATTGTATTAATTTTGTGCTTCATTGTATCATAGTCCTTAAACAACAGAAATTATTATTATGTGTTGTATAAAAAGGGTTTTTTCCAACTTTTTTCAAGTACCAGTGTTGTGATAATGGATATTTAATGCTGGTTGCTGTAGTTTTACATAAGGGTTTGATTATTTATAATGCTTAAAGCTTAATCATGTTATTAATAGGATTTTGAAGTTTGTATTATCTATACAGGGTGAAGAATAAATACTTCTTTGAAGGCTAAGCTATAATGATACATATTATAATGATAAAACTCAATATAAAACTGAGTATTAATGAGACAAAGACAATTGTTATATTCAGAAATCAAATTCAGTAATAGATGGTTATGTCCATAGCATACGACTGGAATAAAATCTCAAGAAAAAAATCTGTAATTGTCTGATTTGTGTAATATGTACTTGTTCTGAAAAGATTGTAATTCTTGGCTTTGGTTGCTCAAAAACATATGGTTCAGGTTGGTAAAGCTTGGGTAATGTTTCTTGTAAAACTTGTAGTAACAGCAGGAACTCTCCTCTAACACTAAATGCATTATGTAAGTATTCAACTATGTAAGTAATGATTGTTTTTTCTCTTAAGTTTTGTACTGCAGTTTCTCTGCACAGTGATGCAATTCAAACTGACAATGCATATTGTATTTTTGTTATTGGTAAGTAATATAAGTACAAGATTTTGGAATGGAATTGCTGAGAGTAAATCAGTAATAACTGTCATCAATTAACTTAAATAAGTACAAGTTGTTTACATTGTTTACATCAACCACTTCCTGTTTTCTAAATATACTGTTTAATCTACCCATCGCAGAGAAGATGTCATAGTTATGGTCTGAGCTTAAACCTATGTGTTATCCAAATAAGCACTTTTCCATGTTTGACATTTGGGAAAAGCTGTAAGGCAGTATTGGTTTCTCTCTAATTATATACTATATGATGTGTTGTAACAGTTAAAAACACAAATATAATAAAATGTAATAATTTATTACAAATTCACTCTTTTTAAGAAATTGTTAAATTCTTCCCAGAACTCAGGAGACTAGTTTTATAAATATTACTTATTACTGACAATGCAAATAAATATTTGTGAAACTAGTTTTCACCAATTTCTTAAAGAGATAAGTGAAGTTTGTAACAAATTATATTTTATTGTAATGATGTATTCAACAAATTCAGTCTGGTATTCAGATATTGCATTTATCGTTCATTAGGTGTGCAGCTGCCTACTGCTTGAACAACATAAGTTATCCATAGAACATTTAAACAAATCCTTTGTTTCTTTTGAAAGGAAGAACTTGAAATTTAGAAAATTGCACTATGAAGAGGCTTTTGTGTTGTCACCTGTTATGCAACATTTCTCATCCATAGCTGCCTTTGTACTTGTTGGCATGAATGAAAAAGTTAACTTTTCATCTACTGTAAAATATATTTATGCAGATCAAGTGTGTTCATTCACATAAAGAGTCTATCATAAGACAGAAGCTTTTGAAAAACATTTTCTGGCACTGCAAAATATTTGAGTACTCCATCTCCATAAAGTGCCTAATAATAAAACAGCAGGATGTAAGCAAATAGAAAGTTATACTTTCACCATTTTTGGCACTATTTATTTTTAACTACTTTGTCCAATATCCACTAAGCTGGAATTTGTAATGGTATGACTAAAATCTCCCTTATAATTGGAAGATATTTATATACACAAAGTAAAATTTATAATAATCATAATGTTGTATTTCGTAAAAGAATGAGGCTATGTCTTTATTGCATTGCTTTATTACAGCAAAGGTGTAAACATTTTATTTCTTGTATCCCTTATATGTTATTTGACAAGAGTTTGAGATGGAACTGTTTTCTATCATTGGTTATCATTTATTTACATTAACTTCTGTTGTAATATTTCTGTTTAAATAAAACTCTAATGATTTAAAATAAGACATGTTACTTTGAGAACCATAAGCAGAGTAGAAATGAAGTATTTATTACTTAAACTTCTAACTTCAGATTGCAGTGTTTTCTCAGTGGAATGTCTGTCAGTGTAAACATAAAAATAATAATGGGTTTTGTGAGGTAAAATAAGATGGCTGAACGTGTATTGCTCAGATTGAAAGCATTTTCTTACATTCATTTCATGTTTGCCTGCTTCGGTAGCGTAGATGGTAGCGTGTCTGCCTCACGTTCAAGAGGTCCCGAGTTCGAATCTTGGTCAGGGTGAGTTACCTGAATAAGATTTTTCCGGGGTTTTCCCTTATCCTGATAGATGAATATCGGGTAACTCTAAGCTCCATGGACCCCGGACTCATTTGAGCATCATTTCATCCATTTCATTCATCGTCTGATATGACTTAATGTTGGAGGACGTAAATTACAACAACAACAAAAAATCCATGTTTGTTCATTTTGTTCATTTGGTCCTACCATTGAGCAGCATGACGTTGAACACATCATATGGAAAACAACCCTCACCAAAGCAATATAAAACGTTTCAACTACCACCACCATACATTAAAACATGCCTTTTCTTTAGTTTTTGTTTTTCTTTTTTACTTATTTTATCACCATCACCAAACATATAACATATGAAACATTTTAAGAACTATTACTACTACACATATTATACAATTATTCATCCAAGAAAAATAGGTCAACCATTCATTTTTGGAGATGATAGTACATTAAACCAAATATAATGACACATTACATTCCCTTTATAGCACAGGACACTTCAACAATCATCCATAAATTCCTATACTGAGTAATAGACCTTGCTGCATAGTTTTTAAGAGCAGACTTATAGTTACCTATTTTCCCTGAAAGTAGTAATTTTAGGTATTTTGGAAGTGCATTGAATATTCTGACACATTCATAATATACTCCTTTATGGAAACAAGTCAATCTAGCACTGCGTTTATGTAAGTCCATTCTTTGTCTAGTATTTATGCTATGTATATTCACATATAAGAAGGTTAACATTCCAAGCGATGCATACACATGAACACACACATGTGTGCACACATACACACTCAAGGGCAATGATATAGTTTTGTGAAGATTCTTTAATCTGCCTAAAACTGATTTGCTTCATTTGGATGCATTTCTATGCTGTTTGGAGTATTTGGACTTATAACCAAACAGAAGTAAAAGAGGGAAAACCACCTCTATATATTTTATTTTCATTGTAAACTACTTTTTAGGCAGTTATGTAAATCAAATTCTTAGTGAAAGAACATCATTTAATAGCTTGTTGTGATAGATATTTTAAATCTGAATCCAAGATTGTAGCTTCACTATTTTAGAGATAATGTCCCAATATGTGCAGCAGAAAATTAAAATAAAATAATCTCTTATAATTTTTACATTTTATTCTCACTGGAAAACAGTAAAAGAAATCTAGGCTATTTTTACATTGCACAGAAAAAATGTAGGGAACATTCGTAGAAGTATTTTAGTACAATGAATCTAGAATTGGAAATGCATTCTTATGGGTGTAAATGCAGTATTACACAATACAAGCAGCTGGAGTTTGCAGTGCTTGTTTGCAGAATCCTGCTTAGGTTGTTGGCATTCTACTTTTACTTCTTATTCCCTTTCTGTTAATAAATTATGAGTAAACAACTGAAGGGTAAGGGAGGACCCCTGTTACATTTGCCTTCACAACCTCTTCATATAGATCATTCTCAACCAATGTATAAGATAACAGTTGGATGTCAGCTGTTGGTGTTAAAACCTAGATAATTTTGTATGATCCGAACTTGCTAACATGCATATTTTCTACAGTACTGCTGGCACAATGGTTGAAACTCAAAGGATTTATTAGGTATGTGAAGCTGTGCAGCGGAGTCAGTAGCCAACAGTTGCTGTGAAAAACAATGTGAAATTGTGTGCTTTTTCTTTCAGTTAATATAATAAACAAAAATTTATGTTCAACAGTTTGCAATGTGTTTCATTATTTACATGTACAAGAGTGCATTTCCATCTGTAGGTTCCTTGATTAAAATATTTATATGAATGTTCCCAACCACTATGGGAAATATATGCATTTACTTTAGAGACATCCTGAATAAAATAAAAAGAAATGGGAAGTGCAAACGTTTTTCAAGGACTTGCTATAGATAATTGTAGTACTTACTAACCATATTGACTTAACATTTAATCATTTCCATTGTGACTTATGTATGTGTATAGCATTTGTAGGTGCTTTCCTTCTTGGTAGACATTGTTTGGTGTTACCTACACCACACACTACAAAGCTTGCAAAAGTAAGCTTATTAACCAGATAAACATAATTAGTAAAAGAGTGCACTAATCTGGCATGAAACAAGCACTAATATGAGCATATAGTGTGACAAATATTTTTTTATTCATATTAGATTAAGTATTTCTAGATAATATTTTTAGCTATATGATCATAAAAGGGGTTTAATAACTGCAAATATAAAATATATTGTAATGAATTTTCAAGTCTTTGCATTCTTTGTTATACAAAGGCAACGATTGCTTAAGTTGTTAAACATTCATAATGTGTAATTACATTATCATAGCTCTTCCAGGCTTTGCTTAGAAGCCTTAAGACATAAATCATTAAAACTAACATCTCATTTCTTGGAGAAATTGAATATAAAACACCAAAATTGAAACTGAAAAATTTAATGCCATAGCTGGTATTTGAACTACAGATCATCCGCTCTGTGCATGGCTACTCTACCACTGAGCTACCATGGCAGCATGCCGACATGACATTAATTCTCTGATTCACATCTTCCTGGCAGACCAACAAGGAAAGCTCAATTTGAGATCACTTACTCCAGTAGCAACTTAATCCATATATAGGAAGGGGCTATGGCATTGAATTTTCAGTTCTGATTATAGCCTTCTATAGTTCACTGAAAATGGGTTTGTATGTGTTAGGACAATGGCTGATCGCCATTATTAATAGAAAACTATGATAAAATGCCAAGTTGTGCATGTAATTATAGGTGATTACCAGATAGAAAAATTGAATCAATTGTGTCATCTGTTGAGCTATTAGAAAATTACATTTTACTTGAGATGCCAAGCACATGTTACACATTAAATATTTCATTTCCACCAAGAGTCTTAAATTCAAGAGCATTTCAATTATCAGGAGTGTTTTTATGATAAATTTGCTGCTTGCATGCTTACTACTTAAGCCTAATACATATGCTAGTTCGTAGAGCATGAATGTGAATGCAAAAGTTATATGTTGGTTGTATCATTGAAATATTAATATACCATATACATTTTTATATATTGAATGTACCCAAGTAAAGATCCATAGCTTTAATATATCATCATTAGTGACATACAGATTAAATTTTTAACCCTTGAATCAACATTATCCCTGAAACAACCTGTCAATAAAATATTAAATGAAAACTTTTCAGTCCAGTTAAAAGCACAAAGTTGACTGTACATTTCAAACCATAAATAATTGGTTCATTGAGATAATATCTCTCTTTGTCAGCTTTTGTTTAATAAGCACAATGTTTGCTGTACAGCATCTGAATAGTGTGCACTGTCGCAATAATGTGTGTTTGAAGTCACCCACTGTGAACAAATGTAATAATTTGTTATTTACATAAAATTCATTGCAAGTTAAGTTGTATGCACCTTAGGATAATTAAAATAAATACATGTGTGTGTACTTTTGCTTAGATGTCGGTGTAGTTTGTTTACCTTCCAAACCAAAGGGTATGAGTTTATGAGCTTCTGGTTGTGGAGACAATACAGTTAAGCTTTTATTTTATTTTCAAGAAGTTCTCCTTATCATGACAAGTGTTGGGTAACTAAAGCTTACTGGAGCATTGACACATATGAGCATCATTCCTCATTAATGACTTCTGCAGATCTGGGTTATTAAAAGGGACATTAAAAAATGTAAATCTTTTTTGTGTTTCATTCTTTATAATACAGATACAGAAAATACAAATGGGTAATTTACAGAGAGAAAGACTGCTAGTTCGTAGAGGTGGGCCTCAAGCATTGCAGCTACCATATGCCCATCAACAGACAGTACAGTTGCGACAGGGGTTAGTGGAGAGCAGCTTTAATAGTAGCTGTGAAAGCGAAGACGAAGCTGAGCCATTTACTCCTGGAACTCCAGGAAGCTGTCCAGTTCTAACAGAAGGAACTACATCAGCAGGTGAATGGATGGGTATCACAACCAATAGTGAAGGGTGCAGCTATAGCTCAGAGTTACAGTCCGATAGCGAACAAAGCAATTTTCGAGACAGCATTGAGTTTAATGATCATCCATTTGCTTGGGAATTCCAGCTGGTAAGTATAAAGGGTTACTTTTATTTTTATACAATTTTAGAAAAAATTAACCATAGTTGTGAGTTCATCCATAATAGAGGAATTATTTTTATATTGGGTTATTGAAGTTTATACCATTTGTGTATTGTATTTAACTTTTTTCTTTTTCCTCCTTACAAAACTTAAATTGCAATTTTAAAACTTGTAAGTTAAATAATACTTAAATTACTCATATTCTACTATGTCAGCAAATACTGTGGACATTTCAGGATGTAAAAGATCAGTGAAGATTCAGAGCAATTTCCTTTGTGCACATTATGCCATTGTTCAGTTCCTTGAAATCGGTATTCCACAAGGATAGTTGTTTATAAATGCTGCATGTCAGTTCTGGTTCTCAAGATCTGCATAGCATTTACGATAGTCCTCCGTGTGGTGATAAAGTTATTCTGACCTAAGTTGCATTCTTCTCAATTGTCAAAGTCCATGAACTACAACTGCTTGCTTTTCTTTGTAACATTCCTCTCATTTTTCTTGCTCATATTCTTTAACTAGCAAAAAAGCATTGTTGGCCCTAAAACAGAAACCTGTCTCTCTTAAAAATCAGAAACACAAACTGAGAGTATTTTCCATTATCAATAAGAATAAAGAGTTTGCTATCCTTAGTAACCTCTGGAAAACTAGATTTGTAAGTTTATCAAAATCACTGTCCCTGTGAATACATTCTTTTGAACTACTTTTCCTTAAGTGAGCATCATAATAAACTAAAAACTGCCTTTTGAAAGTAATGAGTTGGTAATTCAAACACAAACATCACTTAAATTATCCTTACTTGGACATGTTTCGGAGAACGATTTGTCCCCATCGTCAGCAGTTATCCGACTGGTTGGATCCGTGGTTTCCTCTGTTGTCTGTGAGATGAACTTCCAAAGAGAGTTTTCAGCCAGCAATTCGAAATTTAAAGTATACTGTTTGTATAAAAATTATTTGTGGTTGGTTTATTGACACTCGTCACTTACTTTTTCATATATTTATGAGAGACTAGTTTCAAAGGCCCTGGCCTCCATTTTCAATCTCTTCCCAACTGGCATCTGTTGTTATCTGCTCTCTCTGGTGGTGGAACTATGAACTTTTTTGTCAAATTATCTACTGGCGGGATTTCAAAGTTCATGACCAGAGAGAGCAGATAACAACAGATGCCAGTTGGGAAGAGATTGAAAATGGAGGCCAGGGCCTTTGAAACTAGTCTCTCATAAATATATGAAAAAGTAAGTGACGAGTGTCAATAAACCAACCACAAATAATTTTTATATTAATTTTGACGTCACTGTTACTAAATTCCTCCAAACACACATCAAGAATATACTGTTTGTTTTTTATTATTAGCAACTTTTCTCAAACATCGAGCCAACCAGTCGGATAACTGCTGATGATGGGGACAAACTGTTCTCCGAAATATGTCCAAGTAAGGATAATTTAAGTGATGTTTGTGTTTGAATTACTGACTCATTACTTTCAAATGTTAAATACATCACTGTTTCTAACCTTTTGCTTAAAATAATAAAAATTGTCTGTTTCAGTCTTCATCAATGAGCCTTAATCCAAGCTGTGCAGCTTCAGATAGAGGTATGTATAATATGTTTAACATATATTTCATAAAAAGAGAAATGTTATTCCATTTATTAAAGCAAACAATTTTGGATACAGTAAAACCTCATTAACTCGGACATCTTTAACCCAGACCAGTTTTGAAAATAAAATAAATTATGTTGTTTAGCATTTAAATGAATACTTCTTTTACTGACAATAAATTGCTATTCTTACTAGTACATTACTCAAATTCTCATGCCAGCAGTTGAATTCATTGCACTCATCCCATCTGTTTGGGACCAGGTTAGAAGAGAAACTTTGATAGTCTTGGAAGAAGTTGTGACTTGGTGTGTGTGACATGCCAGGAACAAGATTGAAGAAGAAAAAATAAGGATGGAAGAAAATTGTAGACATTTTTAAAAATGTTGATGGCTGTTCCAATGTTGATGAAGACATTGACAGCGACAGAGGTTATAAACCGATTACGGAGGAAGACATTATTGCATCATGCAGTGTTACTGGAAAATGAAAATGAAGAGTATTCAGATTCAGATAGTGTTGAACCAGCTGGGTTATAACCCACTCACAAGCAGTAGCAAACATAGAGAAATTGATGCTTTATTTTGAGAGTCATGCCGAAACATTGCCAAATGAAGTTCTATGTTAAAGTGGATGCGAGATCGCACTGCTTGTAAACAATACATTAAACTGAGACAGCAGAAGCTCACTGTCTTTTTTACTGCTGACTAGTTTGTAGCTATATTGTTACAGTACAAATACATAGGCTATACAGTATATGTGCTTTTAGGTTAAAATGAGCCGTAGATGGTATTTTATAATTTTTTCACCATTATCTTGATAACCCAGATTTTTGTTAACTCGGATCGGCTCTGTTCCCAGTTGATGTGGGTAAACGAGGCTCTACTGTACTTGCATTTCTAGTTAATATAAATGTATTTGCTAAGTTTTTCTGATTTGTTGCTAATTACATTCATGCAGTTTCTGAATGAAAATTGCAATTCTGAGGGTGACTTGCACCAATGAAGGAGTAATCCACTGTCAAATTCAGTACACTATGGGCAGCTCAAGTATTTTGGAGTAAATTACTTAAAAAGTAATATTTACCAAAGAGGATTATACTACAGAAGTTACTATGGGAGTAATATTCTTTGAAAGTAAAATTGGAGAGCTCAACTAATATTTACTGTATTCTAATGTGTAAGGACTATGATACAATGAAACACAAATTAATATTTACTGTTTTAGTTACTACTAAGGAAAAGAAAGTTCTTACTTTTAGAGTATTGTTTTATTTGCATGACTTACTTGAAGTGACCATAAATAGTGTGATATTCATTAGAAGAAAGGGTGAATGTCAGTGAAAGAGATAAATGTTTGTCAGTAGAAATAATAATGATCAATTTAAACAATATAGTATGCAAAATACAAAATGTAAAGATGCTGGATAGAAAGAAATATATGAAAAATCATAACAGACAAGTTCAATATTTCGAGAATGATAGGAAATTTACTGATAAATACCTTAAAATTCTTTGAAAATAATGTTTCTAATCTTCACTTTTTAATCAAGATCACTTAGATGTTTATGGAGAAATACCCTTTCCATTTCTGAAAAAGTTCACTATTTTGGACAGGTGGAGTCAGACTGAAAAATTCAATGCAGTTAATTTCACCTGCAATGTGGGAAACTGCAAAAGTGAAGTTTCATTTTCTGAACGCTCCTAAGCATTTGTTGGCATACTTATGCACCTTGCTCTTAACCTCAAAAGTGTTCTAAAAATGCATGAAAGATATGACGATCAGTCATATAGTGTACACTTGTAAAATCACCTGCAACTATCTTGAAAATGCTAGGTATATGAAGCACTAAAACTATTAAAATAATGCTACAGTACACTTTCTGGTAGGACTCCTCATTAAGTGATTGTGTAATCTCCTTCAGTATGTCATCCTGTAGGATCTTCTAAAAGCTTATCATTTTTCAGTCAGCTGTACAATTTGGGAAAGCAGAGATGTAAAGAAAGCTGATCTCTCAGTTTTGGACATAAGCTCGGCAATAATTGCACGAGTGGAGGGTATGCCAGAAAACATGGATTATTTTTATGTTGGTAAGTACATACTTTTCTTTTATTCATTTAAACCAAGGAAATCTACCCAATATGCATTAATGGAAACCACAGTTTTATTACCATGCAGCGCATTACTGCACTGCAAATATAACAAAAATTTTGCAGTTCTATCAAAATATAGATCATAAAATATGTAGTTTATATAGAAAAGAAAGAAACCAACCATCAGGCATTTGAGTTACCCTTTAGATTTAATTCTGATATGTTAACATAATTTCCACACAAGCATTCATGTCTTTAATTTTTCCATGTTCCGTTTGCAGTGCAGATGTGGGTTCAGTTTCTATTAGGGAACCTGAGAATGGAGGAATACTGATTTTTAACTCCAATAACTTCCGCAATTCATTCCTAGCCACCATTTAATAATCCAAAGATAAACTTGAGATTGAATGAAATGTTAAGAGCTTTTACATTTTTATTGTTTTAGAATAAAATGTATTTCTTGAAACAATTTTCTATTTTATATTTATTTTTTGCAGGTGTAATTATGTCAGTTGTGATAGCATTACTACCATCATTATGCAGGCTTTGTGATATATATGCTGGCAATGAAACTGTCAATGTTCCACCTGTTTCTATGACTGCAATGGAACTCTCAGGATCCTTGCTGTGTAATCTTTCAGATTCTCTTGTTCTGCTAAGAAATACAGCTCTTGGTACAAACTATTGGTAAGTATGTTTTTCATCTTATATTTTTTATGAAATTCATGCATGTTTAGACATTAATGACAAACTCAGTTACATTGAATATGAATGAATAATTTATTATCTTTAAATTTTGCATAACATTTACACATTTATTACTTCCTCTTGGTGTTGCTCTTTCTATTTCTTTCCCTTATATTTAATGCTTTAGTTGTATATATACAAGATGTTTCAGAATTCAACTGAAAAACTTTTAAGGTTTATGGAGGGGTGTTAGGGGATCAATTTGTGTTAGGACACTTATGGTCCCAGAGCTCATAATTTTGTGCAATCAATTTGAGCCAGTATGCCACTGACACCATCTCAATGATATATGTAAGCATTTGCTGCACAGCTGAATCGTGTACGTGTGTGGCTCAGTGATAACGTGGTGATTGAGGTCTACCCGGAAGTCCAAAGACTCCCCCTCTAATACCCAGGGGTGCACACAGCATCTCTGAGGCTCTTTTTAGTAGGGCAGTATATTGAGGCTAAAAAGCCTCATTACAGGGTGAAAGTGGATATGCCACTTATGCCCATCAATCCCATGGGGAAAATTACCAAAAATCTTGGAGGGGTCACTGGTGATCTAGCGCACCATGCTACCAGCTCTGCAGACTAGTACCCGCGAACTGTTAGACATCCCTTAACCCCATTTGGGTGGGCAAGCCAGCCAGGAATATCCATTTGCCCTTGGGTGGCGGATACCACTACCATGCCGAATCCAACCCAACCCAAACAACTCTAATTCAGAAGGGGCTTGAATGTTTGGCCCGACGTACTTCTGGTAATGTTAGAAGTACCATGAGTGGTAAGGGTCCGCAGCGCTTGCACCACAGCAGCTGAAGGAGTTGAAACCCCCCCCCCCCCCTACGGATGGTCCGCCAAAACTTGCATACTTCTGGTGTTGTCAGAAGTACCACGAGTGCTAGGGGTCTGTAGTACTTGCACCACAATAGCTGAAGGGGTCAGAACCCCTCCCCTATGGGAGGCTCAGTGGTAACTTAAGGAGGCCACATTTCAAGTTCAATCTTCAAATTGTTGATTGTGAAGGATATGAAATACTGCATTACTCCATTTGTTATTACTGCTGCTTCTAAATATAATCAGGAAAATCAAACAAATGCATTCTGAACGGAATGTACAGCATAAGATACTGTAATGTCTTAAAACTACATATACCTGTAATATGTAACCAGAATGCTTTACGGAGCTGACCATCATGTTATTGTTGCATTGTTTAAAAGCATGTGCTATATCATTCCCTGATTATTTCTTTTATCCTTGTAACAGAATATTTATTGTTGCTTCTTTTGTAAAACCTTTTTATCACTAATTAATCTCTACATTTAATTAAATAGCACTGAATATAGTTGCAGTAACCTTCAGAAAGTAAGAAATGTCTAAATATTGCAACTGCATTGTGCAAACAAGAATGCAAAAAAATACACAAATTTCTGAACAGTATGTTTAAACATTGCTTGATAAAATCATGTCTAGAGAGGATTTTATTATACTAAACCTAAATTCTTTTTTATTATTTTTTATTATTCAGGCATTAAGATATACCATTGCTCTTCGCATATGCATGCCCCTTTCATCTTAAGATCATAAATAAAAATGGAAGTTTTTTCATAGAAGGAATCGACCCCAGCACTATTTTACTATAGTCAATGTTATAAAAATATATAATAAATTACGTGTAAGAATCCGTGAAATGAAAAACCTCAAATGCTTTAATAAAGCAATAAAAAACCTTCTAATGGACAAAGCATATTACTCGATTACTGAATATATGGATGATAAAATTGAATTATAATAAAATTTTTGTCATTCTGTAATTATTTAAATTCTAATAAAACTGACAATATTATTACAAGGGCATGTCATAATTATAACAATACTTGTATATACTATATCACTTATGTAAAATTTTGTATTTATATTATTAGTATTATTGTTATTTTGTGTAATTATTGTTAATTTAAATTTTCTACTGTTGATGAGTCACCTGTTTACAGAGATTTTTACTCACTATTTGTAAGCGTATGTGACAATAAAGCATCTTAACTTATTTTATTACGCACACTTAGCAACATATGCTTTCATAGGGATATTTACCCTTTTCCAAATGTATAGTTGTGCTATCTGTAGGTTTACTGGTACTTCCCAAAAGGAAAATATTTCATAAAATCGAAATTCAAATAGGAATGCGAGGAGCAATGTGACTATGATTTTCCTTGAATATTAGTTATTTCTTTCCATAGCTAACAGCACATTTTTTCAGTTTGTAAGACAATAGCATATTAGGCCCATGTCATGGTATTGCCATTTGTACATTCCTATTCAAAATATACTATTTTAATTAGCATGATTACATTTAACAGCAGTGGTAATAACAAATAGTCCACTGCAGTATTCCATATCTTTCACAATCAACAATTTGAATAACAGAAATAAAATAGATAAAACAGAGTAGTAAAGCGGGTCTGGAACTTGGAATGTGGTGTTGAGAACTCTTATATTACCACTGAGCCACACATGTACACTTTCTGGCAGCTTACATATATCATTGAGGTTGTATCAGTGGCATACTGGCTCAAATTTACTGCACAAAATTATGTCCTCTGGGACCACAAGTGTCCTATCTCAAATTGTTCCCTCGGCATTCCTCTATAACCCTTTAAAGCTTTTCAACTGAATTCTGAAACATCCTATATATAAATAGGAAAGTCTATTATTTATACTTATTTTTTAACACCTCTTTACCCTTTCTCTGTATTTTTTCGGCTTTTTCCCACATTTCTTTAACTATTTTAACCTTCCTTTACTTAAATATTTTTCTTGCTTTCTCTATATAAACATCGGATCTTAATTCCAATGTGTAAGGACTATGATACAATGATTAATCGGATCTCAAGTTAAAAACCTTCCTAACTTTTAGCTGTATTGGTAAACCTTTCTATTTCTGTATATTAAGCTCTCTCTCTCTCTTTTTCATTATCATTGCATTCCAGAATGTAATGCAAGTTATAACACAATTACATTTAGTGCATCTGTCCGCCCTCCTCCCGTCTTTCCTTCCTCTTAAGCCATATAAATTCATTACACCTGTTCTTTCCCATGCATATCCCATTCTAGCTTCTTTGTTAGATACATCAATGTATTTTTCCCTCCCCCATTATATTTTTAAGTGTCTTTAATAAATTAATGGACTTTTTGTATTAAAACTACTTAAAATCTCTCGTTTCTTAATATCCTCAACTTTTGTTCTAATTTCTTTCCAGAAACCCTCACTTTTATTGCTTCTTCATATCCATGTTTCCCCATTTGTAATTCTTCCAGTGTTATTTATATCTTATGCATCCAAGTTTCTTGTTTCCCCATTTTTTCCTGCATAAATGTTAAATCTTATAATGGCAGTATGCTTACTGCTTTATCAAATCAGGTAGGATATGTAGTTTTATTGATATTACTTGATTTACTCGTATTGTATGAATATTAAATTTTGGTAGATAAAATTATATTTATTATTTAGATTGTATGATAAATATTTTGAGTAATATTTAATTTCATTATTATTTCATTATTTCAGTATTATGAACAAACTGCAACTTTTGGGAATTAGAGGTCTAGGATACAAATTAATAGAATCCTATATGACAAATAGGAAACAATATGTAGTTTTGAATTCCATTAATGGCGATGTTATATCAACTACAATGGAACTGACATATGGGGTCCCACAGGGATCAATCCTTGGTCCTCTTTTATTTATTTTATATATACACGATATAGCTGAATATGTACATAACAATACAAAATTAATACAATATGCAGACGACACCACTGTCATAGCCAGCAATACATCAAGCAAAATGCTAGAAGAAACCCTATATATAACTACAAAACTATTGCAGTACTTTTCTACATTAAACTTAAGTATAAATGCATCAAAATGTGAACTCATAACATTTGGCTCGAAGACACTGAATGCGCCTATACAATTAAATATTGACAGCAACTTGATAAATAGTGTTGACAATGTACAACACTTGGGATCACACTGGACAAAAAATTATCTTTTACACCCCATGTTGACCAATTAGCATTAAAACTAAGTAAAAATTTATTTCTTTTAAAGTGTCTAAAGAACTATGTCCCAGAAGCAACTATTAGAATGATTTATTTCTCCCTCATTTAGTCACACATGTCATATGGTCTGGAGATCTGGGGCAATACTTCGAAATTAAATTTACACAAAATTTTTACTTTACAGAAAAGAGCAATTAGATATATATCTAATTTAAAAACTAAAGAATCATGTATGGAAGCTTTTCGTCAGCAAAAAATAATGACGCTGACAAGCCTGTACATCTACAAAACAATTGTATATATGATAAAATACATCCCATTGCAAAAAAATTCGGATATTCATAACCACAACACAAGAAACAAGAATAATTTCGCTACTATGATGTATAGACTCCACCTGTGTGACAAGTTGCCTAGTTACATGGGAGCCAAAAGATTAAATTAGATTAGATGCTTTACTGTCACATACCCTTACGAGTAATCTCTGCTGCATATAATGCCCTTTATTCTGCCACTATACTGCATATTGTTTCTAGCCCCATAGTTGTATTTCTAGTATTTTGTTCACACATGCTCTGATTACCTGTATTGATTGTTTCCTATTTGCTAACATTGCTTTCTTCTGTTCACCCCAATCCCTATAGTATTGAGCCTTACCCATAGGTAGTTGATTTTCCTAACTGCTTCCAACTCTTTTCCTTCCTAATGCAATTTTTTGGGCTTACTTGGTTTATAACTTTTCTTAAAAAATCATGACTTTGTATTTCTGTTTATTTATTTCAAAACCCCTTTCTTAGCTGTATTTGCCAGTTGCTTCAAAAGCTTTACTTAGCCCCACAACTGAAATAGAACCTGCCACTAAGTCATCTTCAAACAGTAGCTGTGCTATTTTCTTTTTATTAATGACTGATGAATGCTTATTAAATTTTCTATCTCTTATATAATATCGTTTATAAGTAGATTAAATATCACTGGACTAAGTTTGCACCCGTCTAAACCCTAAATTATTTACATTTAGTAAAAACTTGTTGGGAATCTCCTTATATTAAAAAAAAGAAAGAGTGAAAAGCTGTTAGGCATATTCATTATGTTAAAAAAATTAATATTTGAGTTGCAAAGCTGTTCAGCAAATCCATGGTTTCTGTGATTGGTAGTGCTAGGTGCTGTATATGGATTAGATTCAGCAGATCAGTACTTATTACTTTTATCAACTGCCAGGTTATACTTTTTTTATGCATAAAAAGTGTCAGTTTTAGTAAATAGGTTTCTGAATATATCGAGATTCAACTGTATTGGAACACCACAGTGAAGCGAAAAATTATTAAATTTTAGATGAGTCGCATTTTTTACACATCTGCTTCACTTTCGTACCTATTTTGAGGACATGTTTCGCAAATCTTCGTTTGCATCTACGGCTCTTGTGCGACTGACGCTAGATCCAGCGGTGTGGGTAATTCTGAAATTGAAGATAGCACAGAATTACTAAAATACGTACAAAAACATAGTGAACTCGTCATATGGGAGAGGATATACATAGAAAAACATAAAAACCAACTAATGAACTTTGAAATCCCGCTAGAAGAGAATCCCACATTTCAGTTCATCACTAAATCAACAGATGGCAGCAACAACCCCAGAATTACCCACACCGCTGGATCTAGCGTCAGTCGCACAAGAGCCGTAGATGCAAACGAAGATTTGCGAAACATGTCCTCAAAATAGGTACGAAAGTGAAGCAGATGTGTAAAAAATGCGACTCATCTAAAATTTAATAAGGTTTCTGAATGTTAATTTTCTGTACATTATGTTTGAAAGCACCAAATTCTTAAAAATGTTTTATTGCAAAATATTTGTTCAACAAAATTTAGATGTACTGTGAAATGTAAGTGAATTTTCTTCTTATAAATATGATCATTTAAAATGAGAAAATGAGCGCCAATACAGAATAAACTTCTAAACCTTAAAAGAGCAAAACAGAGCACTGAGAAAAATGGAATTGTATTTTAGATACATTCATTCATCTGCTAGTTGTCAGATGTTGTATAGAATGTGTCATATACTACTGTATTACTTTATAGTTAGCTAGAGAGTATGGGGTTTTGGCCAAATATCTTTGCCCAAAACTGTCTGCTTGTAATCTTCATTTAATTTAATTATTACTTCTTACTGCTGTTTTAGACACTATATATATTCCGGTAATGCGAGTTTCCATGTTATTAAATAAACAGTTTTGGCAAATTGCAGGAAATATGAATAATATTTGCTTATCATTTTAATGTGCACTTTTAAGCTAAGGTTTTTACAGTAGTGATTTAGTGATGCAATTTATATTAAACAAATGAACTTCAGAAAACAATTGTATTCTGAGATCCTAATCAAATTAATATTGTTTGTAAAGAGAATTGAAATTTAAGGATACGGCACTGGTGCGCATATTAGTGTGAAAAGATGCACAACTTACTGTAGAAGTTACTTTGTTCATGCGTGTAACAGAAGGTTAATAGTATCATTTATTCACCTGCGTAGTAACCACAAAGCCCAAATTGATCTCTGGCTTCCATTCTACCTCCACTGTTTCAGATTTTGAGCAACCAGATTTGCTTTACATGGTAGGCTGGCAACATTTTCTGTAACTGCATTCTCTGGATATTCTTTCTTTTACATCGCACAGAATAGCAGTGAAGGTAACCTCAATTTCAGAGCCACTTGCTGTCAACCTCGGCACCAATGCTCCAGACATACTTCTTGTAGACAGGGTTAAAACATTACGGTGTCCACCACAATGTTCCTTTGTTAGAAGTAAACTACCTTTACCATATATTGTAAAAGTTAATATTATGTTCGGTCTCCTTTTGGTAAATAAACTCTGTAAGTGTAAGTTGTATTTTACTGGTATGGCTAGATTCATTAATATTGTTGATCTTGCACCATTGTGTCACAATGAGGAACAATGCATTCAGTTGCTATATAATGAAAGTTTACTAAGAATGCTTATGTTATGTCACGAGTGTGATGCTGACCTTCACCCCTCTAGGAAACGGGATTAGAAATACAAGATTTTTATGTAGGTCAGGGCATGAACAGTCTTCGGAGTCTGTAGCAAAAGGTACTTGGTTTGAAAACTCTAAGTTACCACCTGCCCAAGTACTTCTAGTTATACTCAGCTATGCCCAGGCATACACTTACAAACAAACTTATCCATTGTTTTATTGGAGACACAAGCATAAGCCACAGATTTGGTTTGACTATTGCTGGGAAGTGTGCTTATCTTCAATGGATAACAAATACATAAACAGGGGCAAAATAGGTGATACTGTCCATGTTGTTCAGATCAACAAATGTAAAATTGGAAGGAGGAAGTATCATTGTGGCTGCATCGAGGAAAGAAACTGAATCCTTGAGCTGATTGATGAAGCTACTAATGAAGTACAGTTGACAGCATGCTCCAATAATCTAAGAGATAGTGCCACCCTCTTTGCTTTAAGTGAGGAGCACATGAAGTTTTCCAGCACAATCCACACTGACTACTGGGGTGTATACAGTTGCTCAATGGCTGGGGGTTTTACAGGCTAACTAACTAAATCATAGGCTGCATTTTGTGGACCCAAGAACAAATGCCCGCATTAAAAACATTGAGTCATGCTAGCAATCTCTCCGACATTGCTGTCTCAAGCGGCAGTATCTGACACATTCAGTTGGATGTACATTTAGTAGAGTACTTGTGACGCCAAGACTGCAAAAACAGGAAAGCTTATCCATTTCGAGCTGATCAAGGACATTCGAGAGATTTGCCTGTAGTTTTGTTAAAACATTATTTAGTTTAGATAATAGTTTAGTTACACTTTCAACAGTTCATTTATTGACTAGTGTATTGACTTTTTTAATGTTGGCAACAAAGAGCAAGGTGATTGTGGGAGCAATGTTGGCAGCAGCGCAAGTTGTCTGCTAACAACATCGGCACATGTGCAGTAAGTATACTTGGACTTGAATTTTATGCATTTTATTTCAAATGAATTGATATACTTTAGAAGTTTTATAGAGTAATTAAAATGTTTTATTTTCATGTTTCGATGATATTTGTGACTTCTTATAGGATGCAATATTACAAGAAAGTTTGGAGGTTAGAAAAAATGTTTGTGGGACTTAATGGAAACCAGAGCCCAGTCTCATTACTTCTTCATGGATTTCCGAGAGGCATATTTCTGGTAAATCTACCAATCATGAATGTATAATCAAGGGTTAGGCTATGAATATATTCTGCACATTTGCAGTCTTTTTAATGTAATTCATTGAATAGTTTCTAATATTTCATATATTCTCATTAGGTCATTAAAATTACTGTCATTCAAGTAAATATTTTCAATCACGATGTGTTCCTCTTATGTCATATGATGTGAGCTACATTTTATCAGATAATTTCACAGCATTAATTTACAGTATCAGTATAATTTGATGAGAGATAAGTCTGTCAGAGCAGAGCTCTCTCTTGGACATAAAATTCATCACTTTTTTTGAAGAAGCCTTCTGTATTAGACTTAACATTATTTAAAATTGTGAATGTCAAACCTACTTCTTAAATTTTCTGTCATTAGATTTGCACTGGAGACTTATTACCTGAAAAGTTCTATCTCAATGGACACCTTTCAGTTGGCGGGAGTTGAAAAATTAATTAAGCTGGTATATGCCAGCTTTTACCTGCAATTTCATTTTGCGTAGATAGTTGTTTGGATTTAGTAAGTATCATGTAGCAGTACAAACTATTCTCGCTAATTATCCATGTGAAATGTGCTGGTGAGAATGATAATCATATCCCTATAGTACTGTTTAAATGTTGTGTGAAAGATTTTATGTAATCAATCAACATCATAGCAGAAAGCTACTCTTCTATAATACCTTCAGTAAGCATTATTTAAAACTGAAAAACTTAACTGATATCTAAATCAATCAGAAACATAACCTTTCTGTATTTATTTCTGTATTTATGCCTTTATTAACTTTGCAGGCAGTGAATAAAATGGGTGGTTAAACTTTGCACAGATGAGGCTGGAGTCCTTGGCATTGATCATTTTAGGGTGAACAAAAATATCAGGAAAATCACTCTTAGTACATCATTCCAACCAGGAATCGAACCTGGAACAGTAGTTTGAGAGGCAAACATATTACTTCCATGCCACTATGGTGAGAAACTATAGCTAATATTGCGTCCTTCAACTCATTTATAGTCTGTGAGGTAGTTGTAAATGGAAAAAGATAAATATGTAGTTTAGTTTAAAGAACTGCTGTTCTGTTAGTTATTGTGCTTCTACTATGTTTAGTCGTTCCTGTAAGTAATGCTGTGTGTGCGTGTTAAAATATGAAAACTAAACGTTTCTTTAAGAGTTTAAACCAGGCGAGGACAGGAAGTAGCTCTGTGACGGAAAGCAGCTGTTCTCTAGCTTTCTGCAGGGAACAGCTATGAGGGGTTTGTGAAATGTAGGCACCAGGTAACAGTGAAGAAGAGATGAGTGTTAGCACTGCAGGAAATGGAAATTTCAAACATGCATAATACATTATTTTAAAAGCAAATAACATAACTAATTTTCATCTTAGATTATCCATTAAATGGTGTTACAGTGTTTGAACAAATTATATATATATAATTACTTTCTTTCTCTGTCCTGTGAGAATAACTACATGTAATGTTTAACACAATATATAGTTCTATATCATTTGAAAGAAAATACACACTACTTATATGCCTTCAATTAGTTGAATTAACTTAATTCAGCACAATAAAAATAGATACTAAATGAAATAATTATTGTACTCATACCAAAAATTCAGCGATAATTTTCTTACTTTTCTGTTTCTTTTCTCTGCAACATTTATCAATATTGGGATGTAATGTCTGAGTAATATTTAATCAAAGACTATATGTTAGGTTCTTTGACAATGTACATCTTGATTTTGAATTTACAAATTTCATTAGTGAAAAAAAAAACGTTCTGCTACATACCTTGATTCAAACATAAATAACATTTGAGCAGCAAGTGTATATAATCTCGGGAATCTGATTTTTGGAGAAATTTTTGTTAAGTCACCAAAGTCCACTGTATGTTCACATTTGCCCTTTAACAGTTCATCACATTGTAAATTCAATTGATAGCGGCTAGGAATTTCCTTTACATTAACTGAATATGGGATAGCAAACAGTTCAAGCATTGGAGAAAGTTTTTACAGATCTTAAACCTTAATCATATTGTACAAGAAGGTCTTGTAAGACTGACACATATTCTTCAGAGTCACTAGTATCAGAATCATGCAGTTGTGTTAACTTTGAAAAATGGTCTTAATTTCCAACAAAAAGTTGTTCCACTTACAAAGCTAAAGTCAATTTGATTGATTTTACTCTGTGGCTTGTTCCTTGTAGTGAGAAATTTAAATGTCTTGTTAGAACAGTGAGAAAGGCAAGGAAACACACTCATAATTTTGTGTGCATGTACGTGCATGTGTGCATTGTGTGTGTGTGTTATTTGTGTGTGTGTGTGTGTGTGTGTGAGAGAGAGAGAGAGAGAGAGAGAGAGAGAGAGAGAGAGAGAGAGAGAGAGAGAGAGAGAGAGAGAGAGAGAGAGAGAGCTGCTTCTGCATTAATGCTACTAGCCATTGTTACAGTTCAGTACAAACTGACCCAGTCATGTTGTTATCAGGGGTACGATACTGTTGCGTGTATAGGCTGAGCAAGATTTGGAAATTTCTGTAATCATTTATTTTTGATGCCTTGAGTCTGGGCACAGCTGTGTGTAAAAGTTGTATGATTAAGCGTAAATCCTGCTGGCTTAGGGAAATAATTCACAGGTGGCCTGTAACAGGCCTCAACTTGTTCTCCATATTTTAAACAATGAATCACACATCCTGCTGATCAAAATAATAACTAGGGACTGGATTTTTAACTACTAAAACCTTTAAAATATAAGTTTTATTCTGCTAATAATTCTAAAAGTATGCTCTGTAAACAAAAATGCATTTTAAAAAAATAGAACACACATAAGAAAACATCTAGGTTATACAACAGTGAACATTGGAACATTTGCAACTAAACATCAGATATAAACACGTTGGAATTGCAGTGTACAACAAATAATTTCTCCAGATTGTACATCACCTAGCCTTGGGTATTATCTTTGAGTAATGCGTTATATTTGGTAGAAGAGCATTGTAAGTCATGATGCTAACCTTGCATACTTGAAGAGGAGAATATCAGTAACACACCCATTTTATACTTCCCTTATGTGTTCACATTCTAAAATTTGTGCTATATTATGAGGGATTGGCCAAGTCACACTTTAAATTAGCATCATTTACTAAATTCTGGATAATGTCAATTGCAGATATAGTTAATTTACTAATGATGCAAATTCTTCAAAATGATCTGCTTAATATACCACTGTTTTAAGCCAAGTAATTCAGTGTGTGACTACCAGTTAAAGAGGCAATGGAAGATCAGGATTAATATTTTTTAAGCATCTATCTGAGCTTTTATGAATGCTTTTCTCTCTCTTTTTATTTCATGTCCTCCAATGTAAGTCATATCGGATAGTGAATGAAATGAGTGGAATGATGCTCAAATAAGCCCAGGATCTATAGTGCTCATAGTTACCTGACATTCATTTTTCAGTATAAAGGAAAATCATTGAGAAAACCTTCTCCAGATAACTCACCTTGACCAAGATTGGAACACAGGACCTGGTGTATGTGAGGCAGACGTGCTACCCCTACAACACAGAGGCGGGTGTTTTTTCCCATTGGAGACTAGCTTGTTTACATTAGGATAAATCTATGTAGAGCATGAATGATGCAAGTTAAAGTAATTTTATTCAGGAACCTTACACTTAGATTTTGGGCATGTTTCTTCATATACCTGTGGAATCCATAAGCAGAAGCAATGCATCCTTATATTTTACACCATTTGGCCATAAGTTTCCAAAGCTTCCATTAAATGCCCCAATCACTGTTACATGTTTTGCAGCTGGCATTCCTTTACAGGGTAGCAGTAATTCTTGTTGAGAAATTTTTTCACAATTTTTCCAGTATACCTGCAGTTATATTTCCCACTATTCTCCACTGGCATCAATAATTTTGTCAATGGTGACCTAGTTATTTTCATTTTCACAAATGTACCTTATGTGACAATTTTTTAACATAACAAATTGAAACTTTGAGCTCAAGATTGCTTGTCTTACAAAGGAGAATGTCAGCTGAAATAAATGCTTTATACAAACCTGAATAAAATTTTGAATGAGTGATTTAAAGCTTTCTCTGCTCTGATTTATTACGACGGTTTCTTGAAATTGCAGTCAAGTAATGTTTTTCTCCTCCAAGCTTTCAGCCATCTTAATTCTGTGAGGAAGGCCACAGAGTTAAGATGGCTGAAAGCTTGGAGAATAAAAACATCAATTGGTTGCAATTCTGAGAAACCATCATGATAACATTTTGAATGTTTTGGTATGGCAGAAGAAGAGGATGATGATGTTTCTCCTAATGCCTCTAAGAAGGATGGACATAGCTGCTTACATGCTGACAAATGTTGTACTACATGGAAACAGTGATCCACACTGAAAAATGTTATACAAGGCTGGCAAAATAGTATTTTCGCTTTTGGCATTTTTAATTCACATTACTAATTAACATGCTTAATTACTTTTGTGTGATCTGATGGTAACAGGGTTCAAAACATACTGATTGTGAGCTCTACATCATTGCTTAGCCATGTTTAACAAACATGTAGTATGTAATGTCAGGGTGCAATTCTGTATTTCCTTGGCTCACACATGCAACTGCATCAGAAGATATCAAGTTACATGACTAATAAATTCTTTGGCTCTGATAAGTTATAAGATAAATTTAAGTTGCAAATAAAATGGGAAAGTGCTAAACTATTTGTACTTGTAAAGAAATTATTGAAAATTAAAATAATTTTGAGTCAAACTAGTACTCAGAGCTCCATATATTGCTAGTGTTTACCTAAAACGCATTTTGTTAGGACCTTCCTAACATCCTCAGCTAATGTTGACTATTGAATATTTCTTTCTGTTGGTATCTTGATGAACTTGGCCCCTATCCCCTCCAAGGAGTTCACCAAATCTACATTTAATAGTCTACTTTAGCTGAGGATGTTAGAAAGGTCCTAACAAAATGTGTTCTAGGTAAACACTGGCAATATATGGAGCATTGAATACCTAGTTTGACTCAAATTATATTAATTTTGTGCTTCATTGTATCAGAGTCCTTACTCATTGGATTATTGGAAATAATTATTTACATTCTTTTATAAAATAAGTGCTTTTATGTGAAATAAAATATTGAAAACACAATTCTTGGACCTAGATTAGGATATTAAACCTTGCGATTTGTAAATATTAAGGGGAAAAAAAAGCTTTTATTTTCATCAAATCTGGGTCCTAGCAATAACTTATGCTTATCATAGAGAATTACACTATCCATCATTACAAATTACTTGGAAACACATATATCTTGGAATAAATCTTGTGATTACATTTCCTCTTGATGTTAGTATGGATTTATGTAGTATTATGAACAAAAATGCCATATAATAAATATAATAAATACATAATACTGTCACCCAATTAGGGAAGGGACGGACAGGCGACAGTTGGGAGGGACCCTAGGCACTGGGCCACGCCCACTCATCGGTCTCTGTCACTAATTGAGGGAAATGTCACCTGTCCCTCGAAGTTTCTCTCCCCTTCTCCTCTCCTATGGAACGTTCGGGTAATTTGCGGAGAACCAGAGACTTCTAGAACAGCAGGATATTCCTATAAAAGGGACTTCAATTAGGAGTGAGTCAGTCAGTGTTAGTGCTGGACGTGCTAGTGAAGTAGCGCCGTGCAACGGAAGCAACTACGTAATTGTGTACGTGCATCGGAACGATAACGGACGAACTGGTGAATCGTAATTGTGTGCATTACATAATTTTGTGTAATTGGCAAGTGTTTAACTGTAAGTCGGTGGAAATAAAGAACATTTTTGAGTGGTGAAATTGGACTTTTCATTTCACGAACCCACAAAGTCACACTGGTGTCAGGAAGCGGGAAAACATCACCGAACATTACAACCATGGACGCGGCATTGGAAAAGATTTTGGAGAAAATGATGGAAATGAAGACGGCCAACGACAACCTCACCGCCGAGTTGAAACAAATGAAGACGGCAAATGAAAACCTCGCTGCAAAGACGGAAACGGCTAACAACAACTTGGCCACGACAATGACCTCAAAGATGGCCGAACTGACCACGGAAATGAAGGTGGCGAACGAGGCTCTCGCCGCCAAATTTAAAGAACAGTTGGCCGGCGTGAGGGATGACGTGACGGAGCTGGGCAAGCGGATGGGCCAAGTGGACGAGCGCGTCGAGGACCTGGCGAGCCGCGTTAACGACCTGGAAGGGAAAGCCGACAGTAGCGCGAAGTCCCTGAACGCCATGGTGGAGGACGTCGTCGGCAGGAAGCTGAAGGATTTGAAGGCCGACGCGCCGGGACGCGACACAACATCTGCGCGCGTCAAACCTCCCAAGTATGACGGCGCGTCAACGTTTGAGGTCTTCCGCCGCCAGTTCGACACATTGGCCAGGCACAACGGATGGTCACTGGAGGAGGAGGCCACACAGTTAATAGCCAGCCTCCAGGGAAGAGCCGCGGAAGTCCTAAACGCGGTGCAGACGACGGCGGCGCCCAAGGACATCTGGGAAGCCCTGGAGAATCGCTTCGGGAACCACCGCTTAGCCGCAGCATACCGCAGCCAGCTAAAGGCAAGGTCACAGCAGCCGGGGGAGACGCTGCAGGAGTTCGCCATTGCGATCGAGCAGCTGGCTAGCAAGGCCTTGGTTGACCTGCCACTGGAGTTCGTATCCCGGGAAGCCGCCTACAATTTTGTCGACGGGGTACGGGACACGGAGATTCGTCAGCGCCTAATGCTCGGCGAATATAAAACCATACACGAGGCGCTGACAGCGGCATTAAGGATGGAGGCGGCCAAAGTAACATCTATTTCGACGTCGAGAACGAGGAGTGTCCGCTACGCCGGAGACAGGAGACCAGCTGAAGGACGCCGGCGAACACCTAGTGGCCTGTGTTGGGGGTGTGGACAGCCCGGACACCTACAGAGAGACTGCCCACGCCAGGAAGAGCAGCCGGAAAACGAGTAAGGGCCGTCGTGGAGAGGGGCACGTCGGCGCCACCACCACCATCCCCTCGAGTGACACTGCGCGCCGTCAGCCGGCGTATGGATGACAGCCTCATCGCGGACGGTTGGATAAGAGGAAAGCCGTGCCGCGTGCTGGTGGACACCGGGGCGGCCGTGACCATCATCAGACCTGACGTGGCGAAGGGTTTGCCGACAAGGAAGCCAAGCCGGCCATACCAGCTTGTCACGGCATCGGGCGACACCTTGCCTGTGGAGAAGGAGGCCCTGCTGGAGCTGAACTTGGGACGGAGTGCCGTGCGTCTGTGGGTGTTCGTCGCGAAGGTGGCTGAGGAGGTGATCCTGGGACTGGATGCCCTCAGGAGCCATGAGGCGACGGTCGACGTCGGCAAGAAGGTCCTGCGGCTTAACGGAGAAGAGGTTATACTCCGTCAACCCGAAGAGCGCCTTGGAATTTGCAGGGTCGTCTTGGACGAAGACGTGGTTGTTCCCGCGAGGAGCGAGGTGGTGGTGACGGCGCGACTGGAGGGCCAGAGAACCAGGAACATGATGCTGGACCAGAAAACGCCTGTACACGGACTGTGTGTAGCCAGGACATTGCTGCCGTGCCGAGAGGAGGTGCCAGTGAGACTGCTAAATCCAACGGACACCGATCACGACGTCCAGGCCGGGACGGAGTTGGGAACGTGCGAGCCCGTAGTGAGCGTAACAGCAATCGACAAGACACAGGAGCCGGCGCCGAAGCAACACCTGGGGCCCCGGCTAGAAGGCTTACTGGAGAGGGCGGCCGACCACCTGACCGCGGAACAGCTCGAGCAGGTTCGACAATTACTGGGGCGATACGAGCGCGTCTTCAGCCAAGGCGATAGTGACTACGGCCGCACGGACAAAGTGCTTCATCGCATCGACACCGGAGACGCCCGGCCTATTCGGCAACCACATAGGCGCGTTCCGCTGGCGAAGCAAGGGGCGGTACGAGACATGCTGGAGGACATGAGATCCAGGGGAGTGATTGAAGAGTCTGACAGCCCTTGGTGTTCCCCTGTAGTCTTGGTGACGAAGAAGAATGGCGAGCTGCGCTTCTGCGTAGACTACAGAAAGCTGAACGCTGTCACCCGGAAGGACTGTTTTCCCTTACCCCGGATTGACGACACCCTGGACACGCTAGCTGGTGCACAGTGGTTCTCGACCCTGGACCTGAAGTCGGGCTACTGGCAGGTAGCTCTAGACCCGAGAGACAAGGAGAAGACCGCATTCTCGACGGGCCAAGGGCTCTGGCAGTTCACGGTTATGCCCTTTGGCCTCTGCAACGCACCAGCTACCTTCCAGCGCCTCATGGAGTCAGTGATGAGAGGGCTGACTTACGATGCCTGCCTGCTATACCTGGATGACATCATCATCGTCGGTAAAACTTTTGAAGATCACCTCGAGAATCTGAGTAAGGTGCTACAGAGACTGCAAGCGACCAACTTGAAGCTGAACGCAAAGAAGTGCCAGCTCTTCCGCAAGGAAGTTAACTACTTGGGCCACATAGTCTCAGCAACCGGAGTGGCCACAGACCCGGAGAAGACAAAGGCCGTGAGAGATTGGCCTCGCCCAAGGGATAAGAAAGAGTTGCGCAGTTTCCTGGGGCTGTGCAGTTATTACCGCCGCTTCATAAAGGGGTTCTCCAACATCGCAAAACCACTCACCCGCCTGACAGAGGAACACCGGCCTTATGTGTGGGCAGAGGACGCCGAAAACGCTTTCCAGCACCTAAAGGAGACCCTGTGCAGTGCTCCAATTTTGGGTTTCCCACAACCGGGTGGCGCCTTCATTGTGGACACCGACGCTAGCGACCATTGCATTGGAGGTGTCCTATCGCAGATCCAGGACGGCCATGAGCGGGTGATAGCCTACTACAGCAAGACGCTATCCAAGGCAGAGAAGAACTACTGCGTCACCCGACGAGAATTATTGGCGGTAGTAAAGACCTTGGAGCACTTCCACAAGTACCTATACGGTCAGCCATTCCACCTGAGGACTGACCATTCCGCCCTAACCTGGCTATTGAGCTTTAAGAACCTGGAAGGCCAGACAGCACGTTGGGTCCAGAGGCTGCAGGAGGACGACTTCACCTCGGAACATCGTAGAGGGAAGAGCCACGGTAACGCAGGCGCCATGTCCCGAAGACCCTGTCCAGAAGAGTGCGGCCAGTGCACAAGAGTGGAAGAGAAGGAGCGTGCCGCAGCAGTCCGAGTAGTTGTGGCAGTGCCTGCGGACGGTTGGGATAGCGCAGGCCTGAGGAGGGAGCAGCTGGCGGACGCAGACTTGGGGCCACTCTTGAGGGAAGTGGAGGCAGGGACCAGACCAACCTGGGAGGATATCGCACCAAGGAGCGCCACCTACAAGTCGTACTGGGCCCAATGGGACTCGTTCAAGATCAGAGAGGGCGTGCTGTTCCGGGTATGGGAATCACCCGATGGGAAGACGCAGAGAGAGCAGTTGGTACTTCCCCGGAGTAAGGTCCCAGAAGTCCTGGAGGAAGTACACGCCGGTACTTCGGGAGGACACCTGGGAGCGAACCGAACGATTGACAAACTACGGCAGCGCTACTACTGGCTGAGGCTCCGAGCAGATGCTGAGAGATGGTGCCGTCAGTGCCACGTGTGCGCGGCGAGTCGCGGCCCCCAGACTAGGAGCCGGGGTCGCATGCAGCAGTACAACGTCGGAGCGCCATTCGAACGGCTCGCCGTTGACATTGCTGGACCGTTCCCAGTTTCCGACCGAGGCAACAAGTACCTAATGGTGGTCGTGGACTACTTCACCAAGTGGCCGGAGGTGTATGCCATCCCAAACCAAGAGGCAAAGACAATCACAGACTGCCTCGTGGAGCAAGTGTTCTGTCGATTTGGGGTGCCGTTAGAGCTACACAGTGACCAGGGTACCAACTTTGAGTCCAACCTAATGAAGGAGGCATTACAAAGGCTTGGGGTGAACAAGACCCACACGACGCCTCTACATCCCCAGTCGGATGGCATGGTCGAAAGATACATCAAGACCTTAGAGGAACACCTGAGGAAGGTCGTGGCCAGCCATCAGCGGGACTGGGACGTCAAGGTGCCACTGTTCTTGCTGGCCTACCGCTCGTCTACACACGACACAACTGGGATGACGCCAGCCAGCTTAATGTTCGGTCGAGAGTTGCGCCTCCCTTGTGACCTGGCTTTTGGAAGCCCTCCGGAGGGGAAGCAGCCTGTGACCGAGTATGTGGAGAACATGGTGGACCACCTCCACGACATGCACAAGATGGCTCGCCAGAACATCCAGAAGGCCAGCGACCGCATGAAGACCAGATATGACAGGCAAGCCAACAGCCAAGGGTTCCAGCAAGGTGACCTGGTCTGGTTGTACCGTCCTACCCGGACCAAGGGACGCTGCCCGAAGCTCCAGCAGCCATGGCAAGGACCGTACCGAGTGGTGAAGAGGATTAACGACGTGGTCTACCGCATCCAGAAGGTTCCCCGGGGGAAGATGTTGGTGGTACACCTGGATCGTCTTGCACGCTACGATGTTGCTGTTCGGGACGACCAGCTTTGAGGAGGGAGCAGTGTCACCCAATTAGGGAAGGGACGGACAGGCGACAGTTGGGAGGGACCCTAGGCACTGGGCCACGCCCACTCATCGGTCTCTGTCACTAATTGAGGGAAATGTCACCTGTCCCTCGAAGTTTCTCTCCCCTTCTCCTCTCCTATGGAACGTTCGGGTAATTTGCGGAGAATCAGAGACTTCTAGAACAGCAGGATATTCCTATAAAAGGGACTTCAATTAGGAGTGAGTCAGTCAGTGTTAGTGCTGGACGTGCTAGTGAAGTAGCGCCGTGCAACGGAAGCAACTACGTAATTGTGTACGTGCATCGGAACGATAACGGACGAACTGGTGAATCGTAATTGTGTGCATTACGTAATTTTGTGTAATTGGCAAGTGTTTAACTGTAAGTCGGTGGAAATAAAGAACATTTTTGAGTGGTGAAATTGGACTTTTCATTTCACGAACCCACAAAGTCACAATACTTACTGGTATGAAGCCTTTCCTTACTACATCTTCCTTCCTTCATTCCTTTGTAGACCGCTTTATATAGAGGCCTATGAGTCACCAGCACATAACTCAAAAAGTTTTTTTTTTTTAACTTTGGAAATATGCATATATTTCTTGGTATATAAAGATAAACTATTAAAAAGATATGAAAACCTCTCAGATACAATAATTTGGTTTAAGTACCATTTACCTTGTCTGCCATATACAAAATTAGTTGGACTACAATTTAGAAAACCATTCAAAGGTTCAAAGCTAGATTTTGTTTTGTTACCCACTTACTGCCTTCCTCTACAGCATGGTGGTAGTGTGTTTGCCTCACATTCAAATGAGTAGGATGGCTAAGGTGGTTTCGTCTGTGCCCCACATTCAGGAGGTCCGGGTTCAATTGTTGTGGCCAGCCTACCTGACCCATGGGTTTTTTCAGGGTTTTCCCAACTTACTAGGTGAATGCTGGGTAGATTAATTACATCCCCCAAATTTCCTGTCCCTCCATTTCATCCCAATTATCATTTCATGTCATCTGTTATCTGGTGGTCTCTTTTTGAGTAGAAAGTCTCGGTGGTGCCTGGCAGGATGATTGTTCCTGGTAAACACTTCCTCCGGTAAGACTGTCTCAGGGCTGGCCTAGTGGGTCATTTCAGTATCATGGTGGGTGGGATGTCAGCTGTACTGGCCTGCCGGGAAGTTTCCAACTGGTCAGTAGTCGGGACCCTGCCCTCTGCACTGTCATGACTGCTTGGGTTGGCTGCCCTCTGTCTCTGCTTGCCTCATCCTTCCTCCTGGGTATGTCCCACTTGGGGTATGGGGATAATAGATGAAGACTGGTCGCAGTGCTGAATTCCCTCCATAAGAATCTATCCTATCCTATCCTTGGCTCACATTCAAAAGGTCCTGAGTTCAAATCTTGGTTAGGGTGAGTTATTTGGATAAGGTCTCCTACATCCTGAAAGATTAATGTGAGTTAACTAAGCTCTAAGGACCTTTGGTTCATTTGACCATCATTTCAACCATTTCATTCATAGTCTGATATGACATACATAGGAGGATGTTAATTAAAACAAAAAATATGCTACTTTGTACCACAGTAAAACTGGAGAACTCATTTCATAAGCTTTTGCAGTTTGTCAATTTACAGTTAATCCCTCTCCTCCATTTTTGTGGAAAAAAATGCCCTTAATGTTCTATTATAACATCACTGGTCTACAGAAAGTATGTTCAATGATTGCTTAAATAAACTGGATTCTAGAGAGTTAAGAGTTAAATTTAAATATACAAAACTAGGCAGGTGTAAAAAACAGTGGCATATGTTTTTGAAGGGTAGAGTCAGACTGAAAAATTCAATGCCATAGCTGGAGTTTGAACCACAGATTTCCTGGTCACTGTCCAATTGCTCTTAACCATTGAGCTAACATGGCAACATGCCAGCAGGACATTAAATTCTCCAACTGACTGGTATTTTCCCAGTAAACCATTAGGACATCTCATATACAATGAGATACAAACTTTTTGTGGCTACTTACTATGTTGCAAGTACTTAAGTCCCAGGCTTCATACTTTAGACAAGTGTTTTTCAAACTCTTCTGCCTCTAGGACCCCCTTATCATCTAACAACTTGTTCGCGGACCCCCATAGTTTGGCAGCTCAATTTTTATGAATGAGTCAACTTTTGGTTGAATTTTATAATTGGAATTTAAATAATTAGTTTATGTGTAATTTAAGATATTTTCTTGTATATTTGTTTTAAATTTAATTAATGATAAATTAAAACATTAAAGTTAAACTAAATAAAATAAACTGGTGTATAAAAGGTATTTTAAATGAAAATATATATATATATGTATATATATGTATATATATGTATATATATGTATATATATATCTATATATATATATATATAGATATATATATATATATATATATTGAAATTCTATTTATTAAAATTAATTTTTTTTACTTTGAAGTAAATTTTATAAAAGTTTGCCTAACTAGGTTTTTATTTAACTTTAGCCTTACATCAGTAAAAATTTGAAATACCACACTCTTTGCATTACTCGAGGATTAATAACATTAGCCACATGTCATAAAAATGAACTTATTTTCCATGTAAAGAAACCATTTTTATACTGTTACCCAATCGTCGAGCATACGAGCAGCTGGCGGAAGGAGATGGCCAATAGAGGGGGACTTATGGCATCAAGGTCATGCCTACTCGTGTGATGGAATGGCTCTTGCTGTGGGAGTAAGAGAGATGGACAGTGTAAAAACCACGCGTACGCTAATGCACAGCGCTAATGACGTGCCGAGGAGAGAGACGGCGTGGGTAGGGAAGCAAACAGAAATCACTCGTTTCCCCTTCTCTGCTCGCCTAGAAAGATCGTGAAACTCTGGACGACTTCCCCTCATGTGCAGAAACTTCCAGAAACAGCAATTTGTCTATATAAGCGATGCATTGGACGAGTCAGTCAGTCAGTCTTGAGTCTTGAGCTGTTTCAGTGTTTTAAGGCAAGGTGAGTAGTGAGTGTAGTGTGGACTTGCATCTGGCAAACCGGTGAATTGTGATTGTGAGTGTTACGTAATTGTGTGTGGTATGTGATTCTGCTGTTATCTGAGTTGTATAAGTTTAATTCGGCGGAAATAAAGAACATTTGAACTTGTGCAACTTGGACTTCTAAATTCACGAACCCACAAAGTCAAAATACACATAAAAAAGTTATTCCACCATTTGACCATTTCAACAAAGTTAGTATTGGGTTACTTAAAAAAATCAATTTATGTGGAAAAAGCTTGAAACTTTGTTCATTGGAATGTATTAATATGAACAATGTAACTACTTTTTTGATTGAATAAACTCAGTTAAGTTGGCTTAATGTTGGTGATTTTTACTCTTAAGTCAGTTTATACATTGGCAAGTCTGTTTCTCTTCAATAGTTTCATGTTGCAAAACACTGAACATGTTTGCTCGTATCGATAGATGGTTGGGAAGGGCACAATATACTTAAGTGCTTTGGTAGCAAGTTCATTAAATTCACTCTGCGCCAAAAACTAAAATTTTGCAAGTTCATTTTCCTGGTATATAACCTTACATCCTTTGCTGTTAAACAACTCTATTAGTTGGTCCGTTCTTTTTCTGAAAGGCTATCAATGCTGCCTATGTCTTATTTCTAGAAAGGATATTTTATCCACTCATTCTGATCATCTGCCAGTGCTGGAAAGTACTTTCTCAAAGTTTTTGATAGACCCTTCAGGTGTTCTACTATGGTTTCTTCAATACCTTCAGGCAAAGTTCTTGCTGATGAAGTCAGAAATTGTTCCAAAATAGGAAAGGAGCCTAAGGAGTTCTTTTCTACACGACCTTTCCACACTTGAAGTTGCTTCAATATTCTCATGAACCGTGAAAACATCTGGTTTTGGTCCTTGCAATTTTCGGCTTAGTTCATTTAAATGTGAAAAGATAATAGATATGCCACATTGCACAGTCGTTCGCTGAGGGGAAACTTTTTGTGCTTACTGTCTTAAAAAAATAGCCTCACTTTATCATGTAATTCAAAAACTCGTGAAAGAACATTTCCATAAGAAAGCCAGCAAACGCCTGTGTGCAAGAACTGATGTTAATGTTTGCTTCCCGTTTCTTCACAAAGTTTCTTGAATATACGTGAGTTAAGAGGACGGCTTTAATGTAGTTCACAATTTTAACCAACTCTTCTGCCTTCAAATCTGGCAGAATTTCTTTACAGCCAATGCCTCTCTATGTAGCGAGCAATGAGTCCACTTAATATGAGGGTTGACAGCTTGAAATCGAGCTTTCAATCCAGTATTGTGTCCAGACATCACTGCAGCTCCGTCTGTGTTTATGCCTACACAAACTTTCCACTCAAGACCTTGCTCCGAAAGAAATCCATCAAGTGTCTTAAACACATCCTCAGCACTGTTATGCAAGACTTCCCTATAAAACAATAGGTCTTCAAGGTCTTTCTCATGTTTGTAATGTACAAAAGCTAACAAATGAGACTTGTCAGTGAAATCAGTACTTTCATCAAATTGTAAAGCATACATTGTTGTTGACTTTAACCTCATAATTAGCTGGTCCAGGGCATTTTGAGGCATATCAACAATTCTAAGTTTAACTGAATCGTTTGATAGTGGGACTGTGTTCCGTTCTTTGGCAGCTGAATCACCAATCATTATACCACAATCTTTTTAGCTGCTGGCAATATTAATTCCTCTGCAATGTTATAAGTCTTGCCACTTTTAGCAATGAGTAGCGCTACTTCATAGGAAGCTAGTGTTGCTTTTTCACTACTGGTTCTAGTAGAATTTTTTTTCTATTCTAGATTTACTCATTTTCATCTTTTCTTTTTATTTTAAAATAATCAAGTCTCTAACCAGTGCAATCCGGATGTTTCGTCTCTAAATGTCTTCACAGCTTAGCAGGCTTCATTGCATCATTGGACAGTACATCATAACACAAAACACATTGAGGTTTTTGTTCATCTTCAGTTCCAGCTCGAACAAATCTGAAACTTAAATATTCTTCGCTGTATTTTTGCTGTTTTACTTTTTGCAGATCGGCAGAACAGCAACTAAACTAGAAGGCTCACTACTGCAACTTGCCTCTTGATCGCCAGTTATTGTAGGCTTATGTGTAATTGACCCAGTTTGTAACCAATGATTCATGTTGAACTACGCGAATAAATTATCATGTTCAAATTTGAATTTGTTTGAATTTGTTAAGTTTGAATTTGTCACCAAACAGCTGAGGATGAGATCGAATGATCTTGAAAACGTCTCAATTATACAACAACAAGTAAGTGAAGACTGAGTGTAAACATAGTGACTCATAAATTCAAACTTAAATATGAAGAATACTTCACTGTTAATAATGCTTCTGCTTTTAATATTTATAAATTATCATGATTCACAATTACAAACTGTCAGGGCAATCAAACACTATCATCACTGACTTTAATGCAGCGAGAACGACTGGTTTGTTGTTGTGCATGGGTACGTGTAGCAGGTGATAGTGATAGCGCTGACTCAGACATGCGCGCGCAGGCTAGACTGACTTCACCCACACCGCAGCTAATCGCTCACGCTCAGTACGGTTGCGTTACTGCTATTTTAACACTGCACTAAACACTCCCAACTATTACGTTGATTGCACCTCTCAGCTGCATTACATCGTTACGACATTGCTGCATAAAAATTGTGTGTGCTTAAGACCACACAACAGAAGTGAAAACTTAAAAACTATTCATTATAAATTATTCTTAAAAATTATTTAAAAAAAATTAATTTTGACACTCATTCTTGCGCATAGAGGCCAGTTGTGAGCTAAACATTTCATGCCTTATGCTAAGTGTGCTCACAAATGAAAATACTCTGAAAAAACTGAATGACCACGGACTTGCGACCATACAAAAAGGGTTATACATAAATGATGTATAAAGGAAGTAAATAAAATAATATAATAAAATCACATAATAAACTGTTTTACATGTATTTTATTTTTTATATTAAAATACATGCTATTTCACAATCATTTTTCAATGTTTCTTGCTGATACACATATTTCATTGCATTTTTATTTTTAATAAAAATACAAGTTTATACATATCTTATAACATAATTATATGATATTCATTTGCTTATTTGCATATTTTTTAAATATTCAGAAATGTTTGGATACATATACATTTTACACATGTTGTTTCATATCCGTACATATATTCATTACTCCATATTTTATTACATGTTCGTACACATTTTCATACATATTTTATTACATGTCATATTCATTTCAAATGTTTTGTCACAATTCATACCGATATTAATACATCTTCAATTCAATTCAAATGTGTTTGTTCTGTATTTTTGTCTGATGTTTAAATTTTTATTTTCCAAAGTAAATAATATATATTTAAATATTTTTTTCTATAAAAAATCAAATTTATATATTAAATCTTTTGACCCTCGGTCAGTCTTTCAGTTTGTGGAAAAACATAACCTATAAGTTGTAAATTAAAATAAATGCAAAACGACATTTTAATACGTAATAATTTTATTATTTACATGTTATTACATTTAATTTATTGATTTATGTTTTACTACTCACAAACATTAGTAGATAAGTATCTCAGCATCAAAAGAGGGAGATTATATTTACTGTTCCTAGACTTAGAAAAAGCCTTTGATACAATTTCTAGGGAAGTACTTTGGATCAAATTGAGGAAAACAGAAGTTAGCGAGAACTTTATAAGAGTAATCCAAAATATTTACAAAGAAAATGAATTTATTATAAAATATGATCGGGAAATGACAACAGAAAAAATACCAAACAATGTAGGACTTAGACAAGGTTGCAAATTAAGTCCAGTGCTATTTAATTTATATATTGATGATATATTCTAGAAGTAATAAGTAAAAATGTTACGCATTTACCAATTTTAAGTAATAGAGAGATACCAGGTCTGCTCTTTGCAGATGATTTAGTAACAGGTTCCATAACAAGTATAGGCTTAAAGCAATCTTTGGAAGCAAATAGCAAGTTTTGTAAAGAATGGGGTTTGAAGATAAATAAAACTAAATCTAAGATCATGGTGGTAAAAAAAGGTTTCAAATTAAAAAGAGAAGATAAATGGTGGTGGGACAATTCAGAAATTGAGGTGATTAAAAATATTGATTACTTAGGAGTAAGATTATTTGGTAATGGTGAATGGAGTGACCAAAAAAGGAAAGCACTGGTAGATGGAAAAATGGCTATGAGTGTTATTAGATCATGTATTAACAAAATACCAAATATGCAAGTAAAATGGTTAGAAGGTTTTTTGGTTCAATTGTAGAAAGCAGAATGCTATATGGAATAGAAATATGGGGGCCAGATGAAGGATGGAAAGTGATAAATGTTGTAAACAGACTATTTTTTAGACTTGTTTTAGGCATACCTAGATCCTCACAAAATGAGGCGGCTTTAATGGAATTAGGAAGATCAGGTTACCAAAGCAAGGTGATGGAAAGAACACTGAAATATTGGTTCAGAATATGGAAGTTAGATGAGGAAAATATTGTTAAACAGTGTTTGGTAGCACAAACAAGAATAAAGGGGAGAGAGACTTGGATATATAAAATTCAAAAGATTTTACAGGAAATAGGTATGAGTTCATTATGGTTAGATAGTGGAAGAATAGAAAAGGGATTCTGGAAAGAAGTAAAAAGAAGAATTGAAGATATTGAAAAACAAGAATTATGGGCTAATCTTAATAACAAAAGATCTCTGAAATTATATAAAACACTGAAAAATGATTGGGGCAGAGAAAAATATATTGACATCTATGATAAAGTAGAAAGAGAAGGGTTGGCACGGTTTAGAACAGGAGTAATATACTTAAGGGGTATAAAGAATGGATATATTAAGGGAAGATGTCCAATGTGTAAAAAAGAAGATAGTACTTGGCATTATACTTTTGATTGTCAAAAAACAAAATATTGGAGAGATGAATTTCTTTTGCACAAGTGGGAAAACATATCAAAAGAAATAAGAGGCAAAAGAATCTTGAATGTAAGATCAGAAGAAAACATAATAAAACTGGGAAAATTTATTAGCAAGGTAAGACAAAAATGGCTTTGGAAATCAGGGAAGACTAATGAGAACAACTAGGAAAAATAGCAGAAGGTATAAAGGAAAAAAGATCTAGATCCCAAGTTTTAAAATGCTCCATTATATACACAACCTGGGTTAATTATAATGGAGCATGGGAATATGCAACTCCAAAATAAGCAGTATGTAAGATATTGTATTTATGGTATATTAATTATGTTATATATGTATGAAGTTGTATATGCCGGATATTGTAAGAAGAAATTGGAAATTAACTACTACTCACAATAAAGAGAAATTGCCAATAAAAATAACCAGTTCTTAAATGAAACATCTCTTTCATGAATTCCTAACACTTTTATTTCCAATTAGCACACTCATTTTATTTTTCGTTATTATGGTTTTAATTATTCAAATACCGAACTTCGGTGATATTATCTGTACCTTTTGACTATTGTTATTGTTTGAAGTGGAATTTGACATGTTGTCAACTTGTTAAATGACAGAAGATTATCTGACCGGATTGCTTACTTTGCTTACTTGCACTTGACAGATGTTTATAAGTACGGCCGTAAGACAATTATTTTTTCAATGAAACTCCTGTAGGGTTTCTGAATTTTTCTTAGTATTTGAAATATGTTAATACATACCTGGATGTGTGTTGTTGATATTCTGTTGAGTGCGACAGAAAATCTAGGGTGTATACCGGTATGGACAACATAAGACTAAATAACGAATGAGTGGGGGAGGTTAGTTCGGATTGAGCCGACTCGAGCCGACTTCACCCGAATGAGTGTCACAAATTCCAGCATGATGGCTCAGTTTAATTCACTACCCACAAAAAGTGATAAATGCACGTAAAGAAGTTTTCACTTCAAAAAATGTTAAGTAAAACGTATGTATAAACTTGAAAGAAGCGTAGAGACTGTGAAGCATAACTTGGCACAAAAGTGAATCGAGAAGATATTGACACACTGCTTCACTCACACTGTTTATTCACAGGACATGTTTCCAGAGCTTTTGCTCTTATTATCAGCTGGTACTTGACTCATCAGCTAAGTCGAGTACCAGCTGATGATAAGAGCAAAAGCTCTTGAAACATGTCCTGTGAAATAAACAGTGTGAGTGAAGTAGTGTGTCAATATCTTCTCGATTCACTTTTGTGCCAAGACGTATGTAGTTTGGCACGGAGCAGATAAGTGACTGAGTAAATACAATTCCACATTTTCTATAGTTTTAATCCAATTAATTAACCTAATTAGTGGTATATGTTGGTAATGGATCTTAAGATGCTTCTACTCCATTCCTATCTAGTTCTAGCAGTTTCTGTGTTAATTGGCTGCCCATGTTCACCTTTTGTTCATAGTAAATGCTATGAAGCATGGGACTTAAGTACTTATGGCATAGTAAGTCGCCACAAACTGTGCATATCTCATTGTATATGAAAACCTCTAGAACCTGAGAAAATATGAGTCAGTTGGAGAATTTAATGTCATGCTGGCATGTTGGCCTTGGTAGTTCAATGTTTAAGAGCAACCTGACAGAGATCGGGAGATTTGTGGTTCAGCTCCTGGTTATGGCATTGAATTTTTCAGTCTGACTCTACTTATCCAAGTGCTTTCAAGTTTCATAAGAGTTAAAGAGGTCATGAGAGGAAAATATAAGTTATAAAACTTAAGCTTAATTTGTATTCAGAATTAGTTATTCAGATAATTTTATGTCTGTGTTTAGATAGAAAACTTATGAATGCAAATATATAATTCCCTTCCATGTTGTGTGAAATCTTATTTTTTTACTTCTGTTGGAATGACACTTTCATCATGACACAGGTTAAATATTAAACTCTAAAATTAAACATAGCCATATTTACATAAACATAGTTTATATATCTGAATTTGCATTAGCTGTTATCAATAACAGTTTTATTGCTTTATAAACCAGTAGATAGAGAATAAATTGCAAATGGATGCCATCCATTAGACTGTTACAACAGTATGCAGCATTATTAGTAATTACAGTTGGATGTATTACAATTATTATACATTGCAACATTCACAACTCTTTACAAACTATATTTATGCATATACCCAAACCAAAATATTTAAAATATGTTATTTTACAATATCTACAAATATTTCATCTATATCATAAAGGGCACAGTTGATTAAGTAATTTTCAACAGTTTAATAAACTTAGAGCCAATTGTTTAATTGTGGTTGGTAATTTATCGTATAATGCCTTTCCAAATCACATGCTAATTTTTGCCAAACATTTTTTTTCTTTCTCTTCCCTATACATATTTTCTTTACTATTTAATTTGTATTTATATTGTGACTTTGTGGGTTCGTGAAATTAAAAGTCCGATTGCACCACTCAAAAATGTTATTTCCACCGAATTACAGTTGAACACTTGCCGATTACACAGAATTACGTAATGCACACAATTACAGTTCACCTGTTCGTCCGTTATAGTTCCACTTGCACTCGCACGTACGCAGTCCGTCCTCTCACTGGGCGCTCCTCACAGCTCGCCAAGAACTGACTCTTCTCCAGCCCGACGTGTTGCTTATATAAGACCAGCTGGCCAATCTAGAAGTTTCCGGATCAGACGAAACAACCCGCACGTTCGAGAATCCAGGGGGGAGGGGAAAGAGACGGCACAGTGGCCCACGATCCCTCTCCTAATCATCCCTTCAGTTAGTGACAGGAGACAGATGAGTGGGTGTGGCCTGTATGCCTCTGGTCCCTTCTCACTTCTCGTTGGTCTGGCTTTCCGATAATTAGGTGACACTGCTCCCTCCTCAAAACTGGTCGTCCCGAACAGCAACATCGTAGCGAGCTAGGCGATCCAGGTGTACCACCAACATCTTTCCTCAGGACACCTTCTGGATGCGGTAGACCACGTCATTTATCCTCTTCACCACCCGGTACGGCCCTTGCCATGGCTGCTGAAGCTTCGGGCAGCGTCCGTTGGTCCGCGTAGGACGGTACAACCAGACCAGGTCACCTTGCTGGAACCCTTGGCTGTTGGCATGCCTGTCATATCTGGTCTTCATGCGGTCGCTCGCCTTCTGGATGTTCTGGCGAGCCATCTCGTGCATGTCGTGGAGGTGGTCCACCAGGTTCTCCACATACTCGGTCACCGACTGCTTCACCTCCGGAGGACTTCCAAAAGCCAGGTCACAAGGGAAGCGTAACTCTTGGCCAAACATTAAGCTGGCTGGCGTCATTCCAGTTGTGTCGTGTGTAGACGAGCGGTAGGCCAGCAAGAACAGTGGCACCTTGACGTCCCAGTCTCGCTGATGGCTGGCCACGACCTTCCTCGGGTGTTCCTCTAAGGTCTTGATGTACCCCATGCCATCCGACTGGGGATGTAGAGGCGTCGTGCGGGTCTTGTTCACCCCAAGCCTTTGTAGCTCCTCCTTCATTAGGGTGGACTCAAAGTTGGTACCCTGGTCACTGTGTAGCTCTAACGGCACGCCAAATCGACAGAACACTTGCTCCACGAGACAGTCTGTGATTGTCTTTGCCTCTTGGTTTGGGATGGCATACACCTCCGGCCACTTGGTGAAGTAGTCCACAACCACCATTAGGTACTTGTTGCCTCGGTCGGAAACTGGGAACGGTCCAGCAATGTCAACGGCGATCCGTTCGAATGGCGCTCCGACGTTGTACTGCTGCATGCGTCCCCGGCTCCTAGTCTGGGGGCCGCGACTCGCCGCGCACACGTGACACTGACGGCACCATCTCTCAGCATCTGCTCGGAGTCTCAGCCAGTAGTAGCGCTGCTGTAGTTTGTCAATCGTTCGGTTCGCTCCCAGGTGTCCTCCTGAAGTACCGGCGTGCACTTCCTCCAAGACTTCCGGGACCTTACTCCGGGGAAGTACCAACTGTTCTCTCTGCGTCTTCCCATCGGGTGACTCCCATACCCGGAACAGCACGCCCTCTCTGGTCTTCGAGTCCCATTGGGCCAAATACGACTTGTAGGTGGCGCTCCTCGGTGCGATGTCCTCCCAGGTTGGTCTTGTCCCTGCCTCCACTTCCTTCAAGAGTGGCCCCAAGTCTGCGTCCGCCAGCTGCTCCCTCCTCAGGCCTGCGCTATCCCAGCCGTTCTCAGGCACTGCCACAACTACTCGGACTGCTGCGGCACGCTCCTTCTCTTCCACTCTTGTGCACTGGCCGCACTCTTCTGGACAGGGTCTTCGGGACATGGTGTCTGCGTTACCGTGGCTCTTCCCTCTACGATGTTCCGAGGTGAAGTCGTACTCCTGCAGCCTCTGGACCCAACGTGCTGTCTGACCTTCCAGGTTCTTAAAGCTCAATAGCCAGGTTAGGGCGGAATGGTCATTCCTCAGGTGGAATGGCTGACCGTACAGGTACTTGTGGAAGTGCTCCAAGATCTTTACTACCGCCAATAATTCTCGTCGGGTGACGCAGTAGTTCTTCTCTGCCTTGGATAGCGTCTTGCTGTAGTAGGCTATCACCCGCTCATGGCTGTCCTGGATCTGCGATAGGACACCTCCAATGCAATGGTCGCTGGCGTCGCTGTCTACAATGAAGGCGCCACCCGGTTGTGGGAAACCCAAAATTGGAGCACTGCACAGGGTCTCCTTTAGGTGCTGGAAATCGTTTTCGGCATCCTCCGTCCACACATAAGGCCGGTGTTCCTCTGTCAGGCGGGTGAGGGGTTTTGCGATGTTTGAGAATCCCTTTATGAAGCGGCGGTAATAACTGCACAGCCCCAGGAAACTGCGCAACTCTTTCTTATCCTTGGGGCGAGGCCAATCTCTCACAGCCTGTGTCTTCTCCGGGTCTGTGGCCACTCCGGTTGCTGAGACTATGTGGCCTAAGTAGTTCACTTCCTTGCGGAAGAGTTGGCACTTCGCGTTCAGTTTCAAGTTGGTCGCCTGCAGTCTCTGTAGAACCTTACTCAGATTCTCGAGGTGATCTTCAAAAGTCTTCCCGACGATGATGTCGTCTAGGTATAGGAGGCAGGCGTCGTAGGTCAGCCCTCTCATCACTGACTCCATGAGGCGTTGGAAGGTAGCTGGTGCATTGCAGTGGCCAAAGGGCATAACCGCGAACTGCCAGAGCCCTTGGCCCGTCGAAAATGCGGTCTTCTCCTTGTATCTTGGGTCTAGAGCTACCTGCCAGTAGCCCGACTTCAGGTCCAGGGTGGAGAACCACTGTGCACCAGCTAGCGTGTCCAGGGTGTCGTCAATCCGGGGTAAGGGGAAACAGTCCTTCCGGGTGACAGCGTTCAACTTTCTGTAGTCTACGCAGAAGCTCAGCTCGCCATTCTTCTTTGTCACCAAGACTACAGGGGAACACCAAGGGCTGTCAGACTTCAATCACTCCCCTGGATCTCATGTCCTCCAGCATGTCTCGTACCGCCCCTTGCTTCGCCAGCGGAACGCGTCTATGTAGTTGCCGAATAGGCCGGGCGTCCCCGGTGTCGATGCGGTGAAGCACTTTGTCCGTGTGGCTGTAGTCACTATCACCTTGGCTGAAGACGCGCTGATACCGTCTTAGCAGTTGTCGAACTTTCTCCAGCTGTTCTGAGGTCAGGTAGTCGGCCGCCCTCTCCAGTAAGCCTTCTAGCCGGGGCCCCAGGTGTTGCCTTGGCGCCGGCTCCTGTGTCTTGTCGCTTGCTGTTACGCTCACCACGGGCTCGCACGTTCCCAACTCCGTCCCGGCCTGGACGTCGTGATCGGTGTCCGTTGGATTTAGCAGTCTCACTGACACCTCCTCTTGGCACGGCAGCAATGCCCTGGCTACAAACAGTCCGTGTACAGGCGTCTTCTGGTTCAGCATCATGTACCTGGTTCTCTGGCCTTCCAGTCGCGCCGTCACCACCACCTCGCTCCTCGCGGGTACAACCACGTCTTCGCTCAAGACGACCCTGAAAATTCCAAGGCGCTCTGCTGGTTGACGGAGTATAACCTCTTCTCCGTTGAGCCGCAGGACCTTCCTGCCGACATCGACCGTCGCCTCGTGGCTCCTGAGGGCATCCAATCCCAGTATCACCTCCTCAGCCTCTTTCGCGACGAACAACCACAGACGTGCGGTACTCCTTCCCAAGGTCAGCTTCAGCAGGGCCTCCTCCATAGGCAAGGTGTCGCCCGATGCCGTGACAAGCTGGTATGGTCGACTCGGCTTCCTTGTCAGCAAACCCTTCGCCACGTCAGGTCTGATGATGGTCACGGCTGCCCCGGTGTCCACCAGCACGTGGCACGGCTTCCCTCGCACCCAACCGTCCGCGATGAGGCTGTCAGCCATACGCCGGCTGACGGCGCGGAGTGTCACTCGAGGGGATGGTGGTGATGGCGCCGACGTGCCCCTCTCCACGACGGCCCTTACTCGTTTTCCGGCTGCTCTTCCTGGTGTGGGCAGTCTCTCTGCAGGTGTCCGGGCTGTCCACATCCCGTAACATTAGTAGCTGAAAGCAGAAAATTAATCAGATGTTACAAAAGGATGCCCTCAAGGGTCAATATTGGGTCCTATCTTTTGGGATATAGTAACTGAACCAATTCTGGAGAGATTAAGACATTTAAATTCCACATCTCAAGTTATAGCGTATGCAGATGATCTGATGGTAATTATAGATGGGAATAATCATAAAGAAATAGAAAACAAGGCTAAGAATATCACTGAGACCTTGCAAGACTGGCGCAATGACGTAAAACTAACCATCGCATCCTCAAAATCAGCCTATGTAGTAACGAAAGGTAAACTAAAGAGGAACCCAGTAATTAGAATAAACAATGCACCGATACCAAGAAGGCAAAGTTTCAAATACTTAGGTATAATTGTTGACGATAATTTGACTTTTAATATGCATATTGATTAGATAAGATACAAAACTTCAAAAGTGATGGGAAAGTTGACGTCGTTGATTCAAAGGAATTTTAAATTACCCACTGATATCTTCAAATTGTATCATACAAGCATTGCAGCTGGGATTATGGGATACGGAGCAAGTACATGGGCTCAAAGGCTTTGCAATAAAAGAAACAAAATGCTAATAAGAAGAAAACAAAGACAGATACTTTTACGGTATGCAGGCGGAACTAAGACCACCCCCACGATGGCTCTATTCGTAATCCTAGGGATATGGCCGATGGACTTGATCATAAGATATAGAGGTGCAGAATACTGGAGAAGAAAGAATAACCGGCAAAAAGTACGAGAAATAGTAGGTGTAGAATGTGAGACAAGGATGCAAATTAAAGGGACACTATTACAGGAATGGCAAAACGAATGGGACAGCATAGAGGAAGGACGTCGAGTTTATGAATTACTTCCAACAATAGAAGAAAGACTAAGGATGAGCCACTTCAAACCGACTAAAGGAATAATCCATTTTATTAGTGGACATGGACCTTATGCCACCTACTTTAAGAGGATAGGAAGACGAGCGTCAAGTCTATGTACAGCATGCAGCATAGAGGACACACCAGAACACCAAATTTTCGAGTGTCAAGAGCATCGAGAAGTGAATAATTTGAGACAAGAGCTGCAAGGAAAGACAACATGGCAAATAATAAGAGATGCAGAGGAGTTCAATAAGTTAGACACGATATCAAATATCATTTCAACAAAAGCTTGTGAACAATATATAACTTCTAAGAAATCTACACCAATAGAATTGGCTACACCTGCAACACTTCAACAAATAAAACAATCAACTAGACTCCAAAGACGAGAGATGGAAGGAAATCTGAACATAGGAAGGGATCCAATTGATGAAGCAACACCGGTAGAAGAAGAGGAATAAGGAGATTTTGAAATTGAAAATATCCATGAGTTGAAAGGAGAAGAGATAATAAACCAACAAGGTGATATAGACTGAAGTCGGACTGACTTGACAGCGATATATATAATTGAAGAGAGAGACTAATTTGGAAACAAAAGAAAAAATAATTAGGATAGTTGTTAGGTTAGTTGACTGCAAAGTTTAGCAGTCACTTAAGTTATTGTTTCTGCAAACAATTAAAAAAGTTATCCTTATAATTAATAAATTTATAAATGAAAATAAGAAATAGTTAAAAGGTTCCGATATAGAATCTAGGCATCGGAACATAAGAAAGCAGAGTTTATTTTTTATTTTATTTTTTATTTTTTATATTTTTTATATTTTTTTGTCCACACCCCCAACACAGGCCACTAGGTGTTCGCCGGCGTCCCTCGGCTGGTCTTCTGTCTCCAGTGTAGCGGACACTCCTCGTTCTCGATGTCGGGATAGCTGTTACTTTGGCCGCCTCCATCCTTAATGCTGCCGTCAGCGCCTCGTGGATGGTTTTATAATCGCCGAGCATTAGGCACTGACGAATCTCCGTGTCTCGTACGCCTTCCACGAATGTGTAGGCAGGTTCCCGGGATACGAACTCTGGTGGGAGGTCGACTAGGGCCTTGCTAGCCTGTTGTTCAACTGCCAGGGCGAACTCCTGCAGCGTCTCCCCTGGCTGCTGTGACCTTGCCTTCAGCTGGCTGCGGTATGCTGCGGCTAAGCGGTGGTTCCCAAAACGATTCTCTAGAGCCTCCCAGATGTCCTTGGAAGACGCCGTTAACTGGACCGCGTTCAGGACTTCCGCGGCCCGACCCTGGAGGCTGGCTATTAACTCTGTGGCCTCCTCTTCTGGTGACCATTTGTTGTGCTTGGCCACTGTGTCGAACTGGCGGCGGAAGACTTCAAGCGTTGACGAGCCGTCATATTTGGGAGGTTTGCTGCGCGCCGATGTTGTGTCGCGTTCCGGTGCGTCGGCCTTCAAATCCTTCAATCTCCTGCCGACGACGTCCTCCACCATGGCGCTCAGGGACTTGACGCTGTTGTCGGCCTTTCCTTCCAGCTCATTAACGCGGCTCGCCAGGTCTTCGACGCGCTCGCCTATCTCTGTGACGTCCTCTTTTACGCCGGCCAACTGTTCTTCAAACTTTGCGGGGAGAGCCTCGTTCGCCGCCTTCATTTCCGTGGCCAGACTGCCGTTCGCTGCTCTCTTTTCTGTGGTTAACTCGGCCTTCATTTCTTCCATCTTCTCGGTGATGTCGTTAGCCGTCTTCATTTGTTTCAGTTCCGCGGCCGGGTTGTTATTTGTAGTCTCCAGCTTCGCGGCCAGGCTGTTATTTGCCGCTTCCGTTTTTGCTGTTAATTCGTTCATCTTCTCCAAAAGCATTTCCAATGCCGATTCCATGGCCGTAATGTTCGGTGATGTTATCGTCCCACTTCTGACACCATGTGACTGTGGGTTTGTGAAATTTAAAGTCCGATTGTACCACTCAAAAATGTTCTTTATTTCCACCGAATTACAGTTGAACACTTGCCGATTACACAGAATTACGTAATGCACTCAATTACAATTCACCAGTTCGTCCGTTATAGTGCCACTTGCACTCGCATGTACGCAGTCAGTCCCCTCACTGGGCGCTCCTCACAGCTCGCCAAGAACTGACTCTTCTCCAGCTCGACGCGTTGCTTATATAAGACCAGCTGGCCAATCTAGAAGTTTCCGGATCAGACGAAACAACCCGCACGTTCGAGAATCCAGGGGGGAGGGGAAAGAGACGGCACAGTGGCCCGCGATCCCTCTCCTAATCATCCCTTCAGTTAGTGACAGGAGACAGATGAGTGGGTGTGGCCCGTATGCCTCTGGTCCCTTCTCAGCTGTCGTTGGTCTGGCTTTCCGATAATTAGGTGACAATATTGTTTTTAATCTTTATATTTGATTTCCTTCTGACTAATAAAAGAACTGAACATATATAATAAAACAAAAGTTAATATTCGTTCATTTTTACATACGAGTGTTTAGATTTTATGGGATATATAAATTCTTACACACTTCTTTTGCAATACCAATAACAATTTTGAATTATCTTTACACATTTTACCCAATAATTCAGTGCCATAATTCAACTGAGAATTTATAATTCTGTAATAGATCTTGTTAATTCCTTTCTTGGAAGTGTTGAAAACAGTGTTGTTATGATAAATTAACTTTAAAGAGAGTCAATTAATGACACTAGTAAGTGTTGTTTAGTGTCATTAATCGACTCTCTTTAAAGTTAAGATCTTGTTAAATTATGTTTTTCCAAATAAAGTGCCTTATAGATATAAAAAACACTTTATAAAATATACACATAATAACCAAGAAAACAAAATGTGAAGAAGATATATTTTATCAGTTACTTTTATTATAAATTATATATAAATTATTATTTATTATATTATGTGAGTGCACTCACATCAAATTCAGATATTCCAAAGCTGAGGAAGCCAGACTTCATAGCACATATACCTTACAGTACTGTGCACATGTTCTGTCAATGTGATCAACATCCTGATTACCTCTCAAATTGGTATTGGTCTGATGGACATGATGTGCTACTAAGTGATTATGTTAGTAAATGAAAATTTTTCTTTGTTGGAAAACTGAGTAAGTTTAGAGACAATTTCATTCAGAATAAGTGATAGTATAAGGCCTCTTCCCTGGACATCATTGAACCACTTTTTACAGAGGAGGTATATGGAAATAGAGTTAACATCACATCTAAGAGGGAGCAACATATTGAACATTTTTAGGAAGATTAAAGTTGTTGGTGAAATCCACTTATTATAAGTCAAATCAGCTACATCACAGAGTTTATGCCCTTTACTTTTAGGATTTCGTGGAGTGCACTTGACACCATGTGAACATGAAATTGCTGGAGTTTGAGTTGATTTCATAGAAATCACTAGAAATACAATATAACATTGGCACTAAAAGACAATTACAACATTAAAAACCTACTTAGCAGTAACAATACTGATAAGATAAAAGCAGAAGAAAAGTCAGGCATTTACAAGATTAAGTGTAAAGACTGTGAAAAAATTTACATAGGGAGGACAAAAAGAAACATAGGCACTAGAAAGAAAGAACATTTTAGGCACTTAAGATACAAAAATATGAATTAGTCCACAATAGCAGCTCATTTCTGGTCTGAAAATCATGAAATTGAAGATAGCACCAAATTACTAAAATACGTACAAAAATATAGTGAACTCGTCATATGGGAGAGAATGTACATAGAAAAACATAAAAACCAACTAATTAATTTTGAAATCCCGCCGGAAGATAACCCCACATTTAAATTCATCACAAAATCAACAGATGGCAGCAGCAGCAACTCCAGAACTACCCACACCACTGGATCAAGCTTTAGTCGCATAAGAGCCGACGATGCAAACGATGGTTCGCGAAACATGTCCTCAAATTAGGTACGTAAGTGAACCTGATGTGTAATAAATACGACTCATCTATAATTTAATAACCACATTCTAAGTTCAAACCCCGCTTTACTCTCTTTTTTTATCTTTTAGATATATATAATATGCGAATAAGATTGTTCCAGTTTTGATTTTAACAACTGCATTATTATAAAAGTTTGGATTCCCTTATGCCTAGCTAAAGTAGACGTGCATGCTCTAGCATAGTGTGCGAAAGGGCGAGAAATAATGAAAAGAATGGGTTTAACAAGGTGCCAGTGCTGAACATACAAACACATTTCATTTACTACAGACCAGTACTCTGCCCATTTGAAAAATATAATAGTTTATTTAGATTAATAGTGGAAAAATAGATTTTGAATATACAGAAACATATTGGTAGCATAGAAGGCTGGAACCTCTCTTCATATACTAACATGTATAGAGAAATGAAAACAACCTGGGGGAGGGAAGGATATATAGATGTATGTAGTAAGTTAGGGCGAGAAGGTTTTGCTTGGGCGAGAACAGGAATGAGAAACTTGAAAGGTATAGGTCAAGAGAGGGAGCTAGATAAATGTCCATTGTGTGGAGAAGAGAATGCAGATTTCCATTGTATATTAAATTGTAGTCAAACAAAGATATGGAGAGAGCAGGCTTGGCTACGTAAATGGGACAATTTGGGGGGTGAAGTAGTAATTAGAAAAATGTTGTCAGTAAAAGGAGAAAAGAACAGGAGAAATATAGGGAATTATTTAGGGAAAGTTAAAGAGAGATGGCTAAGAACAACTAAGAGAAAAATGTAGAGTGGGATAGGTGAAATGGCAGAAAGTGTGAAAAGGAGCAGAGGGCCTCCAATACACAGAAACCTAGGGTTAGGTGTATGGGGACCGAATTACTATTCAATGGTGGGCAACATGATAACATGATAGGATTTTCAGGATTTAGGAATATATGGCATATTTCAGTATGGATTTTATAATTGTAATTTTGATTTTGTATTTCCATTTGTTGATGTAAAAGGAAATAAATTACTATTACTATTACTAACATGTATTTATGTTGCTATTGAATATGGCAATTGTTTAACTGACATACAAGTATCATACTTATTTTAATTCTGTCAGGTGTTTTTTTTATCGTGGAGCCATATGGCTTACTCCGCTACGTTGAAATATGTCCTGATTACATTTAAGAAACAGTTTTACCATATGTGTTGAGTTAAAAGAGGAACATAAACTCAAGAGCATATTTGTGATATAAAGTAAAGCCATGGTACAATTTTCATTAACCTGAGTGACTTCCCAACTTCCTTATTCCTCTTCTTGAATTTATTTTTCTGAGATCTTATTCCTGTCATATGAATAACATCTGAGCCCTTCGCTTCAGCATTCTTACAAAAGAAATAATGTAGGGATTTTGCTAGATTAAAACATTTCAGAGTATTATAGATAGAGTCAGCATGAAAAATTCAATGCCATGGCCGGGATTTGAACCACAGATCTCCTGATTTCCATCCAGTCGCTCTAACCCATTGAGCTACCATGGCCAATGTGCCGTCCTGACACCAAATTCTCCATTTGACTCGTGTCAGGACAGCACATTGGCCATGGTAGCTCAATGAGTTAGAGCGACTGGACGGAAACCAGGAGATTCGTGGTTCAAATCCCGGCCATGGCATTGAATTTTTCATGTTGACTCTATCTATCAAAAACCTTAGCCTATATACGGCTAGTGTGAAGAAATCATTAATTTCCATCAATTAACTAAAATTTCAGAGTGTTAAATGATTTAGGTGTCACTTTGAATAATCCTCTGTGTGGGTTAGTGTGAATTAAGATATTAATAAATTCTTTACGTTTAGAAAAAAAAATTATCCCCACAAACAAAAACGTAAAGACTATCTTATGTAGAATTACAGCATTAACAAACTTATTTAAATTAGTGTGGAAATATGTTGGTGGATGGATTTTATAGTATTAATTTATTATATATGGTTTTTGTCTTTTGGCTTCCTCTACGTTCATAGGAAACTAGAGCATTTTGAAATATAAAGTTGTTTTACTGTTTATAAAGGGTTACCTGTACCATAAGCTAGATGCCTTAAAAATATTTGATGAATACCAATTACATTATATCTAAGCAAATATTACTTGCATGCATGTAAAACAAAGAAAATAAATAAAAGGATAAACAAATTATTCCTAAAAATAATACTGGAAGTATTATGCATTGAAGTTTAATAGAAAATAAAGCAGTCATGCACTTTTAACAATCTTGCAATGTTTATGAAATTTTTCCTTGTCCATAACCTGGAAATTATTCTTTTAAAGCCTATTTTTACTTTCTTTCATATAAATATTATTCCGATATTTAACCTTGGAATTTCTATTCATATCAATGAAGGCTGAAGGTATGCCATTTTTGTATGATTACCTCCAAAAGAGTATGCTGTTACCCAAGATGTCAGTTCATTGCTCAGAATGACTACTGGCTATCTGTTAATGGAGTATGAAAAATTTCCTTGACTCCCTGATAATATCTTACCAGAATCATAACTGATGATAATACAGGTCCTTAATAGCTTCAAACCAAAAATAAGAGTTCATTGAGGTGGTAGTTTGGAAACCAAATGTTAAGATTTTATCAAAATTAAATATATGATAGGTAACTGCATGCTGGCACATTTGCATGCTAGAAACATGTATATCAAACAGAGGAAATTCAAATTACAAAGGAGCTGTAGTTTAGCTACTACTTTTTATGTCAGTGCTTAAATATAGTTATTTTATAAAAGAGCAATGCATTTATTTAAAGCAAAAGAATGTTTCTTGTAAAGGAAGTATCAAATCTCTCATGTGATATCTGCCTCAAAATTGCAGTGACAGAAGTAGTTTGTTACAAAAAAGATTGCATGATATTTGCTGCTAATTTTTATATCAAGGCTTAGAAATCATACATCAGATTACCCATTTGAACTATCAGGATGAAATACATATTGTGACAAAATGACATCAAGTTGTGCTAAACCTGCCTTATTTGTTGCTAAAATTGCCACCATTGCACTTCATTTTACTTTTACTACTGCTCAGACTGGTCTCTAAGGATTTCTGTATCACTAATGTTTAGCTATGCTTCTTTTGCACACACCAATTCGTGCTGCTATAACTTGGCCAGCTGACTAACTTCACACTAACTGTGCTGGCCGATGACTGATTGACTTACTTTAGTGTTCCCTTATATATCTTCAGGTCATGTAGGATAATTATAGAAGAATTTGGAAATAAATAGTTCCAAATTTGCCAAAATTGAAAGGTCTCAAAACTTGAACTACAGGAGAAAAAGCTACGTATTTCCCTGGCATGTCACATAAGGCAGTGCCTAGGCTTCACAGTGTCAGTGTCCGGCTCTTGTGCGCTACCTCCCTTGTCGATGCCCCCGGCTTCGTGGCCAGTGAAACTGCTCCCTTCTCAGGGTTGGTTATCCCAGTCAGTTTTGAACTAACTGCTTCTTCACTCTGGGCAACCTCTGGACATGGCAGACATTGTCACTGATCTCTTATCCATGTAGTGCGGTCCTTACTTCGCCAGCTGGAGCTTGGGGCAGCACCTCCTGGTCCAGGTAGAACAATGCGTACCATTCCACATAAAACCTCTACTGTAGGTTTGCTGGTTGCACCAAACCTTCCTCCAGTCATTTAATAATTTGAGGTGACAATGATCTGCAGAATTCCATAACCACTATATCAAGATTTAACTGTATTGGAACACCACAGTGAAGCGAAAAATTATTAATTTTTAGATGAGTCGTATTTATTACACATCTGCTTCACTTTCGTACCTACGAAACATGTCCTCAAAATAGGTACGAAAGTGAAGCAGATGTGTAATAAATACGACTCATCTAAAAATTAATAATTATCCATAACCACTGTTCCTGTTAGTGCACCTCCACAAGCATCTTGCTTCTGGCTGGCCCAGCGGTAGCCCTTGCCACTGTTACCTTGCAAACCCTAAGTAGTTTGTTGGGACTTCAGAGCAGTACCTTATCTTGTCCAACTTGCAGGATTCTCTTGCTAACAGCTGTTGCCTCATGGCTCCTGAGGGCATCCAGTCCAAGCATCACCTCCATAGCCACCCTGACAACAAACACTGACAAATCGGGGTGTTGCTCCGCCACAATATCAACTCGAGTAAGGCCTTCTCCACAGACAAGGCGTCACCTGATGATGGCATTATTTGATAGGGCCGATCGAGTTTCCTTGTTGCAAGCCCTTTGCCATATTGTGTCTGATCATGGTAATCATTTGTGACCATAAGTGCTCGGCACATCCCCAACACATACCTTTGGAGGATCATCAACATCCTTAGGCTATTCCTTCATTGCCGATGTACTGAATACACTGACAAGTAGGAACAGCTGTTACGTTGGCCGTTTCCATCCTCAAGCCTGTGCTATTACAGGGTGACCATTTTTGGGAAAAACAGGGAAAATATAGGGAATTCAAAATACAAAAAATATACAGAGGAACGCAAGAGAAAATTTTCATCAGTGAAACGAACGAAACAGGGAAATAGAGTGCGCAAACTGATCCGATTGGTGGTGTAAACTGTGATTCGTACTTCGTTAGTGACAACGCCGATCAGCCCGAGATCCAGTTTCCTTCTATGATGTAGCCTCCCTCCTTCCAATTTGGTGTTAGTTGATCTGAATGCAATGGTCGGTGCTGGCTATTTTGTTGCTGTTTATATGTTAAATGCTAATGTACTATCATCCTCTCTTTTACAAAAATACACCTTTTCGACATGTCTCTACAACATTTCTTTATATCTCTTTAGTACATACCCTTTGTGCTGCTAGTAATCTCTCTGACGAACATGCAGTCCACCTCTTACATGGAGCTACCGCCGATTCTGCCGACATTTGCAATTAAACTGCTTCGCTAGCTGTTCCACAGCCCGTTGATTTCTTACTACGGAACCGCACTTGCTGACCTGTGAACTGCTTCCTGCACTGTTCTGAAGTCTGCCGACTCCTCACCACGGAGCTTGGAACGTACCATACTTCTATGCACTACTTATTGGCCGACTGATTTGTGAAGTGCTCCATGGCGGAGCGGCACTCGTCGATTTAATTCGACGCAAACACTAAAACTCTCACTACTACTCCGTTTCTGAGGTCTTATATCAGCTTTATATGCCTGATGGGCATAGCCAGAAACTTTAGAAACTGGAAACCTCTCGAATTACAATCTCGAAAGGTTTTTTTGCATAATCAACTTGCTTTTGGCTTTGTGATGTTACCTCGTGGCATCAGCTGCTGGCTATTCTTGAAGGCATGCCTTTCTCGTGTGTCAGCCAATAAGCAAGAGCTGAGGTAATTCCCCTACTCCTCCTACTGGAAGACACGTGATGGCGACATAATTTCTCCACAACAAGCCCTTGTGATCATCGATGTAGCAGAATTCATTGTCCATTCAGGATAAGCATACCTTCTGACAATAGCTGAACCAATCAGATATTAACTTTAAAGAGAGTCGATTAAAGACACTCTTTAAAGTTAATTTATCATAACAACACTGTTTTCAACACTTCCAAGAAAGGAATTGCAATCAGATATTGTTCCGTAGATTATGTTTGTACCTGCAATGGTACAATGGAAAACAGTTTGTTCATATGAGAATGCATAGGCAAAATTGAGTGCAACTAGGAGTACTTGAGCAGGTGGTAACCTTGGGTTCTCAAACCAAGTACACTTTTCCACAAACTTCAGAACATGCATATCCTCACTTACATGAAAATATCTCTATCTCCGATCCTGTTTCCTAATGGGGTGAAGGATAGCATCACACTCCTGACATAACATATGCGTTTGTATTAAACTTTCATCGTATAGAAACTGCAAGCATTATTACGTATCATGGCACAATGGTATGAGATCAATAGTATTAGCAAGTCTAGAAATAGCAGTGAAACAAAAGTAACATTACAGAGTCTATTTACTGCATGGCAGGGACAGAATGGGATATACATTTTCACAATAAATGCTAAAGGTAGCATACTTCTAACAATGGTACATGTACAGTTTAAATACTGTCTGCAAGGCATAATTCTGGAGCATTGGTGCTAAGTTTGGCAACAAATTGCTCTGCAACTATCAAGTTTACCTGCTATTCATGGTAACTTCAGCAGGTTTTATCAGCACTCATTTCAGCCGATCTGATGTTGGCCTCAGAAAAATGTTTCTTATTGTTAGATTTGTGTCATTTGACCATGTTTCCTATTAATGTTCCTTTTAAAATTCTATGTTTAATTGCATTACACAGAAGTGTCACTGCTTACAGATTATCCTCATTTAAGCACCATTCATAATTAAAAATGCAGTGTATATTCAGGACCTTGCACCCATATTACTGGAAGCATTCACTTAGAACCTGGTTGAGGCCCACATTAAGGCTACTCTGTTGAGAGTAGAAAAATAAATGCAGCTAATTATAATTGATTCAGCAATTTGGCCTGGCTTCAACCTCATGTAGAGTATAAATTACCAATAATACGTCTAGTAGAATGATGAACCTAGTAATTGTCTGGGCTTAGATATACTTTCGAATGACAAAATACTTTGAGAAAAATGCAAGTTCTAGGGACATAAATAGCTAAAATCCCTTCGTGTTTTAAATCTGTGCTATGAAAATAGCTTTTTGAGCTTTAAATTCAATTAGTTACAAATTGTTTTATATCAAGTAGCCTAAACATATTGCTCATTGTGAACAATGTTACCCTATTACTGCATTTACATTGACATGTTTTCATTGCAAATGGGCCCTAATGACTCAAGAAGAAACTCAAATGGTTTGATGTTTCCTTGTAATTTTAAATAATATTTTTGTATTGATGACAGACATGCTAGAATATTATGGCCTACCAAATATAATGCAGGAAAAATGGAATTGACTCAGAGGAAATAGAGAGAAATCATTCAGGTGCTCATTGGGCACCCTGTATTAGTCTATCTGCAGACACTGTCCACTGTCCTCATTCTCACCTTTTGCGATGCAAAGCCATCTCCCCAAGTCCTCCAGGGCATTAACACATTGGCCAAGGTGTTCCTTCTTTCTACCAAGCACTTCTACATCCTTCTTCACACTGACCATTTTGATCTTTTCTCCATCCACATTTCATTACTGTCATCATATCTATCCAGGATTTCGTCTTGTCTATTCTATGTAAAAAGCTTTGTTTGGCACTACCAGTCCTGGTTTTGTGGCCACCATGACAATATACTAAATGACTGGAATGGATTGCATATTGACAGTCAAAAGGAGAGTAATTGATGCAATATTACTACCACCTTACACTTTACCCAGGAATGACCCTATTGCATATAGTGCTGCTATTGCAGGATTCTTACTTCATTTTAGATCTTACAATTTAAAATGGTAGCTAATTTTCTGAATGTGAAGTACTTAATCTAGATAACTTTTCTGTGGGAATTTCAAGTCGATGTCCGGCTGAAGATAGAGGGAAGGCCTCAGAAACCGGTTCCGGGAAAATTTAAAAGTGAGTGTTGTTTTGTGTTATTAATCGACTCCCAATTAATTTAATTTCAAGATAGATTTCAGCATGAAGGGTCTAATACTCATTTGGTCAGAATTGTCTAAATTGATGCAGCCTATATACATGTAATCGTATCAGAACGTCACAACAATGTAAATCACATTCCTCATACTTTGAACCACAACAAAAGCAGTAACTTCAAATTCCTGCAGGAATTATTTACCACTAGAGCTACACATACCTGTGAGGCAAATAATGTTGCATGTTCATATTGTCACCCAATTATCGGAAGGCACGACCAACTGACAGCTGAGTGGGGGACAGGAGGCATTCAGGCTACGCCTACCCATTTATCTCGTGTCACTAACTGAGGGGATGGTTAGGAAAGTGTCACTGGTCGCTGGCCGCCTGTTTCCGCTCCCCCTGACATCTGGAACAGTCGGGATATTTCATCTAACCTGGAACCTTCTAGATAGGTCAGTTGGTCTTATATAAGTGACGCACCGGGCTGGAGGATAGTTCAGTTCTTGGCGAGCAGCTGTGAGGAGCGCCGTGCTAGCAAACGGACTGGAAGACTGTGTACGTGTATCAGAGGAGTTGTACGTAATTGTGAGTGTGGAGTGGACCTGTGACAGACGAACTGGTGGATTGTAATTGTGTGCGCTACGTAATTCTATGTAATCGGCAAGTGTTCCAACTGTAATTCAGTGGAATAAAGAACATTTTGAGTTTGTGCAATTGGACTTTTAATTTCACGAACCCACAAAGTCACAATATGCACTGTTTGACATCATCATGCACAATTGATTTTGTTCAACATTTTAACATTGTAAACTTTATGAAATGAGAGAATATTATAAGCAAGAAATTATGGCAGAGTTAATACAAGCTACAATGTTACACAAATCCACGTCTCTTATGACTGATACAGTTATTGTGTGCTTCGGACTCTTCATAAAAATCTGTAAGTTTTAACTCTCCAAGAGGTGCTGTCCCCAAGACCTTTTCAAAATTATAGACTTCTTTGAAAATCCGTACCGTGACTGTGACTATCTCATAATAACTTACGTGATTGCTAGGAAAAAATGTACTAGTATACAATTACGCTGCTGTGTCCCTCTTGCCATATGAGTGATAAACAAGAATTCCTGTCCTGTTCCAGTCATGCCAGAAAGTTTCCATATAATCTTTGAGAAACTCTGTAAAATAGAAATTTCAGTCTTGATGTATGACTGGTCTAAGAATAATATGTATAGCAGAATTGCATCAGTGAATGCATAGCTCTCCAGATACAATGTGAGCTGTGGGTTAACCAGTTAAACTTTGATAATGCTGTTGGAATATCTGTCCATTCACTTGCTGGATTAGGAAGAAATTTAACAAATTTATAAATTAAGTTAAAATTCTAGAATACACCTTGGTGATCAAATACTCCAATTTAGCCTCAAGATATTAGCATCCTTATGACTGTTACAGATGATCATCTGTATTTGGATAGTAAGGACTCTGAATATAATTCTGTAGTTTAAACCTTTACTTTTATGGAATTAGTTTGTAACATACCCTTGTGATAAATAACCAGAACAAAAAATAGTTGTTTAACATGAGAAATAGTCTGCCTTTGCCACTGTTTTTGGTTTGTGTAGATTAAAGGATATTATTTCATCTTAAGAAAATGCTGGAAGCAAAATATAACCATATGAGTTAAATATCTCTATTACATAGATGGAGTTGACATGAAAAATTCAATGCCATGACCAAGATTTGAACCACGGTCATGGCATTGAATTTTTTATGTCAACTACATCTATCCGAAATCTTAAAATCCGGGTCGTGGCATTGAATTTTTCATGTCAATTCCATCTATCCAAAATCTTAGCCTGTATACGGCTAGTGTGAAGAAATGATTAATTTCCATCAATTAACTTAGATAATAAGAGTTAAATGATGAAGCCTGGGACTCAAGTACTTACAATAGTAAGTCACCACAAAAACGGTGTATCTCGGATGTGAGAGCCCCTAGTGGTTTACTGGGGAAATATATGAGTCAATTGAAGAATTTAATGTCATGATGGCAAATTGGCCATGGTAGCTCAATGGGTAAGAGTGACTGGACGGAAACCAGTAGATCCGTGGTTGAGATCCTGGTTGTGGCATTGACTTTTTCATGTTGACTCCATCTATCCAAAATCTTAGCCTGTATATGGCTAGTGTAAAGAAATGATTAATTCCCATCAATTAACTTAAATCTCCATTACATATTTATTCAAGCCTTCATTATAATTTTATTTATTTAGTTTTAGTATACCTAACCTCTTTTTCATATAATGCATGTAAACTCTCATAGAGAAACCCTTCAATTTTATTTTTAGGGAACGCACACTGGTTCTCATAGCATTACTGGAGAGGTGTGTGCTGTCTACCCTTTTCTTCTTTCTGCTTGCTGTTGCGGAAAGGACATTCAAGCAGCGATTCCTATATGCCAAACTGTTTTCTCACCTTACTTCATTTCGTCGTGCTCGCAAGTCAGAACTACCACATTTTAGACTTAACAAAGTTCGCAACATCAAAACATGGTTGTCTGTGCGTTCCTACCTTAAGGTAAGTTAATTAGTTGTATAAGTTGAAAAGTAACTAATGCTGTACTTCACGAATTGAAGTAATTTCTCTTGCTGTAGTCATTCAAACATTTCCTTGGTGTATTGCGATGAGGAGCCAAATGAAAATATATATTTAAAAAAAAAATTATTGAACAAAAGTGGAACACAAGTATCACACAAATATAACTATTTGTGTAATATTCATTGTTTCACTGTAGCTAGCTTCATTTTCTACATAATCACAAATATATCATTTTTATGGATAGAGTCAACATGAAAAATTCAATGCCATGGCCGGGATTTGAACCACGGATCTCCTGGTTTTCATTCAGTCGCTCTAATCCATTGAGCTACCATGGCCAACGTGCCGTCCTGACATTAAATTCTCCATTTTACTCGTATATTTCCCCGGTAAACCACTAGGGGCTCTCGCATCCGAGATACACTGTTTGTGACGACTTACTATCGTAAGTACTTGAGTCCCAGGCTTCATCATTTAACTGGGACTCAAGTACTTATGATAGTAAGTTGCCACAAACAGTGTATCTCAGATGCGAGAGCCCCTAGGGTTTACCGGGGAAATATACGAGTCAAATGGAGAATTTAATGTCAGGATGGTATGTTGGCCATGGTAGCTCAATGGATTAGAGCGACTGGACGGAAACCAGGAGATCCGTGGTTCAAATCCTGGCCATGGCATTGAATTTTTCATGTTGACTCTATCCATCAAAAGCCTTAGCCTATATACAGCTAGTGTGGAGAAATGATTAATTTCCATCAATTAACTAAAATATCATTTTTAATTTAGTCTCTCTTTCCTTCAGTATGTAGAAATGGTGTGGATTCTTCTGAAAAAATAAATCTTTTGGTTGCATGCTCAGCTACTTATTTCTGTGTGGTGCACCTCTTCATTGAAATGAAATTTCTTTCCTCCCATCACCCTTTTGAATGATTCAAACATGTGGTATTCACTTGGTGCAAGGTCTGGTGAGTATGGCATATGTGGAAGAGTATCAAAGAGCAGATCCATTGATGGTTGCAATGGTTGCACCCATCTTGGAGACATTTTGCAAAACTTAAGCATATCATGGACGATGTGATGTGCAATCCATGACTAATAATTCAAATTTGCAGCTATTTCATCCGGTGTAACATAGCGATTTTTCATCACAATGGCTTCAACTGTTGCACTATGCAGTAGACTCTAGTGTCACAACATGGTATACTTGACCTGGGCAAGACCATCTGTTACAGAATTCATGCCATTTTCTACCTTTCTACTGCACTCATACACTTCCTGCAATGAAAGACAGGTATCGCCATACTAGATCTTCATTCACTGATGGATTTCAATAGGTTTCGTATCTTCAATACTCAGAAAATGTATGACAGAATGCTATTCTTCTGTGGTGCGTGTTGCAAGCTGGACAGCCCATTTGAAATGGTATTCAGGCCGTGTTTGCTTGTCTGTAGTGTTCTGCCATTTGTTGGGCATTTCTTCCATAATTGGTAAAAGTACTGCCAAGTGGCTCAAAATGTTGATTTTAATTATACTTTTAAGGTTTTCATTTGACTCTCCCTCCTAAATACTTGAATATAGATGTTGCAGAAATGCACTATATTTTGACTATAAAGGAATGCACAGTGGCAAAACTTTTAGTTGAAAGATGTAGCAAAATCTTAAAGAGAATTAGTTTTTGTTTCTGTGCTCTTAAAACAACTTTCTTGTTTCATAATCTGTATTGCTTCTTGTTCTTAGGTGTGTTAAAATACAATCTCATGACCATTTAAATGCCCTTGTGCACATTGTGATGTGCCCTTTAATTCAATGCATGAGGCAATCTTTGAAGTTTATTGTATATTAAAAGCAGTAGGTGTCTTTCCCTCTGGGATATTTGTAGCTTTCTTAGGATTTTTTGTGTTTTGTCTGACATTTCATATTTGATAAATCTGTTGAAAGTAAACCAAGTTTGCTTCCTTTTAGTAACAAACTTTGTGTAACTAACAGTGATATAATGGTTAGCATTAAGTGCTGTTTTGGCTTTATGTGCCATTTTGCAGATTATTTTTAATCTTTTCATAGTTTTCTGCATATTTTATTATGTATACATATATACCTTTCAATGTTAATATCTAAGTAAATTAGAAATATTTAATTTTGGCTTCTTTTCTACTACACATGGATTTGCCAACTAAAACTGTTGTAAATATTGAGTATAATTAGTAGTCTTTATTTTTTTATACTTAAATTATTAGCATGTTGTAAGCATAGTTTATATAAAAAGTGATTAATTACTGATATTCTGAATTTTAACTTTTGATCAGTGAGTTAGCCATCTGTTAGACATAATAAAGGCAAGAGGCCTAGATATGTTATGAGCAATGCTTATAATAAATTAAAAGTATATCTGAAATCCACTGAATTAAAACAGGAAGGTCCAACATAGACTTAGGCAATATAAATAACAAAGGATTGTAAACATGCACAAGTGAAACGGTGTTGTCAATCTTCAAGACCAGAGAACTTTATGACTGTACTGTGACTACACTGGTATATTCAAGTATATGGAGCAAGTTGTACAAGGAACAAATTATGATCATTATGGATCTGAAGATTTAAATCCTGAACTCTGAGAGTTCCAGCTTTTGCTTACAAGCTGGTTATGGAGTGTTACTTCTGTAAGGAAGCATGCTATAAATTGTAGATAATCTCAAACAGGATCACAAGCAGGCCAAACCACCTGCTGCTTTTCGAGCTGCATATACAGACGTAAGAATTCCTGCTCCTGAAAATGTCATTTTGGATGTACGTATGTCTCTTATGATGATACCAGTCATAAAACATGGCCATGCCTCAAATTACATTTGAAACTTGTAATTGAAATAATGACTATTTAGTATTTGATTATAAATTGTTAACCAGATATTGCCCCATTACACACAGAAGATATGTGGTAGGAAGAACAAAGAATATAAGACATGGTATGCACAGTATGTTCAAAAGGAAATGAAGACATTTTTAAGGCTGAGCTAATGCAGTGGAGTTGGAGGCAGCTAAAAACGTATGGCAAAATCTGTAGAACTATACAAATTGAGATACTCAACTATGCTCTCAAATGGGGATGCTAAAACGTTTAAGCTCTGTGTATATAGTGATATAGTAATATAGAAGCAGGAATTTTTATACCATTGCCACAAAACTTGGCAAAGGTCTGGGTCATGCTGTACGGGATTGGAAAAGGGGAGTGTAATTGTAGTGGCAAGAATAAGTGCAGCCTAACAGAAGAAATGATTTCTCGGCTGCAAAACTATACAAAAAGGTACTAATAGAAAATATAGCTAATGTGAGTAACATGAAAAGAGCAGCATATGCAACATTGTACCATGTCATGTTAACATACAAAAAGGTGTCCTGGTGGTTTACATTCTTGGTACACAAATAGTTGGCACATTTAATCTTGGAAATTAATTATTCTTTCACACTGGCCGTGTGTAGGCTAAATTGTGGAAACATAGAGTCAGACTGAAAAATTCAATGCCATAGCCGGGATTTGAACCACGGATCTTCTGGTTTCCGTCCAGCCGCACTACCATTGTGCTACTATGGCCAACGTGCCGACATGACATTAAATTCTCCAACTGACTCATATTTTCCCGGTAAACCACTTAGGAGTTCTCATAAACACATGAGACAACTACCTTAATGGCGACTTACTACTTGTAAGTACTTTAAGGCCCGGGTTTTATAGTTAACCACTATTAGGTTAATTAATGGAAATTAATTATTCTTTCACACTGGCCGTGTGTAGGCTAAATTGTGGAAACATAGAGTCAGACTGAAAAATTCAATGCCATAGCCGGGATTTGAACCACGGATCTTCTGGTTTCCGTCCAGCCGCACTACCATTGTGCTACTATGGCCAACGTGCCGACATGACATTAAATTCTCCAACTGACTCATATTTTCCCGGTAAACCACTTAGGAGTTCTCATAAACACATGAGACAACTACCTTAATGGCGACTTACTACTTGTAAGTACTTTAAGGCCCGGGTTTTATAGTTAACCACTATTAGGTTAATTAATGGAAATTAATTATTCTTTCACACTGGCCGTGTGTAGGCTAAATTGTGGAAACATAGAGTCAGACTGAAAAATTCAATGCCATAGCCGGGATTTGAACCACGGATCTTCTGGTTTCCGTCCAGCCGCACTACCATTGTGCTACTATGGCCAACGTGCCGACATGACATTAAATTCTCCAACTGACTCATATTTTCCCGGTAAACCACTTAGGAGTTCTCATAAACACATGAGACAACTACCTTAATGGCGACTTACTACTTGTAAGTACTTTAAGGCCCGGGTTTTATAGTTAACCACTATTAGGTTAATTAATGGAAATTAATTATTCTTTCACACTGGCCGTGTGTAGGCTAAATTGTGGAAACATAGAGTCAGACTGAAAAATTCAATGCCATAGCCGGGATTTGAACCACGGATCTTCTGGTTTCCGTCCAGCCGCACTACCATTGTGCTACTATGGCCAACGTGCCGACATGACATTAAATTCTCCAACTGACTCATATTTTCCCGGTAAACCACTTAGGAGTTCTCATAAACACATGAGACAACTACCTTAATGGCGACTTACTACTTGTAAGTACTTTAAGGCCCGGGTTTTATAGTTAACCACTATTAGGTTAATTAATGGAAATTAATTATTCTTTCACACTGGCCGTGTGTAGGCTAAATTGTGGAAACATAGAGTCAGACTGAAAAATTCAATGCCATAGCCGGGATTTGAACCACGGATCTTCTGGTTTCCGTCCAGCCGCACTACCATTGTGCTACTATGGCCAACGTGCCGACATGACATTAAATTCTCCAACTGACTCATATTTTCCCGGTAAACCACTTAGGAGTTCTCATAAACACATGAGACAACTACCTTAATGGCGACTTACTACTTGTAAGTACTTTAAGGCCCGGGTTTTATAGTTAACCACTATTAGGTTAATTAATGGAAATTAATTATTCTTTCACACTGGCCGTGTGTAGGCTAAATTGTGGAAACATAGAGTCAGACTGAAAAATTCAATGCCATAGCCGGGATTTGAACCACGGATCTTCTGGTTTCCGTCCAGCCGCACTACCATTGTGCTACTATGGCCAACGTGCCGACATGACATTAAATTCTCCAACTGACTCATATTTTCCCGGTAAACCACTTAGGAGTTCTCATAAACACATGAGACAACTACCTTAATGGCGACTTACTACTTGTAAGTACTTTAAGGCCCGGGTTTTATAGTTAACCACTATTAGGTTAATTAATGGAAATTAATTATTCTTTCACACTGGCCGTGTGTAGGCTAAATTGTGGAAACATAGAGTCAGACTGAAAAATTCAATGCCATAGCCGGGATTTGAACCACGGATCTTCTGGTTTCCGTCCAGCCGCACTACCATTGTGCTACTATGGCCAACGTGCCGACATGACATTAAATTCTCCAACTGACTCATATTTTCCCGGTAAACCACTTAGGAGTTCTCATAAACACATGAGACAACTACCTTAATGGCGACTTACTACTTGTAAGTACTTTAAGGCCCGGGTTTTATAGTTAACCACTATTAGGTTAATTAATGGAAATTAATTATTCTTTCACACTGGCCGTGTGTAGGCTAAATTGTGGAAACATAGAGTCAGACTGAAAAATTCAATGCCATAGCCGGGATTTGAACCACGGATCTTCTGGTTTCCGTCCAGCCGCACTACCATTGTGCTACTATGGCCAACGTGCCGACATGACATTAAATTCTCCAACTGACTCATATTTTCCCGGTAAACCACTTAGGAGTTCTCATAAACACATGAGACAACTACCTTAATGGCGACTTACTACTTGTAAGTACTTTAAGGCCCGGGTTTTATAGTTAACCACTATTAGGTTAATTAATGGAAATTAATTATTCTTTCACACTGGCCGTGTGTAGGCTAAATTGTGGAAACATAGAGTCAGACTGAAAAATTCAATGCCATAGCCGGGATTTGAACCACGGATCTTCTGGTTTCCGTCCAGCCGCACTACCATTGTGCTACTATGGCCAACGTGCCGACATGACATTAAATTCTCCAACTGACTCATATTTTCCCGGTAAACCACTTAGGAGTTCTCATAAACACATGAGACAACTACCTTAATGGCGACTTACTACTTGTAAGTACTTTAAGGCCCGGGTTTTATAGTTAACCACTATTAGGTTAATTAATGGAAATTAATTATTCTTTCACACTGGCCGTGTGTAGGCTAAATTGTGGAAACATAGAGTCAGACTGAAAAATTCAATGCCATAGCCGGGATTTGAACCACGGATCTTCTGGTTTCCGTCCAGCCGCACTACCATTGTGCTACTATGGCCAACGTGCCGACATGACATTAAATTCTCCAACTGACTCATATTTTCCCGGTAAACCACTTAGGAGTTCTCATAAACACATGAGACAACTACCTTAATGGCGACTTACTACTTGTAAGTACTTTAAGGCCCGGGTTTTATAGTTAACCACTATTAGGTTAATTAATGGAAATTAATTATTCTTTCACACTGGCCGTGTGTAGGCTAAATTGTGGAAACATAGAGTCAGACTGAAAAATTCAATGCCATAGCCGGGATTTGAACCACGGATCTTCTGGTTTCCGTCCAGCCGCACTACCATTGTGCTACTATGGCCAACGTGCCGACATGACATTAAATTCTCCAACTGACTCATATTTTCCCGGTAAACCACTTAGGAGTTCTCATAAACACATGAGACAACTACCTTAATGGCGACTTACTACTTGTAAGTACTTTAAGGCCCGGGTTTTATAGTTAACCACTATTAGGTTAATTAATGGAAATTAATTATTCTTTCACACTGGCCGTGTGTAGGCTAAATTGTGGAAACATAGAGTCAGACTGAAAAATTCAATGCCATAGCCGGGATTTGAACCACGGATCTTCTGGTTTCCGTCCAGCCGCACTACCATTGTGCTACTATGGCCAACGTGCCGACATGACATTAAATTCTCCAACTGACTCATATTTTCCCGGTAAACCACTTAGGAGTTCTCATAAACACATGAGACAACTACCTTAATGGCGACTTACTACTTGTAAGTACTTTAAGGCCCGGGTTTTATAGTTAACCACTATTAGGTTAATTAATGGAAATTAATTATTCTTTCACACTGGCCGTGTGTAGGCTAAATTGTGGAAACATAGAGTCAGACTGAAAAATTCAATGCCATAGCCGGGATTTGAACCACGGATCTTCTGGTTTCCGTCCAGCCGCACTACCATTGTGCTACTATGGCCAACGTGCCGACATGACATTAAATTCTCCAACTGACTCATATTTTCCCGGTAAACCACTTAGGAGTTCTCATAAACACATGAGACAACTACCTTAATGGCGACTTACTACTTGTAAGTACTTTAAGGCCCGGGTTTTATAGTTAACCACTATTAGGTTAATTAATGGAAATTAATTATTCTTTCACACTGGCCGTGTGTAGGCTAAATTGTGGAAACATAGAGTCAGACTGAAAAATTCAATGCCATAGCCGGGATTTGAACCACGGATCTTCTGGTTTCCGTCCAGCCGCACTACCATTGTGCTACTATGGCCAACGTGCCGACATGACATTAAATTCTCCAACTGACTCATATTTTCCCGGTAAACCACTTAGGAGTTCTCATAAACACATGAGACAACTACCTTAATGGCGACTTACTACTTGTAAGTACTTTAAGGCCCGGGTTTTATAGTTAACCACTATTAGGTTAATTAATGGAAATTAATTATTCTTTCACACTGGCCGTGTGTAGGCTAAATTGTGGAAACATAGAGTCAGACTGAAAAATTCAATGCCATAGCCGGGATTTGAACCACGGATCTTCTGGTTTCCGTCCAGCCGCACTACCATTGTGCTACTATGGCCAACGTGCCGACATGACATTAAATTCTCCAACTGACTCATATTTTCCCATTGAATTTTTCAGTCTGACTATGTTTCCACAATTTAGCCTACACACGGCCAGTGTGAAAGAATAATTAATTTCCATTAATTAACCTAATAGTGGTTAACTATAAAACCCGGGCCTTAAAGTACTTACAAGTAGTAAGTCGCCATTAAGGTAGTTGTCTCATGTGTTTATGAGAACTCCTAAGTGGTTTACCGGGAAAATATGAGTCAGTTGGAGAATTTAATGTCATGTCGGCACGTTGGCCATAGTAGCACAATGGTAGTGCGGCTGGACGGAAACCAGAAGATCCGTGGTTCAAATCCCGGCTATGGCATTGAATTTTTCAGTCTGACTCTATGTTTCCACAATTTAGCCTACACACGGCCAGTGTGAAAGAATAATTAATTTCCATTAATTAACCTAATAGTGGTTAACTATAAAACCCGGGCCTTAAAGTACTTACAAGTAGTAAGTCGCCATTAAGGTAGTTGTCTCATGTGTTTATGAGAACTCCTAAGTGGTTTACCGGGAAAATATGAGTCAGTTGGAGAATTTAATGTCATGTCGGCACGTTGGCCATAGTAGCACAATGGTAGTGCGGCTGGACGGAAACCAGAAGATCCGTGGTTCAAATCCCGGCTATGGCATTGAATTTTTCAGTCTGACTCTATGTTTCCACAATTTAGCCTACACACGGCCAGTGTGAAAGAATAATTAATTTCCATTAATTAACCTAATAGTGGTTAACTATAAAACCCGGGCCTTAAAGTACTTACAAGTAGTAAGTCGCCATTAAGGTAGTTGTCTCATGTGTTTATGAGAACTCCTAAGTGGTTTACCGGGAAAATATGAGTCAGTTGGAGAATTTAATGTCATGTCGGCACGTTGGCCATAGTAGCACAATGGTAGTGCGGCTGGACGGAAACCAGAAGATCCGTGGTTCAAATCCCGGCTATGGCATTGAATTTTTCAGTCTGACTCTATGTTTCCACAATTTAGCCTACACACGGCCAGTGTGAAAGAATAATTAATTTCCATTAATTAACCTAATAGTGGTTAACTATAAAACCCGGGCCTTAAAGTACTTACAAGTAGTAAGTCGCCATTAAGGTAGTTGTCTCATGTGTTTATGAGAACTCCTAAGTGGTTTACCGGGAAAATATGAGTCAGTTGGAGAATTTAATGTCATGTCGGCACGTTGGCCATAGTAGCACAATGGTAGTGCGGCTGGACGGAAACCAGAAGATCCGTGGTTCAAATCCCGGCTATGGCATTGAATTTTTCAGTCTGACTCTATGTTTCCACAATTTAGCCTACACACGGCCAGTGTGAAAGAATAATTAATTTCCATTAATTAACCTAATAGTGGTTAACTATAAAACCCGGGCCTTAAAGTACTTACAAGTAGTAAGTCGCCATTAAGGTAGTTGTCTCATGTGTTTATGAGAACTCCTAAGTGGTTTACCGGGAAAATATGAGTCAGTTGGAGAATTTAATGTCATGTCGGCACGTTGGCCATAGTAGCACAATGGTAGTGCGGCTGGACGGAAACCAGAAGATCCGTGGTTCAAATCCCGGCTATGGCATTGAATTTTTCAGTCTGACTCTATGTTTCCACAATTTAGCCTACACACGGCCAGTGTGAAAGAATAATTAATTTCCATTAATTAACCTAATAGTGGTTAACTATAAAACCCGGGCCTTAAAGTACTTACAAGTAGTAAGTCGCCATTAAGGTAGTTGTCTCATGTGTTTATGAGAACTCCTAAGTGGTTTACCGGGAAAATATGAGTCAGTTGGAGAATTTAATGTCATGTCGGCACGTTGGCCATAGTAGCACAATGGTAGTGTGGCTGGACGGAAACCAGAAGATCCGTGGTTCAAATCCCGGCTATGGCATTGAATTTTTCAGTCTGACTCTATGTTTCCACAATTTAGCCTACACACGGCCAGTGTGAAAGAATAATTAATTTCCATTAATTAACCTAATAGTGGTTAACTATAAAACCCGGGCCTTAAAGTACTTACAAGTAGTAAGTCGCCATTAAGGTAGTTGTCTCATGTGTTTATGAGAACTCCTAAGTGGTTTACCGGGAAAATATGAGTCAGTTGGAGAATTTAATGTCATGTCGGCACGTTGGCCATAGTAGCACAATGGTAGTGCGGCTGGACGGAAACCAGAAGATCCGTGGTTCAAATCCCGGCTATGGCATTGAATTTTTCAGTCTGACTCTATGTTTCCACAATTTAGCCTACACACGGCCAGTGTGAAAGAATAATTAATTTCCATTAATTAACCTAATAGTGGTTAACTATAAAACCCGGGCCTTAAAGTACTTACAAGTAGTAAGTCGCCATTAAGGTAGTTGTCTCATGTGTTTATGAGAACTCCTAAGTGGTTTACCGGGAAAATATGAGTCAGTTGGAGAATTTAATGTCATGTCGGCACGTTGGCCATAGTAGCACAATGGTAGTGCGGCTGGACGGAAACCAGAAGATCCGTGGTTCAAATCCCGGCTATGGCATTGAATTTTTCAGTCTGACTCTATGTTTCCACATTTAATCTTGTCACAACACTTTTATTTCTAAAATGAGCATTTCAATACCATGGCCGGGATTTTTCAAGTTGACTCTATCTATCTAAAGCCTTAGCCTGTATATGGCTAGTGTAAAGAAATTATTTATTTCCATCAATTAACTTTATACACATTATTCATGGAAAGCACTTCACTTCATCATATGTTCAATGTGCCTTCAATTACAGCAGATAACTTTGCAACAGTGAGTAAACAAATTTATAACAACCATTTGCATAATTTTCATTTATCTCATGGCAAACGATTGCACAATCTGGGCACACATTTTCATAACATTCTGTGGTCTCAAAAAGTTTGGTTTGCCTTTCAAATGTCCTCAAAAAAAGTTGCATCAAGAGGCCAAAGGAAACATTCATGATGACACTGCAAGTAACACTGTGACATTACCTGATTTTTGAAGGTACAGTGTTGCCTTATCTTGCAGTTAAATGGAAGATTGGCAGGGAGAAGTGTCAGAACTTCATTTTCCGACATAGCTTCATCCCAGAGAGCATTGATATTTTGTTAGAAAAAGCTGGTCCAATTAAGCCTTAGCTGGAAGAGCTATCCTAATGTGTCATTTCTTCATGGATATTTTGAGGCTTTTTGGTGTCCCAAGACTGGACATTTTGATTTTTTACTGCTCCATTTAGGTGGAAACAAGCTTTGTTGGAGAAGAACGTGCTGAACAATATTTCCCTTTTTCCTTCTGTCACACTGCATGATTTAGTCTCATGTTCATTCTGTACAGTCAGCTTCTGTAACATGTTCATGTAAGGTCTACCAAGGAGTCCAAACTCTCCCTCCATAAACTAGGCAGCCACTTGTGCAGCTCTCTGGGGTTTTCCATTAGGGCAATACCTTGAGTCTAAAAAGCCCCCCTTTCAGGTGGAAGTAGATATACCACTTACACATGTCAAACCATCTGGGAAGACTATCAATAATCTTGATTGTGCTGCCAGTGATCTAGCACACCATGCAACTGCTATCCAGGCTAGTACCAAAAATTCTAATGTGTCTCCCAAGCCCGACTGGGAAGCTACGCCAGCCAGGTGCACCCAACACCCATGGGTGTCAGGAACCACTGTCATGCCGAGACCAACCCAATTCGAACAGCATCCCTTTGGGAGAAGGGAAAAGCTGGAGATTTTAATAAATACGTAAAAATGAAGCTATTAACAGTGAAGCAAACAAATATATACAAATATAATAATTTGTAACTTAAATCTTCACTTATCTTATAAGAAATGATGACACTTTTCTTATAAATTGAACAGATTTTTATTTTTTAAAATCTGGAAATGAAACAAATTTAAAAACAGAATCGACTGCCAGTATTTCAAAATTCATTACATGATGTTTATTTTTTAAAATAAATATCTTTTCCCAAACCATTAAATCTATCAAACCATTTAATTGATTTAATAATTCAACTTCTGGATTTATTTCATGGTTAAATGACCAAAAATGATCTTCTACGGCCGATTTATCAATCTGTTTGTATTTAATGTTATGAAAATGTTCTTTCGTTCTGGTTTCCAAATTATGTTTTGTCTTTCCAATATAAACTTTATCACAATCAAAACAATTAAATTGATAAATACCAGATTTTTTATTTTAGGAATTTTATATTTTTTAGAGAGATGCAATAAATTTTTAATACTGTCACCCAATTAGCGGAAAGCACAACCAACGACAGCTGAGAAGGGACCAGAGGCAGCCGAGCCACACCTTCCCATTAATCTCAGTCACTAACTGAGAGGTGATTAGGGAAATGTCACTTGTCGCTGGCCACCTCTTTCCCCTTCTCCTGTCCTCTGGAACTTTCGTGGTGATTCACGGAAACCAGAGACTTCTAGAAAACAGTGGTATTCCTATAAAAAGGGCTTCAATTAGTGAGTCAGTCAGTTCTTGGCGAGCAGCGTAAGAGTGCAGTGCTAGCGTATGGACGAGAAGACTGTGTACGTGCATCGGAGGATTGTCTGTAATCGCGTGAGCAAAGTGGAATTGTAACGGACGAACTGGTGAATCGTAATTGTGTGCATTATGTAATTCTGTGTAATTGGCAAGTGTTTACTGTAAGTCGGTGGAAATAAAGAACATTTTTGAGTGGTGCAATTAGACTTTTCATTTCACGAACCCACAAAGTCACAATACTCTATTTATTTTGAGGAACTAAAGTTATACCAAACTCTTAAAAAAAAAATTGAAAATGTTTATTAGCCCAGGGATGTTTATGTTCTTTATTAAATTCCTCTTTATTCAGGGGTATATTTATTAATCTATAAATCAAACTATTGAACACAAATTTATGTGTAAAGGGTTAAAACTTTTATTTTTTATGTAATTATCAATATGAGAAGACCTCCTATAAATACCAAAGTTTAATTTATTATTATTTCTTATTATCTTTAGATCTAGAAAAGGAAGAAATCCATTAATTTCAGTCTCTAATGTGAATTTTTTAGCCTTCTCTTGCAAATTTAATAATTTTAAAGCATCATTTATGTGTTTATCAGGAACAATAGCAAAAATATCATCAACATATCTATACCAAATTTAAAAATTAAAGGGAATGCTTTAGTGACTTGCATTTTGAAAAAACTCATGAAAAGATCAGCAAGTAAAGGTGAAAGAGAATTACCCATTGCTAAGCCAGAAGTTTGATTGTATAAGAAAAGTGTCATCATTTCTTAGAAGTGAAGTTTTAAGTTACAAATTATTATATTTGTTTATAGCAGGAGATTTTGTTTAATCTTTCACCGATATGGACATCATATATTGTCCGTGCTAAAATGCGGGAGAACTGACATTGACATATATAGACGTTCTGTGCATACATGCATTTAGAATTCATTTTATTCTGTAAAAGAGTTTTTAAATGTTAATTAGTTTTAAGTGATTGTAAATAATGACAGTGGACATTAATGTAATTTTTGTACTATGACATGTCTGATATCAATCAAAAGGACAAAATAAATTGAATTAAATTGAATTGAATCATGAAATAGAGTAAACTCCACATTTGTGAACAATTACTTTTATATAGCATTTCTCTATGGTCTTTATATAGTTTATATTTGTTTGCTTTTTCTACTTTAGACTTTTGTTGGATCCTGTATCTGTTACAGTTTTTAGTCTTATGTAACTTTTTATATTTATCTTTGTATCTTGAACTGACGTGTTCTATAACATATGTATTATGTTCCAAAGGATGAAATAAATACAATGGTGCACATCAAAACATGGCTAAACCCACAAGGGCACATCTCCACATTCACAACAAATCACACAACTCTCCTTGCAAACTTTTTTTTTCTATGCACTAGGCATTATCAAAATTGGCGCAATATTTTGCTGTGGGCGGTATGCTTTTAGAAAGGTGTTTACCTTCAAGTATGAGGAGTGCTGGCTTGGTGGATTTCTTACCCCCAGTATGAAGAGGGCTCTGAATGTTATAGTGCTCAATTAGACTACAAACTATTGATATGTTGAAGTCCAAGTGGGTCATTGTCTTATGTAAGTTTAGAACTCTCCAAATTACTAAGCAGTTGTACATGGTTATATCAAGCTTGTGTAAAACTACTTTTTATACAATTTTACTGTTTTTCGAAAAGAGGGATATGCTTATAAGACCTAGATCCACACCATCCATATTTGACCTTTTACTTCCCAAAAAATGGAGTAGCTAGCATGCCATCTGAAAAATGAAATGTGTAGTGTTGAACGCCAGCTTTTACTACATATGGCACCGCAGGTGATGGCACCAATGATACATGAGCTGAAGGTGGAGCACCAGTGGAATGAGATGGCGGGGGAAACCGGAGATCCTTGAAAAAACCCATCCCAGTGCTGTGTTGTCTACCACAAATTTCACTTTGCGGTTGCCTGGGATTGAACTTGGGCCGCCTTGATGAGAAGCATGCCATCTGTAGACCAGTACATTTATGTCATTTACAAATAACATACACACTCTCCACTTCTGAATTCTCCTCTTAGGCACTAAATGCCTTTAGAGGCCATGTATTCCTTCACCCTACTTGTTTCCATAACAGTGAAAAATACTAAGTCAGCAGTAAAAAAAAAATTGTGAAAATGTCAGTTGGTTGGCTGTCAGAAGCTAGCTGTACACTAGAAGCTAATCTCATTAAAGTATGTCTATTTGTGTTTGAGTTATTTTGACCACCCTACAATGTTAATTCTTCACAAACACTCTTCCTCCCTGCTACTTATATCCTCAATACCTCCCTCAAAATCTGAAAACTCACCATCAATATCTTAATCACTGTCCAACAGCAAAAAGACCTCCACATTTTCGGAAGTGATATCAGAAGCCCATATCATCATATGCAAGCTAATTTATTTGCTACATTACTAGGATAAGCCATGATTAACACTGATATTTAACAATTTCAAATGTGCTATTCAGTTAACTCCCAATAACCAAAAGAAATTACTCTGAACCCCAAGAGAGTCTAAATAACTAAATTATTGAGTGAAAACAACAGCTGCATAAGATTGCCATCAACTTCAGTTGTAAGTAACTTAAGAGGTACATACAATGCTGACAGAGAGGTTTTTTTTTACAGCATGTGTGTGACACAACATATACAATGATTATCGTGTTGTAGGTAAACTGAACCATAAAACCTTGAACTGGAAACACTTTGTTTACACTGTTAATATATACATATCATTCCTATGCACACAAAACAAAATGATTCACAAATTACATGTGTTCGACACAAAGAATGGCTTTTGCTACAGTGAAACAAAATAGTGAAATTTCAACAATTTATGAATATAATCCCTACTTTAATGATATTGTAGTTCTGTACTGCATTTAATGGGCTTTAAAGCAGATTTTGTTTCTTTAAAATTACTTAATAATACAGAAGATACACATGTATATTTTTGAAGCATTTTTACACCACTTAACAATTTAAAAGTCTTGCGCTGTTTTTAACTGAAGCAGTTAAAATTCTTTGTACTGAAGAAAAGAATATCCCCATTTTCCTTACTGCCTGCCAGGTTTATTTTAATGGACATATTTGTATGGTGATCTATAGCATTGCAATGATTTCAGGAGAACAAATATGTACTGTTTCAGGTCATTTTCTTCCAACAAATTGGCTTCTAATTTTCTGTATAAATGGAGGATTGTGTTTTTTGATGAAGCTCAACTTGTATGACAAACTATCTTAAATCCTTTTTGAATTGCTGCCTACAACACTTAAAATTCAGCATAAAGGTGAATTGCTTTAACACAGTTTGCAACAGATAAATGTCTACTTCTGGGCATGGCAAAACACTGAAAAACAATCACTGATATCAATAGCATACAGTTATTGTAACAACAACAGCAATATTGTTACAACAGGACCTATGCAGTTGTTTCCATTAAACATTACACATTGAAACAAAATTTGAATGAAAGCAATCTTTTTCAATGTTACATTGTGTCAACTATCTGTGTAATACCATATACCACAGGGCTATTTCAAATGGGGAGGGAAGCACTGCATGTAACAGTGCTATATGATGAAAACTGTCCCCTCGGAAGATGAGGAAAAAAATTGTTTATTTTGCATTTAGCTAGATTATATTTCCACAATTAAGCTTTATAACAAATGAGACCTGATTCATATAGCAGTTTCTCTCTGACTTGTTTCAAAATTTAAACAGTGCTTCATAAATGATAGATTAAAGTCTCTGTAGCATTGGTTTTATATCCAAAAGTGTTGTTCTTAAAAAATTAAAAAAGAATAAAATAAAGGCTTTACTCACTTTGTAGTTTTATCTGTTCTGTCATTTTTTTCATTTTGTACTATGTCTTAGTGTATATGCTGTAGTTTCTTTCCAGAAAAAATATGTTAAATTTACCATGTTAGATTTCATATCTGGATACACTATCCTTGATAGAATAGATAACACTATTTGATTTTGGTTTTTCTTGCATTTTCTGGATATTTTCTCAATAATGTCCCACAGAAATATTTTCTAAGTTCATCATCAGACAATCTGAAATGAGTGCTGATGGAACCTGCTGAAGTTGCCATGTGTAGAAGTACTGGTAACCTTGATAGTTACTGAGCCATTTACTGCCAATCTCGACATAATGCCTCAGACATATGTATATGTTGCAGATGGTATTAAAACTGCACATGTGCCGTTGTTAGATGTAAGCTACCTTTATCATTTATTGTGAAAATGAATATTCTGTTCGGTCCTTGCCATTCAGTAAATAAACTTTGTAAGTGTAAGTTGTGCTTCACTGGTATGGCTAGATTTGTTAATATTGTTCATCATGGTCCATTGTGTCATGATCAGTAACAATGTATGTATTTCCTATATGACGAAAGTTTACTAAGAATGTGTATGTTATGTCGGGAGTGTGATGCCGCCCTACACCCCTGTAGGAAACAGGTTTGGAGATGCAAGTAATTTTTGTGTAGGTGAGGACATGAACATTCTCAAAGTCTGTAACAAAGGATACTTGGTTCAAGAACTCTAGGTTTCCACCACCTGCCCATGTACTCCTAGTTACCCACACATTCTCTTACCAACAAAGTGTTATCCGGTGTTCCACCAGCAAGCAGAGTATAAGACTTGGCAGTAACCCCTTCCAATGGCATTTACTCTGCTTGCTGGTGTTCCATTGGAGACACAATCATAAGTCACAGAACAATATCTGATTGGTTTGGCTATTGTTGGGAAGTGTGCATATCCTCAATGGACAGCAAATACAACAGCATGAACAAAGTAGGCAGCGCTGTCCATGTCATGCAGATAGACAAATGTAAAATTGGAAGGAGGAAGTATCATCACGGCTGCATGGTGGAAGGAAACTGGATTCTTGAGATGATCAGCACTGTCTCTAATGAAGTGTGCTTGACAGTATGCCCTAGTAATCGAAGACATGTTGCCACCCTCTTTGTTTTAATTGAGGAGCATGTGGGGTTCACCAGCACAATACACACTGTTTGTTGAGAGGGGTACAATGGTTTAATGGCTGAGGGTTTTTGCAGCCCACCTAATTGTAAATCACACCCTGCATTTCATGGACCCAAGAACGAATTAACAACATTGAGTCATGCTGCAACATTGAGTCAACATTGATGAGTCTTAGAGCCTCATATCTGGCATCACCTCTCAAGAGGTGGTATATGACAGAATCAAATGGATGTACATTTAGTATAATACCTTTGGTGCCAAGACTGCTAAAACAGGGAAGCTGATTAATTTCAAGAGGTGATCAAGAACATCCAGGAGATTTACCTTGTGGTTTACTTAAAACATTAGTTAGTTTAGATAGTAGCTTTTCCAGTCAATGAAAACTTTTGCTAGTTAATTTATTGATAGTGTGTGGACTTTTTTAACAATGGCAACGAAGAGCAGGGTGATTGTGGGAACAATGTTGGCAGCAACTAGTGCATGCACAGTAAGTACACCTAGATTTAGATTTTATTCATTTTATTCCAAATGAATTGATACATTTTAAAAGGTTTAGTGAGTATTTAATGTGCTTTTTTTTATCTTTCAATATATTTGTGCCTTCTTATAGGTTCCTGTATCGCAAATAAATTTGGAAGTTTGAAAGACTTTTTATAGAATGCAAGATAAGATAAGATACTTTTATTTATCCTTTGAATGCAATGATTTCAAGGACATGTCAACATCAATTGTTCCACTGGGAAGACCATGTGCGTGAACTTTTGGCGCCGTAAGGCCTTTGTTTCACCCTCGCTCCGCCTCAGTCCCCATCCGCTTCCTTTTGCAGAGGAAACTAAATTCTTAAGGTTGGTGCTTGATAGGAAACTCAGCTGGAATTCTCATATCTCTTACCTGAGAGGTCGCTGCGACCGAACTCTCAACATCTTACATGTTTTATCCGGTACATCTTGGGGAGCTGATCGGACCGTGCTCTTGCAGCTCTATCGGTCACTGGTGCGATCCAAGCTCGACTATGGGAGTGTGGTGTATTCGTCAGCACGACCTTCGATCTTGAATCGTTTGAACCCTGTGCACAATCAAGGGCTCCAACTAGCTACGGGTGCTTTTCCAACCAGCCCTGTCCCCAGCCTGTATGCTGAGGCAGCTGAACCTCCCCTGTGCTACAGGCGTGACGTTCTTTTATGTTCCTACGCATACCGTCTTTTCTCTCTGCCCACACACCCTACGTTTAAACTTTTCTTTGATTCCTCTCTTGATCACCAATACACTGTTAGTCCCATAGCCTTACTTCCGCCCGGTGTTCGCTTTCAGTTACTACTTCGGGCTCTAGACGTTACACTACCGCCAGTAGTACCTCGGAAGGAATCTACTTTTCCTCCTCAGTCGTGGTGTGACACCCTCTTCCACCTTGGGTTGATGTCCATGCCCAAATCTGTGGTACTGAACTCTGTCATCCGTTCCACCTTTTAGAACTCCAGCAGTATTTTAATAACCACTGTTTTATTTTTATAGATGGCTCTAAATCCGACCGTGGCATCGGATATGCCTTTGTGGCTGCTTCGCAGAGTTTTACGTTTTGTCTTTCCCGGCAATGCTCGATTTTTACCGCTGAACTTTTTAGCATTTACCAGGCCCTTCTCTTTATTAACCAGCAGCATTCGTATCAGTTCGCAGTATGTACTAGTCGGCCACGATATGACTGCACTCAGCGAGAAGCATTACTAAACAGTTACATCACAAGTGCGCGGAGTACCTCAGGTACTGTGCGGATAACGCAAACATCAACAATACCGAGATGCTTCCAATGCGACACGCAGATGTAGTGCAGTTCAACGTGGTGTTTCTTTGAACATTTTCTTGTGCAGTTAAAATTCTAATAGAATAGTGGCAGTTGCAGTGCTCGCTCTGATGTGTGCTTGTGAAGAGTTTAATTACGGAGGCATCTACAAAGTTAAAAACAAGAAAAATATCCTATTCTACAGTTCTGTAGACAAGAAATAAAGGAGAAAAGGTTACTCCTACTTCTTGAGCAAGCAACAGTTAGGGCAACAAAATTAGTGGGAAAGTTTGGGTGAGCCATCATGAAAAGAAAATGCTTCAACAACTGGGGTTAAGGTTAGAAGTTCAAGGAAAAATCGAAAATCAGGTACAATCATATCTCTTGATGAGTTTGATAAGTGTGTTGTGCGTAGAAAATTTTTGGAGTACTATGAACAGAAAAAGGAAATTCCTACTTTGAGGAAACTCCTTAACTTCGCTAAGAATAAATATTCAGGGTGGCAAAGAAACATTTAGAAAAATATTAAGAAAAATGGGATTTCAATGTAAGAAATGCAAAAACAAACAATCTGTGCTAATGGAGAAACCACAAATTGTTGCAAAACTTGCAGAGTTCTTAAGGGCTATTAGTGAAAATGTAAAAGGCACACATAAACCAGGAGTTTATACGAACGAGTTTTGGGTGCATACTCACTATGCCGTCAAGAAGTGCTGTCAAGATTACGAAGTACCAGGTGTGTTGACTAATACTAGTGCTGGACAAAGAGCAATTGTTGTACATGCAGGGGGATCCATGGGATTTATTGAAGGAGCAGAATTGATTTCCGATTCAAAATTCAAATCAGCGAATTACCATGATGAAATGAGCAGTCAAAATTATAAAACGTGGTTAGAAGAGAAATTAATATAAAATATTCAACCTGAAATCATTGTTGTGCCATACCGTACAGGAAAATAAAGCCCCTAACACTTCATCTCGAAAAGCACAGGTTATTCATTGGCTAACACAAAAGAAAATTAAACATGATCCGCAAATGACAAAAATGAGCTAGAGATAGTGAAAATTAATTTTAAAAAGGTCTGTTTATTAGATTGATAGAATAATGGAACAAAAGGGCTTTACAGTCATAACTTTCCTTCGTAGCACTGTGACCTTATCCCTATAGAGTTATCTGGAATTTAATTAAACAAAAGATGTATCATCGATTACTTTGAGTAAGCTGAAAGCTATGAGCTTAGAGGGCATGCATTGAAATGGATCAAATCATATCTAAAGGACAGGAAGCAAATAGTAGAAATTTCACATACAGAAAAAGATCACATTAAAGAATACCGATCAGACACAAAATATATTAAGTTTGGTGTACCACAAGGTTCTATTTTGGGTCCTATTCTTTTCTTGTTGTTTGTAAATGATTTACAGTCAAATATTAAAGCTAAAACAATAGTTCAATATGCTGACGACATAAATATATTAATTGAAAGCAATGCACTTGAAGAGCTACAAATCTTATTGAGCAGAATGTTCAGTAATATTTCTAAATGGTTCAGCAATAATAATTTAATTGTAAACTTGGATAAGACACATGTAATTCATTTTCAGTTTTCTCAGAATAAGTCTCCTGTACAATCACATTTAATATGTAATAATAAAGTAATTAAGTGGGTAAATACAACTAAATTTCTTGGTCTTTTGATACAGAGTAACCTAAAGTGAGAGACACATGTTGATCATCTAATTAAAAAACTGAGTACAATTTCTTATAATTTCATACAACTGGTACACGTAGTTAACATAAAAACTCTCAGAAGCGTGTATTTTGCATATACTCACTCCATTTTAAAGTATGGCATAACATTATGGGGCAACTCACCACATTGTAAATCATTATTCATAATACAAATACGGATTCAAAGAATACTTGGAGGAGTTAAATCAACATCTACATGCAGACCATTATTTAAAAAATTTAAAATCTTACCTCTCCCATGTATTTTCATTTTTGAAATTTTAAAATTTACGAAGAAAAATTTAATGAAATGAAATGGCCACTGTACCTTTAATGACACAGTCCATAATCATAGTACTAGACAGAGAATGGATATTCATGTGAATAGAAGTAACACAAGAGCTGTAATAAACCTAGAAATCACTTTTTTTAATAAACTGCCTATAGCCAATAAAACTACTTGCAATTTTTCAGCATTTAAAAAGTCAGTTTTGGCATACTTGCTAGACCACTGTTTTTATTCTGTTAGTGAATTTATGGAAAGTTTATAATATTGTTACATTTCTGAATTAATTGTGTATATTATAACATTTTTTAGATATCTTTATAAAACATTATTTTGTACAGACACTGACTTGTCCTTATTGGATGTGACTTGTTAATTTACAAGTATAGTTAATTGCACTGTAAATTCACAATTTGACGTGTCTTATATCATAGTACTCATGTACAATGTATGATTTACAAGATGAATAAATTATCTATCTATCTATGACAAGCTGCATAGCTCAAATTACACAAAATGATTGGATAGAAGTATGCAGACAGGTGAAAAGAACTGAGCAAGATTTTAAGCGCCGAGATGGGTTAATGGAGGAAACAATTGAAGATATAAACGTGGTTCTAGAAAGCAACGATGATGACGATGAAGATTGCAATCGTGATGAATGTTATTTCGAGAATATGAATATTGAAGCAAAAGAAGGCCGTGCTAGTGATACAGCTGATAATGGGAACAGTAACACGCATATAGCAAATGAAGGAACTGAAACAAACATTCCCAGACTTGCTGCTTCCGAGAACTAACGTGAAAACATCAGCAGGCGTGTACTGTTTTAATTGTGTGACTGTACATTCCCAGTATTGCCTTTCCCCTTGCTTCCCTCGCTCCGCGCTGTTCCTTAAGCTTCCTGTAGTAAACAGAAACAGTGCTGCCCTCCTTCAAGTGCATTCATATCTTGGCCGACTAGTAGCGATTCTCTGAGTTCTCTCCAGAGCCTTCGTCTTCTGTATACCCAAGCCATCCCTTGGTACAGCGTATTCACGATCAGCTGCACTCCCTCGCTAATTCTGGGTTCCACGTGTCCTTTGTTTGGGTTCCCGGGCATGTGGGTATCCCTGGCAACGAGGCTGCTGATGCTACCGCAAAGTCTGCGATTTTGTCTTCCACTGCTTTTAGCGATTCCGTTCCTTTTGATTATCTCGCTGCTTCCCTTCGCCACACCATCCTCATGCGTTAGCATGACGACTGGTCCGCGCTAGGTGAGAACAAACTCTGGGAGGTGAACCTCTTCCTGCTCCCTGGGCCACTTCTTTGCGTTCTTCTCGCAGGGAAGAGATTATTTTAACCAGACTTCGTGTCGGGCATTGCCATTTTAGCCATCAATATTTATTACGCCAGGAACCAGCACCTCAATTTTCTCACTGTGGTGAGGCTTTGACGGTGCGCCACCTTTTAGTGGAGTGACGTTTTTACAGAACATTGCGTTCATCCTTGTGTTTGACCCCCAATCTCTGTGTTATGCTTAGGGACGACGCTGCTGCTGTGGAGAGCCTCTTCACCTTTTTACAGCTCAGCGGTATGCAACGGTGCATCTGATTTTATCACACTTCATCTTACTTCATTTTAGGTGTTTCTCGTCACTCCAATTTTAACTGTTTTAGTCCTTTTAGTGTTTCAGTGTTTTTAGCGTTTTAACGATCCCTGGTGTTTTCAACGATTTTTTGTGTTTTTAATGATTTTTAATGTTTTAATGATTTAAACGTTAAGCGTTTAGTCCTTGCTGTAGGCAGTTTTTTTTTCCTGCCATAGTTGAATTTCAGGCGCTAATGTCCTCAGCTGTTGTGTGCCCTAAAGCCCTACTACCACTACTACATCAATTGTACAAAATTTCCAATTTTATATACATATATACATAGTTTTATCTTTTTACATATCCCTATACATGAATTCTTCCAAACTACTTGTTTCATTATAAATATACCTTTATTTAACTTTTTAGTTATATGAGATGTATATGGCTTCCAGTTTAATTTTTTGTCTATTATTATGCCTAAAATTTTAGCGTGCTGAACTTCCGGTATTGTTTCACCATCTATTGTAATGTTTATATCATTTTTACTATACTTTCCTAATTCAAAATTTATCCATGCTGTTTTGTGTGCGTTTAGAATCATATTTAGGTTTAAATAGTGCTGTTTTATTATTTTAATTAATTTCATTGCTTTCTTTTCCACCTCCATTGCTGTATTGCCTCTAATTATTATTGTCATATCATCTGTATATCCAATTCCCAAACCTCCATTTCTTAGTATTATTTCAAAAATATCATTCACATAGGCTAAAAATAGAAATGGTCCTAGTTTAGAACCGAGTGGTACTCCTTGTTTAACTGTTTGAAAATGTGATCTAACTTTCTTTATCATACTCAAGCCATTTCTATGGTTTATTTCCACACACTGTGTTCTGTTTTTCAAATATGATACTATCCACTTTTGAGTTAATCCTCGAACCCCATGATTTTCTAATTTATTTATAAGTATATCTATATCCACACAATCAAATGCTTTTGATAAATCTAAAAATATAGCTTTTACTCGTTCATGGTTATTTAATGCATTAAGTATACTACTATTTACTTTATTTATTGCATTTATTGTTGATTTCTTTTCTAAAGTACGTTTTGTGGCAGTCGGGGGTGTATGGGTGCATATTGCCGCGCAGTTCAGCTCAATTATTTGGCAGGAGCTTGACTCCCAGGGTTGTCAGCATCACTAACAAAATTTGAAGAATATCGATGTCCTCGGCTGCTCTCGGAGTTGTCCTAATATTTATAAATATAGGATTTTTGGAAAGTATCTCTTGATACAGGGTGTTCTGGGTGGATCAATCAGGGTACTTGGAAAGAAACACAGGTTAATTCTCTTATGACGATTGGTTGTATTTCACTTACTCTCAAAATACATGCTAATTAGGCGAACTCTGAATGGTAGGTTTCGCGTTTGCGTGGTAGCACTCCCGTGTATATAACACGAGTCGTCGGATTAGCAGCCCGCTACTAATTAGCTTTAACTGAATGTGATTTCTTTAACTTGCTCGCCAGTTTCTTAAAGAATGCGATATCTGACTTCGTGCTGGTTCGCACGACAATCTCGGTCGACTCCAAGCCACCGACTGACTTAATCAATGCAATTTCTTTAACTTGCTCGCCCGTTCCTTAAAGAACGCAATATCTGACTTCGTGCTGGTTAGCACGACAATCTCGGTCGACTCCAAGCCACCGACTGACTTTAGACATCTATTTGTTCCCGACTAGGCCATATGACACTTCGCTTCCCCCTTCAGCTCATTATTTTTAATTAGTTGGTCGGTAGAAAACATATGGAGTCCCAGTTACGAGAATCTCCCTTTAGACCACCTAAGACGCCTCCTTCCTGTCAAACGATGTTTGAAACTAACGCCAGCTGTGACCCATCAAATTTATGACTGCGGTCAGCTTTCTTAGGGGAGGAAAAATCCTTACCATTCAGAGCTCATAACAATCTTGACATTTCACACAAAATATTTCTTTCAGTACACGTATATATATTCCTTTAACATTCAATTAATCTACTCGAGGAAGAGAGTACCGTTTCAGTTTGTAATTGTTTTAGGAACACACCCTCTATGATTTTTGAAAACGTGGAACATAAAGTTACAGGCTTATAATTTACTACATTTGTCTTGCATCCCTTTTGTTTATATTGTAACGGGAGCGCTAGAACACCCTGTGAAAGCAGCTGGCAGCGGAAGGTAGGGGAGGTTCGGTTAGCCACACCTCCTCCTCGTTTGTCTTGTGGTGGTGACAGACTGTGGTCAGGGAAAAAAACATGACTGTGTCGCCTGTTTTCTCTACACCTGTTTCTCGATCTTTCTGTTACTAGAACAATCCTGTAAACACGAGAAACCGGCGATATTCCTATATAAAGAGAGTTACAGACAGACAGAGTTAGTTAGTGAGTTGAGTTGGTTTTGGTTTAGTCAGTCAGTGAGTTGGTTTTGTCAGTGAGTGAGGAGACAGTCGCAGTTCTTGGTGTAAGAGTTAGTCAGTGACGTGTTAATGAACGAAAGGATTGTGCAACGGAAGACTGTACGTAACTTTGAATGTGTACCGGAGCTTACGTAACCGCGAGTACAGTGAAATTGTAACGGACGGACTGGTGAATTGTAACTGTGTGCAGCAAGTAATTCTGTGTAATTGGCAAGTGTTAAACTGTAAGTCGGTGGAAATAAAGAACATTGTTGAGTGGTGTAATTGGACTTTTCATTTCACGAACCCACAAAGTCACAATATAGTGGTCTTACAATTACTTCTTTTAGCCTATCTGGAAAAATGCCTTGAATTAATGAAGTATTTTTAATATGTGCCATTACTTTAGAAACCTCATGTTTAATATATTTTACAATTTTGTTAGAGAACTCGTCCAAACACATTGATTTTTTATGCTTAAGCATATCAATTTCTTCTAAAATATTTTGTTCTGATATTTCAAATACACCCATTGATTTTGTTTGACTAGCTGATGTTATTACATTACATAATTGATTTATTGCTTGGGTATTGGATTTTGCTTGATTTGTGACATTTATACAATAACTGTTAAATATATGTGTTTGGAGGAATTTAGTAACAGTGACGTCAAAATTAATCTCAGAAACTATTTGTAGTTGGTTTATTAATACTCGTCACTTACTTGTTTATATTAATGAGAGACTAGTTTCAAAGGCATTCGCCTCCATTTTCAATCTCTTTCCAACTGTTATCTGTTGTTGTCTGCTCTCTCTCTGGTGGTGGAATTATGAACTTCTTTGTCAAATTATCTACTGGTGGGATTTCAAAGTTCATTTTCCCACCTCGGTAGCGTAGATGGTAGCATGTCTGCCTCACGTTCAAGAGGTCCCGAGTTTGAATCTCGGTTAGGGTGAGTTACCTAGATAAGTTTTTTCCGGGGTTTTCCCTTATCCTGATAGATGAATGTCGGGTAGCTCTAAGCTCCATGGACCCCGGACTCATTTGAGCATCATTTCTCACATTCCATTCATCGTCCGATATGACTAAACGTTGGAGGACGTAAATTGCAAAAAGCTCAAAGTTCATTATGCGATCCTTATTTTTCCATATGAATATGTTCTCCCATGTTGTCAATTTATTTTGGTTTATCACTACTTTTAATAATTTTGGATTTGGATCAATGTCATGGTTTTCATTCCAAAAATGAAGTGCTACTGCTGACTTATCTTCTTGTTTCAATCTGATGTTTCCAAAGTGTTCTTTGACTCTGGTTTTTAGATTTCTTTAGTTTGACCTATGTAGCATTTTTCACAATTCCTACAACTTATTTGGTATATTCCGGATCTGTTAACTGATAGGATTTCATCTTTTGTTTTTGAATTTAGCAATTTTAAAATTGAGTGTCTATTAGTAGGTGCCAAGGTGATATTTTGTTCCTTGAAGATCTTTTTAAATTTATTAAATGTTTTTGGGTAATATGTAAATGATCTGAATATGCTATTGCTTTATTTTTCTTTTGTAAATGCGATTGCTTCCTTAATGGTTTTCTTTAGTTTACCTTTTCTAATTTTCTTCAACACCAAACTTTTGTTGTATCCATTTTCTTCTGCTATGTGTATTATTGCTTTTTGTTCTTTGAAATATTCTTCTTTTTCCATGGGTATGTTGACTAGTCTGTGTGTAAGGCTGTTTATTATTGCATGTTTATGTGTAATTGGGTTGTGGCTATTATTTTTTATGTAATTTTCTGAATGTGTTGGTTTTCTGTAAATTCCAAATTTTATTTTTGTGTCATTCCTGATGATATTTAGATCCAAGAAAGAGAGTTGTCCATTGATTTCCTTTTCTGTAGTGAATTTTATAGTCCTTTCTTGCAGATTGAGTAATTTTAATTCATCTTCTAAATGCTTTTTCGGTACAATTGCAAAGATGTCAACATATCTATACCAAACTTTAAAGATCAATGGGAAGGACTTTTTAATTTGTGTTTCAAATGCACTCATAAATAAGTTAGTTTTTGGCTAACAATTTGGCCAATTGATGATCCAATTTGTTGTGCTAAACGGCTTACTGATTTTGAGTCAAGGTAACAAGTCGCTGCTCAATATCATGAACGAAATCTTCTGTGATTACCTTGGGTCTACCACTTCGTCACCTATCATCCACAGAGCCTGTATCACGAAATCGGCGCACAAGGTTGTAAACAATAGTTTTACCTGGTGTCGGATCATTTGGAAACACCCTTCTCCATCCTCCTTCTCCATCTCTCTAAACATCCTTCATAGGACCTGAACTTCAGCATAGCGACACGTAGTGCGCATGTAAAAGTCATTGTGCCCAACTGCGATTCATATGTCACTATGAGCAATGCAAAAGCTACACTGACCTAAAAATAGTGCAGAGCCCTTCTTCAAGGTTACAGCTATCTGTCCTGCAAAGCTTGCCAACTGATCCAATCAAATACCCTAGAGACAATTTTTTAAAGTCTGAGTCCAGTGACTTTTCGAATGCTCTGTATTTAAAGTTTGTATTCTGTTGTCCGTTTTACATGCTTCACTGTGCAATTTAATGACTATCCTGCATCCTATTGTGAACCCAAGTATCATTTCAAATTAACTGCTCATCTGCATTATGTTTACTTTGTACATGAGTGACATTATTTAATTGGGTGTGCATATGAGACAGCTTTGTTCACATTGTTGTTGCCCAGCATTTTGTAGGTACTGTCATGATGCACTAAGTTTGAAAAGGCCTAGTAATCATTAATCAGAAATTGTTTTTATCCCACTTTAATTGCAAAACTTTCGCATTTTTTTGCTGATGAATATGAATCTTAAAGACAAACTTACTAGCAGTAATAGCATATGTAGATCTCTGCTCCAGTTATTTTATTGTGACCTCAAACTCTAACATTCTTAATCAAACAGAGATGTAGTTCTGTGTAATCACCAACATTGTTAACCAGATTCTAGTATGTGCCAATTGTTTGTACTTTTAATTTGAAGGATGCAAAATATAATAAAACCTTGCTATACTTCACAATACAACCACCAATCTGCAAAATAACTCAAAGTTCTAGACAGTTCTCTGAAAAGTAGTGTTGTACATGAAATTACTACAATATTTCCGGTACAGGCTGTTCTTTATATAAAGATAAATAATTTATGTTTAACTTAGCTTTATTGTGCAATTTAAGGTTTCTTATATAAACACCATTTTGAGAACCTGTACCTTTGCAGCTTTTATTTTTTTCAAATTTGCTTCTATTTCAACAGACAAATGTAATGCAGTGATATAATCAGAAATAGGTGATGGAAGAATATGTGTGCTTGATGACTAAATCTTGATACATGTACATGATAAAAAATTGGGAATTTTACTCTTACCAGGACAATTTTTTTTTATAGAAATTTAATATCATTCTAACTTTCTGGAACCACAGGCTGTGAAAACTTAATCTATCTGCTACATATATATAACCAACCTCTGCTTCAGTCTAAGGATTATGTTATAAAATATATGTATACTATTTAGGACATGTTAAATGGAGCATATTTTGCTTTGATCAAGACAGTTACAGTTTCCTTTTCTTTATATGTTACAGAAGCGTGGACCTCAGAGATCAGTGGATATCATTGTGTCAACGGCATTCCTCATTGCATTACTACTCGTCTCGTTTCTGAGTGTGGAGTGTCTTAAGGTCAGTTGGCAAATTGAGTCTGCTCAAGATATGGGAGTGGAAATGGCCAGGTTATCAAGTTCCACCCTCGTGAGTAGGACTGAGGAGACCTTGTTGAGCATAACAGCATGGTGTGCTGTTCCTTATATTTATTTATATGGGAAAAATCAAACTGCGACATGATGCTTTCCTTTCCTAAAATTTCAGATATAATATTTTGATAAATGTTTTAAAATAAATTACCTAGAGTGTATATTTATAGACCTCAGTGCAGTTGTAAATTAACAAAATGCATGTAAACTTCATTTGATAAAGCTAGGTATTGTCATTGTAGTTATGCTATACACTGAGGGCAGGGGAATTAATGCATTACCCTCCCAGCTAGGTAGCCGGCTATCTGGTGCTATATGGCCTACTGTACTGGAAGGTATATGAGGCAGAGTTAGGAAGGGCTTGCCTAGGGTGACTGACATATCATAGGCGTGCAGGGTTCCCTAGTTTGGACACGCACAGCACGAGCGTGAAGAACAGAGTTTTTTCTTTTTATGTGCCCAAAATTTAAAATGGAAGTTTGACATTACACAAATATAAATATTTGTAACAAAAGGCTTCACTTATCTTAAGAAAATGGTGTTAATTCTTCTTTCTAATGCTTGAAACATTTTCAAGATCATTCGATCTCATCCTCAGTTACGGTGGGAGCACCGTAGTAGTGGAGGAAGAAGAATGTTCATTTAGTCACCAAACAGCTGAGGATGAGATCGAATGATCTTGAAAACGTTTCAATTGGAGCACCGTAGTAGTGGAGGAAGAAGAATGTTCATTCAGTCACCAAACAGCTGAGGATGAGATCGAATGATATTGAAAATGTTTCAATTATACAACAGCATAGTAAGTGAAGTTGAGTATAAACATAGTGACTCAAAAATCAAACTCAAAAATGAAGAATACTTCACTGTTAATAATGCTTCTGCTTTTAATATTTATAATGATAATGTTAATTTATAAAATTCTAACCTTAATGAAAAAGAGTTTAATTTTTTAAATCAAGGTTTAAAAACGTGTGTAGATTTTCCAAACAATATTGATGATTCTATTGCAGATATAGAAATTGCTAGTCAAGATTTAAGTGAATATAATAAATCATTGATTAAATTGAAATGTAGCAAAATATTACAAAATGCCCGCCTTGGTAGCATGGTGGTAGAGTGTCTGCCTCACGTTCAAGAGGTCCCGAGTTCGAATCTCGGTCAGGGTGAGTTACCTGGATAAGGTTTTTTCCGGGGTTTTCCCTTATCCCTACAGACGAATATCGGGTAGCTCTAAGCTCCATCGACCCTGGACACATTTGAGCATCATTTCACCCATTTCATTCACCGTCCGATATGACTTAACGTTGGAGGACGTAAACTTACAAAAAAAAAAAAAGATAAATACCAACCTAAGAGAAATAATAATAATAAACATATTATTAAATCATTAAATCAAAAATATTTAATTTTCACTAAAGCAGATAAAGGTAATAGAATTGTAATTTTAGATAAATCCAATTATATTAATAGAGTAAAACTTTTACTTCAAGGTGAAGATTTTATAAAAATTAATAAAGACCCTTTAAAATCTTGTATTGCAAATTTTAATAAAATAGTGAAATAAGTTATATCAGACAAAGAAAAACATTTTGTAAAAGTTAGTAATCCTATTTTACCTAGAATTTATGCCCTTCCTAAAATTCATAAACCTGGAAATAAAATGAGACCTATTGTTAATTGTATAAACTTGCAAACTTACAATTTAGCTAAATGGTTACATAAAAATTTTAGTAATTTTGATAGATTTGAAAGTTTAAGTATTAAAAATTCTTTTGAACTAGTAAAAAAGATTGATAGTTGATTGAAAGTTGGTAAGAGCCAACATGAAAAATTCAATGCCATGACCGGGATTTGAACCACGGATCTCCTGGTTCTTTCCAGTCGCTCTAACCCATTGAGCTACCATGGCCAACGTGCCATCCTGACATTAAATTCTTCATTTGACTCATATATTTGTGTAATTGCTTCACTGTAGCTAGCTTCATTTTCTACATAATCGGAAGTTTGACATTTTAATATGCCTTGATGTATGTGGCAAGAACTTTTTAGGTAGCCTGTCCAAAGGTCATGTTTCTGTGCCATATACTTCTTGAGTTATTGTTGTCAGAATAAACACTGTTTACTCTTGTGTTAAGGCTTATGATATGTTTCAACTTCTAACCGTGCCCATGTGACTTTTCATTATGCAGTAGTCAATGATGACATTACGTAGTGTCATTTGAAATTTCATATATTTCGTTCATAAATTGATCGAACATATATCACTGCAGTCTGAGAGCCCATGCATGTATTCTTTGAATTTCAGTTCAAGACTAGTGCATAATCCAAATTAAGTTGCTTTGTGTAACTGTGACAATAAGCACAAAATTTGTATTTTTACATTCTGTGTTTTATGAAAGTTAACAATGCCACTTTTAAAACCTGCTACCAGTGCCGCAGGCACCAAGGACAAAGTACTCTGCTCTCAGGCCAGAAATATTATTTTTAAAGTGTAAAGTTTCTTTAAGAAATTATCATCTGAGAAAGTGCATGACTGAATCATTTTTCACAAAGCCAGAAACTCATGGCCAAAGTGTGCAATGTGAGTTTGCATTTTGTGTTACATATTGTGAAACAAGGCAAAATTACTAGCACAGAAATTGGTGAACCTTAATTTAAATCTCCAGGAAAGCATACCAGAAAGCAAAAAAGCACTGTAAGACAATATTTTCTACACAATATTTAAAATATATGACAATGGTGAATAGCTCATTATTAAAATGCAGGTTTGCTTAATGAGGTAAAAATAATCTATGTGGATTCCTGTATTTCAACGGGATTAATACTTAAACATTTTGGCTTCAGGTACAAAACATAATTAATACAGCTTGGGCTCCAGCCATAAAATATACTTGCAATAGAAATCCCAACCAGATGACAGATTGCACAGAAAACTATAAAACAATGAGGTCATCCTTCCTGTGAACCAGCCGGACTAATGGCAGTCTGCTATGCAGTGGGAGCGACACAAGCTCTAACCACATGATGAAGCATATATATATATATATATAGGGATAGTTGACCAGCTTTTTCATTCAGTTCTTGAAGAAGGCCATGGAGCTTGGAATGGCCGAAAGGTCAACCTTATTAACTTTGACATGGCTGATCTCCCATGAAGCTTTGACTAATAATGCTCGCCGTGAAAGTTTTAAGTCTTAGAATAATTCATAATTGGCAGATTCTATAACCTAAATGTACAACGTGTTGTCAAAATCATTCAAAATGCCCTCCAATAACAATGCTCAAAAAAAATCAGAGGAAAAGCTAGTGATATGAATAGGAATTCAATATCTTTCCCCTCCAACAACCCAGTTTTAAAGATTCTAAGTGTGTTTAGGTTAGAAGCCATTTAAACTCAGGAAAGTTTGTAGTAACAGCCAGAAATATATGCAGTCATTAACGTCCATTGTAGTAGGTTTGGAATTGGGTAACCCCTCCTCTCTATTTTAAAATGTTTGTGCCTTCATTTGATTTTATTATTTTGATCATATGAATATAACTTAAAAACTTGCTGTTTTTAAATTAACAAAAGAAGTGAATATTACAGAAAAGCACATAAAAACTTTTGTAAAGCTCTATTAGATATATTGAACAGTGTTTTCCACTTGTAAATTAATTTGAATGTCTTAAGAAGTACCTTCATTCTCAATAAAGCAGAAAATCATGTTAAAATGTTTTGAAATTTACCAATTAATTTGGTAGATTACAAGGCAGAATGAATTTGATGATTTTTCTGTTGTTTAATGGTAATCTGTGTAGGGAGTTTGGTAGCACTACAATACATGTGGTACAAATGAATGAAAGTATTGTCAATATTAGCTCCTCACCTTTTCACCTTGCTCACATTTTTTTCTTTGGTTCTGACAAAGACCAGATCCATAACATTAATTTGCTTTTATTAGTTTCATACAGCATACTTTGTAGATTTTTGCAAATTTTAAGTTTAGTGATTCCTGTTCTTTTTTTACAGCAAATCATCTCAGTAAGATTTGTTTTCCAATACCATCTGAAATTAGCCTTTATGAAAAGAATATGGGCCACCGTGGTTGAGCAGTTAGACTGCTCGACTCTCACCAAAGGTTCAATCCCAGGTGACCGCAAAGTGAGATCTGTCGTGGACAACATGGCGCTGGGGCGGGTTTTCTCTGGGATCTCCAGTTTATCCCACCACCATTCCACCAATTGCTCCATCATCACCTTTCCTATCATTTTATCTCACTCTCATACTATTATCCATTTCTGTCACTCTCATACCAGGCAATGGTCTGATCACCCATTCTGGTTCTCTATTAGATCCAAAGCTTCAGTTCCTCAGACCCAACCTTAAGAGATAGAGGAATAAGAATCCCCTAACCCTGGTAAGTGGTATACTGGGGATAAGGTAAAGAAGAAAAAGAAGCTAAGAATATGGCATTTCACTGCTAATGGAAATATTCTACTAAATTTTGCTATTCTGCTGATATACAAGTATTGGATATCTTTGGATGAATAGAGCCAGACTGAAAAATGCAATGCCATAGCCGGGATTTGAACCACAGATCTCCCGGTCTCTGTCCAGTTGCTCTAAACCACTGAGCTACTATGGCCAACATTCCGACATGATATTAAATTCTCCAACTGACTCTTATGTTTCCCGGTAAACTACTAGGGATTCTCATATACCTATACAATGAGACATGCACCTTTTGTGGCATTTTACTATGCTGTAGGTATTTAAGTCCCAGGCTTCATACTTAAACCACTATGTTTTTTAGCTAAATTGATAGAAATAATAATTTCTTTCACACTAGCTGTGTGTGGTCTAAGGTTTGGATGAATAAAGCCAGACTGAAAAATTCAGTGCCATAGCTAGAATTTGAACCAGGGATCTCCTGGTCTCCGTCCGGTTGCTCTAAACCACTGAGCTACTATGGCCAACATGCTGGCATGACATTAAATTCTCCAACTCACTCGAATGCTTCCCAGTAAACCACTAGGGGTTCTCATATACAATGAGACATGCACCTTTTGTGGTGACTTACTAACATGTAAGTACTTAAGTCCTAGGCTTCATAGAAATGATCTTTCTTCCACACTAGCTGTGTGTAGACTAAGGTTTGGATGAATAGAGCCATACTGAAAAATTCCATTCCAGAATCCAATCTTCTGCCATTTTTATGCCTGACTCAATTTTCCTTGAGAGAAAATCTGAGAAGTCACAGATGTAGTAATATAATTGGGGCATAAATCTTGCATTTTCATGTTCAAAGGAATTGGGGCTAAAATCTTTATTCCAAGCAAACTGACAAGGATGTTGTGCTTTTTAATTGTCACACAGCAGTATATATTGAAAATATCAATGAATTTAGCTTTTCAGTAAAATTGCATTCTAGTAGTTATAGTTTCAACCTAAATATTATGTGTAAGATCGGAGTGAAGTATACAAAAACTGTCTAGTTAAATATAGCTGATAGTGATCCAGCATTTGAAGTTTATACAGAAAAGCATGTGAGTTGGGTGGGGAAGCAGAATAAAAAAATGTAATTTAGCATTTTAGCCACGTGAGGCAAAGTGCTGTGCTTAGAACGTTTTTATTTCAATTCTTAATGATGTCCATAAAATGAGATTTTATTTTTACCCTCTTCTCTTTTATATAAACAGTAAAACTTAAGTGTATAAATTTAAACATCTTTATGATAATTCTGTCACATCAGCAAAAACTTACTTTTGAGTGCTTTCATTATTTGCTATCTTCATCATAAACTATGCTAAAGGTAATAAACTTCCTATAGTCTGAAGCCTTAAGACATTTTTTAAACATAACTACATTATAAAGAAACATCCATTTATTCTGCCAGAATTTAGGACATAGTGTGTTCTCTTCCTCATTGCTCATAAAAAGCAAATTATTAAATGTGATACTTTTGTTTATTTTTCAGGATTCAACACGCTTGCATTCTGAATACAATCTAGAAGCACTTGTATGGAGCTTATTCTTAGGAGTTTTCCTGTTACGTTTTATGACATTAGGAACACAAATTAATAGCAAATATAGAGACCTTTCAGTCCTGATAACAGAACAGGTAAGAAAGTAGAATATAAATAATCTTTAAAACAATTTTTAATATTTTATTTGTTTAATTACTTTTTTTTTCGTCCTCCAACTTAAGGCATATTGGACGATGAATGAAATGGGTGAAGTTGTGCTCAAATGTGTCCAGGGTCCATGGAGCTTAGAGCTACCCGACATTCATCTTTATGAATAAGGGAAAACCCTGGAAAAACCTAATCCAGGTAACTCACCCTGACCAAGATTCGAACTTAGGACCTCTTGAACGTGAGGCAGACACGCTACGATTTACGCTACCGAGGCGGGCATTAATGACTTCTCCTGCCTCCACATCTAAAAGGGAAAAAGTATTCAGAAGATATTAACCACATACTTCCACTGTAGTGTGTACCATCATATTATGGCCTAGTAAGGTTATCAACTGAATAACGTTTTTTCAGTTTTCTCTTGGCATGAAAAATAGAAGGTGGACCACTTTTGATTCCAAGGTCATGAGGCATACATGTAATGTTTCATCTTTCATTGATTGCCTGCAATGTCTTTCCAAAACGAGCAGTTATCAGACATACAAATAATTGTCATATGATTTAACCCAATGATGAGATCAGCCCTTCTGGCTAGCATTCAAAAGGACTTGGAATCCATTTTGTAGGAAGGCAAGGAGATTTTTCAGAGGATGGAAAAGTTTCTCATGGTTTCAAGACTGAGTAAATAATATCACTTCAATCCCATACTGTAGCAGGCAATAGCAAACCCAGGTATCACCTTGCTTAGTATACCTATGGGTAATTCCTCATCCAAGAGCTAGCATATATCTCTTCTTAAGTTCAAAGTGGAAGTAAGCAAATCTTAATGTAGCACTCCACCAGCACTTGGCAGCACCACATTGAGGTATGAAAGAAATGAGTAGCTGTGAGAAGAAATTACTCGACAGTATGTCAATACAGCATATTCTGCCACTTTTAAATACAGTAAAACCTGTCTGAAACGGACCCCATATATGCCAGAAACCTGGAAAAATGGAAACTAAATTTCAGAACAGAGCTATTTCCCATGTAAAATTATACTATAAGCAAGGAAGCTGCCTAATGCAGAAACAGAAATGTTTCTCGGGGACTGTTTGTATAAATAACCTGATTAAAATGGATTGATATGCAGACAGTTCCAGATTGGAAATGGAAAATTGAAAGCCTAGTTGTGGGATATGAACCAAGAAATATGTATAATGGTGACAAATCATGTTTTTTTAGTTTACCTTCAGGGACACCGACTGTATGTGGTGAAAAGCGCACATGTGGCAAGATGTTTAAGGAAGGACTTTCTTTATTCATTTGTGATAATATGGCTGGTAAAATTGAGAAACCTATAGTGATAAGCAAAGCAGCATATCCCAGGTCATTTCGACACCTTGATCATAATTCTCTTCCAGTCAATTGGGGATCTAATAAAACAATCTGGATGACCAGTGCTATAATGGAAGAGTGGCTTCGTTCCTTTAACAGAGATTGATTTGTGTTATATGAAGTAAGCCCTCCCCCAGCACAACTTCCGTTATGCAACCCATGGATCAGGGCTTCATTCATACACTAAAAACCTTTTACATTACTTTCAAATGTTAAATACATCACTGTTTCTAACCTTTTGCTTCAAATACTACTTTTACAGAAAGTTTGTACTCCAATCACTTATTGTTAAAATCACCACCTCTCCCAACATTTCTCAGCTTATTAAGCAGACTAATGTCCCTGATGCTGTAAACTGGATTCATCAGGCCAAGAAGAAAATTCTTCCCAAAACAGTGAAAAAGTATTTCCAAAAAGGTAGTTTTCCTATACCAGCATTGCTGGATACACAAGAGGTCACAGTGGAAATTTTGCAGGAAATATCCCATCTCTGTAAACAAGGAAATTTGGCAGATGAAGCTGAAGATGTAGTAAACTTACCAGGATATTCAAAGTATAGCTGTTAACTGGATAACAAAGAAGAAGAAGAAGAAGAGGAAGAGGAGGAAGAGGAAGAGGAGGAGGAAGAGGAAGAGGAAGAGGAAGAGGAGGAAGAGGAGGAGGAGGAGGAGGAAGAGGAGGAGGAGGAAGAGGAAGATGAAGAGGAGGAGGAGAAGGAGGAGGAAGAGGAGAAGGAGAAGGAAGAGGAAGAGGAAGAGGAGAAGGAGAAGGAAGAGGAGAAGGAGAAGGAAGAGAAGGAGAAGGAAGAGGAGGAGGAGAAGGAAGAGGAGAAGGAGAAGGAAGAGGAGAAGGAGAAGGAACAGGAAGAGGAGAAGGAAGAGGAAGAGGAAGAGGAGAAGGAAGAGGAAGAGGAGAAGGAAGAGGAAGAGGAGAAGGAGGAGGAAGAGGAGAAGGAGGAGGAAGAGGAAGAGGAGAAGGAAGAGGAAGAGGAGAAGGAAGAGGAAGAGGAGAAGGAGGAGGAAGAGGAGAAGGAAGAGGAAGAGGAGAAGGAAGAGGAAGAGGAGAAGGAAGAGGAAGAGGAGAAGGAAGAGGAAGAGGAGAAGGAAGAGGAAGAGGAGAAGGAAGAGGAAGAGGAGGATGAAGAGGAGGAGGAGGAGGAGGAGGAAGAAGAGGAGGAGAAGGAAGAGGAAGAGGAGGAGGAAGAGGAGGAAGAGGAGGAAGAGGAGGAGGAGGAGGAAGAGGAGGAGGAGGAGCAGGAAGAGGAGGAGGAGGAGGAGGAGGAGGAGGAGGAGGAGGAGGAGGAGGAGGAGGAGGAGGAGGAGGAAGAGGAAGAGGAAGAGGAGGAGGAGGAGGAGGAGGAGGAGGAGGAGGAGGAGGAGGAGGAGGAGGAGGAGGAGGAGGAGGAGGAGGAGGAGGAGGAGGAGGAGGAGGAGGAGGAGGAGGAGGAGGAGGAGGAGGAGGAGGAGGAGGAGGAGGAGGAGGAGGAGGAGGAGGAGGAGGAGGAGGAGGAGGAGGAGGAGGAGGAGGAGGAGGAGGAGGAGGAGGAGGAGGAGGAGGAGGAGGAGGAGGAGGAGGAGGAGGAGGAGGAGGAGGAGGAGGAGGAGGAGGAGGAGGAGGAGGAGGAGGAGGAGGAGGAGGAGGAGGAGGAGGAGGAGGAGGAGGAGGAGGAGGAGGAGGAGGAGGAGGAGGAGGAGGAGGAGGAGGAGGAGGAGGAGGAGGAGGAGGAGGAGGAGGAGGAGGAGGAGGAGGAGGAGGAGGAGGAGGAGGAGGAGGAGGAGGAGGAGGAGGAGGAGGAGGAGGAGGAGGAGGAGGAGGAGGAGGAGGAGGAGGAGGAGGAGGAGGAGGAGGAGGAGGAGGAGGAGGAGGAGGAGGAGGAGGAGGAGGAGGAGGAGGAGGAGGAGGAGGAGGAGGAGGAGGAATTAAAAATACCACTTCTGAAGAAGCCCTATCTGTTAAGAGCAATCTTCAGGAATTTGCAGTTTCCAAGGATGTTCCAGGACTCCTTGAGCTGATGCAGGATGCAAAGGAGATTGTTCAACATCCTGTGGTGAAGAAGTCTTGACAGTGCGCTTTGAAAGACATGTGGGGACAGAGAAATAAGGTGATAAACTATAATTACTGTACATAAGTTGAAAATATAATACATATCAGCCTATTGTTATTTACATTTCATTCTATATTATTCCTTCACTGAAAACCTGTGTGACTATAGCTTCTGTAATAATTTTGTATTCAAACACAACCCTCTGTAAGATGGAAACCTATGTAAATGGAAAATAAATGCCAGAATGAACGCATTCTGTTTTAGAGAAGTTTTACTACATGTTATATGCTTTATTCCTGTATTTTACTTTATATCATGAACTTCTAACACTTAATACCATGCATTCCCTGAGCGATCGGTCTGCCCCACAGTGGCACCGTAATGGGTGAAAGCCAGCGAGCTCTCCACCAAAATTACGTGTAACATGTAACATGTACAGGTAACATGTACAGAACTCTAACTATTGTACTAATTTACATTAGGCTTACCTGAAATCACAATAGGTGTTGAAATTTATGACTTTCAACGCGAATACATTCCCTATATCTCCGAAAGCAGTTTTGGTTCACTCGAAGTTCATCTTGACTGATTGCCTATATTTCTCTCATGATGTTGTCCTTCAATTCTTGTAACATGTGCGGGATGGATGTATACACTTTATTGTTTAACATTCCCCCTAAATAAGTCACATGGAGATAGGTCAGGGGAATGAGATGGCCGCAATCCTCAACTAATTATTCTGGCATAGAATTCGCAGCAGTGTGTGCTGCAGCTGAGTTCTGCTGAAACCACTGACACAATCGGTCATCTCTTGTTATTGTACAAAAAATTATTTAAAATGGAATTTACATAAACGTGTAACGTTACTGCATACCAAACCTGAACGTTTGCAGCATGGTGAGGATTTTTGTGAATAATGTGGGGATTTTCCATAGCCCAGTATCTATTGTTTTGGGTAGAAAGATGACCTTGAAGATAAAAGTAGGCATTGTCAGTGAAGAACTTTAAAAGTGGGCCCATGTCACCATTATAAATGGACTGCAAAAACCAATTGCAGTAAATAACCCTAGGTACAGAAAGAATCTTGTGATTGTAAAACATGAACTACAGTTACCTTGTATGGCTTAAGTTCCAGAAGTTTCATAGCCCTAAATGCTGACGTCTTGGAAATGCCAACCTGTTGTACTACATGTCTCAATGATTTTTGCAGTGAGTGCTCTAACCAGGTTCCTACTTCATCAAACTTCTCTTCTGATATTATAGTGCATTTTTAACATATTTTGTATTCATAAGCCAACCTGTACACTTGACTTCGTTGACAAGTTCATAAATAGTTGACCTGCTAGGAATTCAAACACCTGCATAACGAAGTTGGAGTTCTCTACAACATCTTGCAGAAGAGTATTTCACATACGTGTCATACAGAAAAATGCATTCTACAGTGTACTGAGCCATTAGTAATGACAAATTATCACCAACAGGTAACACAATGTCACTCTGAACACGCACACAGACCTGTTTACTACAGCCATGTCAGCTGAGTTCGATCTGTGGTGAGGGAGATCTCTGGCGGCAGATGCACCACTCATCACCCAGTCCAAGGCCACTGCAAAACGGCCCGGTTGCTCAGGGAACGCACGGTACTAAGAGTAGACAAATTTCTTGGCAGCTCTACCTATGTACTATTCTACAAGTGATAAAAGATGCTGAATTAACTGCTTTTTTATTACAGCACTTCTCAGTAGAGTTTTGTACAATAAATACTGTTACCCAGCTTTCATTAACTAAAGCTTTTTTGAGTGTTTGCAAATTAACTTCACTAAATGAATGACAAAATTTTGTAACAGGTTTATTATTATGTTTTACAGATGGCTCATTCATATCATAAAAGAAAATACTTTGTACCATATGATCTGATAAACATGACTGAATGACATTTATGCTGTATAGCACATCAGTTATATTAGTAATAATGCTATCAATGGCTCTCATAGATTTGTTCGTGATATGTGTTCATTAATAGTAGCATATAAGTTATATTCATTCAAAAGAACTTTAACTTTGGCCCTATCATTTGTGTTCTAAAGAAAATCAATGTTTAAATCAGCTAAAATTATTATTTTGCATCTAGTATTTACCAATGTATGGTTCAGTAATAAGTTTATTTTGTCAAGGAAAACATTTAAGCTTCCTTTAGGAGGCCTATACCTGTGTTTGCTTTATTTAATGATATGTCTATTCCTGCCAGTTCTATATGGCCCTCAGCTCAGAATTGCTGAGTATCAATTTCAGTTGTATATTCTGATATGTCTACCCTTGTGAAAATTCCTACCACCCTCACCAGTTTTTTCTCATTCTACAAAATTGAAATGCATCCCATGTGGAGTTTTTGCTTTGTTGTAAGCGTTAATTAGCTTCATATATTTCTATTTTCTACACATCTTGGTTATGTTGGAGTATACAGTAGCAGTTTTTTTGTTTATTCAGGAGTTTAAATGCAGGTCATGGCTTGACAATAATCAGCTTGGTATATATGTTAAACCTTTTAAGGTGCTTTTCAATTTCAGAATGATATTCTTAGCTTCACCATTTGCAACATCATTGTTCGTGCAACAAGTATGACACAATCATCCTTCTTGAAGTTGGAACATTTATCCTCCAGGTTTCTTGTAATCTCATCAATTTTAGCACCCGGTTTCACTATAGCGCTGGTTGTCAGTGTGTTTTCTGCAGATTGATTTATTTTCTCAGCAAGTCCACGTATGTGACTATCCGCTAACAGTAATACACCACATGATACTGTCTCTTACCTGGAATTAACAGTATTTACTGAATTAGGTTTCTTATTTGAATCTCCTTTAGATCCAGAAATCCTCAAAGGAATATATGAGGGTCATTTGATAAGTCTGGTAAATTTCCATGAAGAGATGGAAATTTTTTGTTGCAACTTTGTGGGTGGTAAGCTTGATTATTCAAAAGATTGATTAGAAAATTTCAAATGTGAATATACATTTCATTATTGACAGCCATCTGAACTAGTCATTGTGATAGCTGCAATTGAAAATGGAAAAAAGTAGAGTTTCGTGCTGTTATTAAACATTTTCATTTGAAGGGCTGGACTGCCGCACAAGTCAAAACTGAATTGGATGAAGTTCATGCAGACTTTGCACCAACATTGAAGACCATTTTCGTTTGGATGAATGAATTTAAATGTGGTCATAGAAGCACCAAAGATGAATCGCACTGTGGTCACCCAGTTGAGGTCACCACACAGGACACCGTTGAAAAAATTCAGGATCTAGTTATGCAAGACTGCTGAATCAAAATTTGTGAGATTGCTGAGGCTGTAGGCATCTCAAATGAGTGAATATACATTATCCTGCATGAAAAATTGACAAAGAAAAAGCTTTGTGCAAGATGGGTGCTGCGATTGCTCACAGTTGACCAAAAGCCATCTGGAAGAACACTTCTGCCGAGAGTCTAGCGATGTTTAATCACAATCCGCAAGACTTTTTGCACCAATTTGTGACCGTGGATGAAACTTGCATCCATCATTACACACCAGAGTCAAAACAGCAGTTATAACAATGGACAAAGGCTGGTGAAAGTATACCAAAGAAGTCAAGGCCATTTTGTCAGCTGGTAATGCCACTGATGGCCACTGTTTTTTTGGGATTCTCAAGGAATAGTCCTCATAGACTACTTAGGAAAAGGCAGAAACATAACTGGAGCCTATTATGCTTCATTGTTAGATCGTTTGCAACATGAGTTGAGTGAAAAGAGACTGAGATTGAAATGCAAAAAAGTGCTCTTTCACCAGGATAATGCACCATTGCACACATAAGCAATCGCAATGGCGAAAGTGCATGAGTTGGACTTCGAATTGGTTCCTTAACCACCTTATTCACCAGACCTAGTCCCAAGTGACTTCTTCCTGTTCCCAAACTTCAAAATTTGGCTTGGTGGTAAACAGTTTTCATCAAATGAAGAAGTGATAGTTACTGTCAATGAGTATTTTGCAGACCTTGATGGAACCTATTTTTCTGACATGAGAAAAAGCTGAAACATTGCTGGACCAAGTATATAGCCATCAATGGAGACTATGTCGAGAAATATGGTGAAATCTTCATGGGGGAAAAAAAAAAGAATTATTTTTTTATTTTTTCCAGAGTTATCAAACGACACTCGTACCTGCTAAAACTGCTGTAGGTAGCTTCTTGCTTGTATGCATTAGCTTTGTGCCAGCTGTGCGCGACTATTATCTTTGTACTTTGCACCACTCATCATAAGGTTCACGCTGTTTTCTAAAATTTCTTACTGTTACCAGTTTGTAGATTTCTTCTTTCAACCTTTCTGTTCCACTAAATGCATGATTCAGGTGCTTCTTCATTATTTCAATAATCAATTGAAGTGATGCTATTGTGTTACATTCTCTTCTGGTATTGTCGCCATTAGATGCAGCTTCATTTTACTTCACTATTTTGCTGTAAATGCATTTGATCTGATCACCTATTTTTTGGTTGATGTCACCTTCTTCATGAATTTCCATGAGTTACTTTTCAGTCCTCTTTCTTAACAAATAATCACAGGTTTTCATTAAATTCACAGAGGCGCTACAAGGTTCAACATACACTGGTGCTGTCTTGGCTACCACTTGTATTCCTTATTGATAAATTTCAGCATTTAATTACTAGTGTGATAAATTACATTTTCTTAAACTCCAGATTTACTTCAATTTTAGTGAACGTAGTTCTTGAGTTAAAAATTCTGTGATGACAATCAGCTATTTAGAACATTCAGTTTCAGTCGGGTGCAAAATATTATATGTAAAAGATGTTGCTTGATCATGGCAGATCATGGTTCTTAAGTGTCTTTCTTTTTCTTAGTATTTTATTTTTCTACCTCTTATTCTATTACTTTTTATTTAAGTTACTTTGGATAAATTCTTCTTTGTTATTAATTTTGCTCTTCACCAGTTCTCTCCTGCCTTTCCTACTATTACTTTTTATTATTTCTAAACAACAAAAATTTCTACCTCTAAGTTATTCCAGTTTTTATTCCACACATTTTATCCTTTCATACTGCAGTTTCCAAGCATTCCTTCAAATAATGAACACTTTTGTTTCTTTCTGTTACTACACATTGTGAACAATTTCGTTGTAACTTATTATCTCCTTAAATTCATGGCCCCTTTTCTTGTCCATGCAAACCCTTTCCTTTCAATGTTGTCATAAATATCCAGATATTATATTAGTGAAACAAAATGGCAAACACCATAGGGCACAGAAGTCAAAATCACAGTGATGAGGAGCAAGCTTGCAGATCACTTTTGGATAGAAAATGAAAGAGATCCAAAACAAATTTTGGCTAATCTTTTAAGTATTAATTAAATTAATTACTAATTTATATTTCTCTTGTTGAAATTCTGCATTTTAGGATTTTACAGTATGATAAAAACTACCTAGGTAATAAAAAGAAGAAATTTGGTTTGTGTGCTTTCTAGATTAACCTCTATCTACAAATTGAGCAGAAGCCTAATAAAAAGGAGGAGCTCATGGTAGCAAACAGTGTCTTAAAACTTGCAGCTGATTTGCTAAAGGTAAGGTACATTATGTAAATTGTGTGAAAAAATGATACAGCAATCATATACTTTTACTGCATATTTTCTTTTTACTTATACTGATATCTAGGGAGAGGTTTTTGATGCATTGTGCATATATTTTTAATCAAATGATGTAATTAGAACGGTTTCAGTATAGTGATAGTTGAAAAGTGTGTAACAGAGGTGTGCAGGGTTTTTGGAGGAAAAAAGGGTGATTTCAAGATGAGTGGATGTAATAGTATGAGTGAATAAGTAAAGTGGAAGCTCAAATGGAATGTGTCAAAAAGATGAGAAATCTGCCAGTAGGTGGTGTGACCAGAAACCATGTAACATGCATAAGAGTATAGTATCACTCCGGTTGGTGATCAAGATCCTTAGGAATGATCTTGTGGCAGCTAACAAAGAAATAAATTACTTAAAAATGGAAATAAAAGAATAAGGAGTGGAAATACCAAAATGATAAGGATCTGTGAGGATGGAGATGGACAGAAATGGATAAAAAAAGCAAAGAAGCTCAGTGGTTAACTGTGAAAGCAAAGCATTTGTGCTGGGATAGCAAGTTAGAAGTTCATGAGATGAAGAATTTCCATTGTTAAATAGTTCTCAGGTGTTGGAAATTAGCACATTGCTACAGAATCAAGCTAACTTAGAAGATTACGTAGAAAATGAAGCTAGCTACAGTGAAGCAATAAATATTACGCAAATATAAATCTTTGTTACAAAGGCTTCACTTATCTTAAGAAATTGGTGTTAATACTTCTTTCTAACGGAATTGACTGATGATGAAAACAATCTGTTTTTGAAATCGATCTCCATTAGAAAGAAGTATTAACACCAATTTCTGAAGATAAATGAAGTCTTTGTAACAAATATTTATATTTGTGTAATAACTCAGAAGATACTGTAAATTCTCAACACGGAACCAGTCAGGAAAGCATGTTGGACAAGAATTCAATTGTGTTAGATCATATGTTCTGAAAAGACCAGTCATAATTATATGGGACTCATTAGTGCATTATACTAGTGAGTATGTAGACAAAGGTACTCCAGTATATTGTTTTCCAGGAACCAGGATACATCATATTGAAAGGAAGCTATGGGAAATCAGAAATGACCAAGACAACAAGTGTTATACATGCAGGCACACACAACATTCTCAGTGCAGGTATGCCTGAAGATATATGAGAAATGTAGAAATGTAGCATCTGGTGTAAACCACAAAGGAAATCTTTCCATGAGCCAGGATCTGTGTAAATGCTATTTTACGCCACAGAAATGAAGATGTTCACTATAAAGATGAGATGAACTCGGTGCTGTAATGGATGTGCACAAAAAATAGCTTTACCTTTGTGGATGGAAGTTCCTGGATTAGAGACCATGATTTAGATTGTTAAAGGGATAGTAAGTTATCTTGTAAAAAAACATGTTCTGTAGTGAGCAGTGATAAAGATTATGTAGAAAATGTATCCATTAGAATTAATGCCAGTTTCTTAAGATAAGTGAAGCCTTTTGTTACAAATATTTATATTTGTGTAATAGTGATAAAGATATCGAACATCATGATGTAATGTGGTTTTATGTCTAACATAGAAAGTAAATCAGTTAATGCAGAGCTCCTAAAGGTTTATCCTCAGTTTAGTACCACTAGTGGGAAAAGGTAAGGAAAAAAAAAAATAATAGCAGAGGTATCTAAAACAAATGAGTGTTCAAAGATTAAGTAATAAAGTATTTGGACTTAGAGTTCTACTTGAATCAGATGTAATGAAGGTAGAGGTATTATGTCTCACAGAACACTTTCTCAATGGGCAGAATTTAAAGTGTGTAAATATGGATAATAACTTTAAATAAGAAGTCAACAGATAAAGATCCCTTAATAATGGGAAAATTATTATTTAATAAACTACCAAATTCACTAAAAACAAAAAAAAGGTAAATTATTTAAAAATGAACTAAACAAGTTTCTAATACAAAAATGCTTGTATAGACTGGACGAATTGTAATTAAATGTATATAACTGTTTATTTTGATGTATCCGACAACATGTAAGTGTTATTGTGGATGAAAATAATTTTTTTTTATTATTATTATTATTATTATTATTATTATTATTATTATTATTATTATTATTATTATTATTATTATTATTATTATTATTATTATTATTATTATTATTATTATTATTATTATTATCGTTATCATTATCATTATTATTATTATTATTTTAAACCTTGATTATTACTTCCTAGAAACAAAAGTATGCATGGAGGATCAAGGATATTTGTTCATGTTGTGTTTGAAGGGAAATATTTGCATTATTTAAATGTAGAAAACATTTTGAACTTTCTGTAACTGAACATTTCAAACAGGAATCACTTGCATATACAGGACACTTGACAGTGACTTAAATATATTCATAAAAAAATTAGATGGACTACTTCAAAATTTAACATAAAAATATAAAAATGTTGTGGTATGTGGGGATTGAAATGCAAACTTAATGCAACATAGCCATAAAAGCATGGAAATAGAAAACTTATTAGCATATTTAGCATATCAAATAAGTACAGATGCCAACCAGAATATCAAAAAACTGAGACTTATTGTGTTAGCCACTAATACGAACTATGAGAAGCTTGCACAGGTAATAAAACAGGTATCTGAGATCATGAAGTAGAAATTCTAAAACTGTTAAGTCAAATACTGAGTAAAGCTAGGATAATCAGAAGCAATTTAAATACCCACTAAACAAGGAAAGTTGGAACAAGGTTCATGTAGAAAAGGATGTAAACTCAAAACTTGATAAGCTAATGGAAGCAGTCTATCCATTAAAACAGATTAGTTTGTTTTTTTAACCTCAAAGGGTAGATGACAAATGGGATACGAGTGTCCTCAGAGATATTGAAGATCTTGTGCATTTAAAAAGAAAAGTGAAAATGTGTCAATGGAAACCTTAAGATACCTATATTGAGATACAAAAAAAAAGTATAAAAAAAGTTATAGGGATGCAATAAAACTATAAAATGATAAATGTATTCAAAGAGCAACAAACAAAAGTAAGACAATGTGAGAAGTAATAAATAAGTAAACTGGGAGAAGTAGCTCAAGGGTAAACCAATTTGAATTGATGCATGAAGGTCAAAAAATCAAAGGTCCATTGACTTGAAGCTTTTCTGGCAGCATTATGAAAATATCTTCTCTCGGGCTATCAGCCAAGTTAATCCTGTAAAGATTTCAAAGCTTTCAAGAGATAACATCTTTCTCATTTTCAGGGAATGATGTAGAGACTACCGTTCTGTCTACATATGTAGTCAGTCAGGTGGATGTGACAAGCCAGATGTCGCCATGTGATCAGCTTGGATCCAGCACAGGGGCATTGTTTGCAGACCAGTGATGTATTTTGCTGTTTGTTGAGTAGTGAATTCCAAATGCCAATCAACTGCAAGTCATTATCTCTGTTGATATTACTTGGTACCTATTTGATAGCTATGGCTTCTTAATGGAACAGTCCCAGTAGTTAGCAGATTTAAAGATATTAGTTGTTTCACGTAACTTTGGTCTGTGTTGTTCTTCAGTGCATTGCTCTGCAAAACTGGATTTTTCAGGGTACATCAGGCAGATGTAGCTCTCATGCTCTTTACAACATTGTTCCATGGTTCTTCCTGTCTGTCTGATATAAGCCCTGCCACATTTACATAGAATGTGGTATACCCTAGGAGTCTTAAGACGAAGGGAATTTTGGCCTGTTGTATCATGTTTCAGATTTTATTAGGTGATTTGTGGCCCATCTTAATGTCACATTTGCTCAAAATTCTGCTAAATTTTCGCAACAAATTACCTGTATATGGAAAGTAGGCTTTACATTGCTTTGTTATTTCTTGTAACTCAGCGGGTTGAGAGGTAAAAAAAAACATTGTGAAGGCAAGAAACCTTTAGTGTCTTGTTGAAGTTACTCTTACTGCAGTGAAGTGGTTCTGAGATACTGAATTTCTTGGATGAGGTTTTCTATGTCTGGTATGCCCCAGTATATCAAATTACATCTGATTTCAAACATTACAGAATTGATCTACTACCAACACTGACATGGTTATTGAAAACAGAGAAGTAAATGAAACTGATAGTGCTAATTTTCTAGGAGTAATTATGGACAAACATTTGATGTGGGACCAGCATATAAATCATATCTGTAATAAATTGAGCTCAGGATTATTTGCAATGAAAAAACTAAAGAATCTGGTGGAAGCTAAGACACTAAAAGCAGTATACTATAGTTTAATTTACCCACATTTAACATATGACAGACTGAAGACATACAGACTGAAGTCAGCGATAGAAATACTTTTAAAAAAAGAGTTCAAAACGTATTTATTAACCCATTGTTTTTATAATGAAGATGAGTTTCTTATCCATAATGGATAAGCAGTTGAGTTTTTGACATAATAGTATGCACAGATATACATTATCAATATTTTGTTAATTTTATAAACTTGTATTCTTTATCACATGACTGTGTGGTCTTAAGAACAGTTGTCTATATGTGTATAGTGTTATTTTATATTGTAATTATTTTGTATTATAAACTGATGTGGTCTATGTAACACTGTTTTTGTGTATACTATAGGATTGAAAATAAATAAATAAATAAATATGGGATAACAGTATAGGGACATTGTACTAAAAATATACTAACAGTATTCCTGCTATAGAAAAGAGAGGTAAGATTAATTCTGGGATTGAAACAATCACATGTTTGTACAAGCTTTCAAATACCTAAAAATCTTAACCCTATATTCTCTATACATATATGAAGTCATGTTATATAGGATGGCACACGAAATGTCATACATTGAAAATTGTTTATATAACTTTTAATAACCAAAGCATGTCAATATTATCTTGTTTACAGTAATCATCAGAATGTATATGCTCAGTGAGCATGTAGTACATGTTCAATATATATACAAATATAATAATTTGTAACTTAAAAAACTTCATTAATCTTATAAGAAATGATGACCGTATTTCTTACAAATTGACTAGGATCGCGATTTTGTGAATAAATCATTCACATCATCAGCTTAATGTGAATCAGCTTGCGTTCGAGCTGATGATTTACATAGGGAGGACAAAAAGAAGCATAGGCACTAGAAAGAAAGAACACTTCAGGCACTTAAGATACAAAAATATTGATAAGTCCGCAATAGCAGCTCATTTCTGGTCTGAAAATCATGAAATTGAAGATAGCACCAAATTACTAAAATATGTACAAAAACATAATGAACTCGTCATATGGGAGAGAATATACATATAAAAACATAAAAACCAACTAATGAACTTTGAAATCCTGCCAGAAGAGAATCCCACATTTAAGTTCATCACTAAATCAACAGATGGCAGCAGAAACTCCAGAATTACCCACACCACTGGATCAAGCTTTAGTCGCATAAGAGCCAAAGATGCAAACGATGATTTGCGAAACATGTTCTCAAAATAGGTATGTAAGTGAAGCAGATGTGTAATAAATACGACTCATCTATAAATTAATAATTATTTTGCTTCACTGTGGTGTTCCAATACAGTTAAATCTTGATATTTGTATATATTTGCTTGCTTCACTGTTAATAACTTCATATTTTACATACATGTTCAATATGTCCACCTTGTTGATGTACCACCTCTTCGAGACGAACTGTGACGTTTCCAACCACTCTGTGACACATGTCTTCTGTTATTCCCTAGAAAAATGTTGTGATAACCGCTAGCAGTTGCATAAGAGTGCGTGGTTTGTTGTGGTAGAGTCTCCTTCAAATATCCCCATAAGAAATAATCACAGGGATTAATATCCGGTCTGCGTGACAGTCATATTGAACCCCCCTGAAAACATTCAGAATGTCAATTGGACATCCCACAGAGCCAGAAATGTTGGTGCAGGAAATCCAGAATAACGTTTGCTGTATGTGGACGAGCTCCATCTTGCATAAACCATTGAGTCTCAGTTGGTAACCCTATTGCATAAAGTTGCGGAAGAAAATTGTTCTGCAACATGTCCAAGTAGCACGCACTGTTAACTTTGCCGTTGAAAAAGATTGGCCCAATGATTCCATGGCTGGATATGGCACCCCATACACTAACTTTTTCTCCGTAATTTTTAATCTTGTGTACAACACCAGGAGGTTCTCGTGCCCAAAATCTGATATTCTGTCTGTTGACGCTACTGTTCAAATGAACATAAACCTCATCAGAATACCATGTGTTATGAATCACGGCATCATCATTTGCAAGAGCCGAAGTCGCAAACTGTAATCGCCTTACCTTGTCATGTTCCGTCAGTTTGTGCAACACTGTCATTTTGTATGGAAATAATTTCATGTCAACATGAAGTATTCTTTGAAGTGAACAATATGAGATGCCCATTTCAGCCGAAACTCGTCTCGTGGATTTCCTGTGATTTCGTGTCAAAGCCACTCTCACAGCCTCGATATTCTCTGGAGTACAGATTGTGTTGACACAAGGTTGCTTTTGCTGTAAAGTATGACCGTCAGGTTCAAATTGTGTGGTTAGTCTATACACTGTCTGTTTGCAGGGGAGCCACCTCGTACAAAAATGAACACGAAAACATTGTTGCGTCTCTGCTACGCTCTTCGTTTCCACGTAAAACATGGTATTCACTTTTTGTTCTAGCGTCAACTGGCCTTTGCCATTTTACTAAACTGAAGCGGTGGAATCACGCATGCACAATATTAACAATCTGTTGAACCATACACGGCTAATTGTCACTTCATTCCAGCATTGCCAACCTGCAATTAACTTATTACACAATTTCAATGTATGACATTTCGTGCACCACCCTGTAGTTATATAGCAGACAAATTATGGGTAAAACAACCAAATACATAAGCATTTCACTAGAGAAAACACAAACTTTCATATGTGTTTGAAGGAATTTAGTAACAGTGACATCAAAATTAATCTCAGAAACTATTTGTTGTTGGTTTATTAATACTTGTTTATATTTATTTACTCTTGGAAAGAGATTGAAAATGAAGGCAAATGCCTTTGAAACTAGTCTCTCATAAATATAAACAAGTAAGTGACGAGTCAAAGTATAAACTTGGAAGAAGCCTAGGGACAGTGAAGCACAAATTAGTACAAAAGTGAAAGTCGAGTATCAGCTGATGATAGGAGCAAGAGCTCTTGAAACATGTCCTGTGAATAAACAGTGTGAGTGAAGCAATGTGTCAATATCTTCTCGATTCACTTTTGTACTAAGTGACGAGTATTAATAAACCAACTACAAATAGTTTCTGAGACAAACTTTCATATTGACTCATACAGATTACAAATATATAAAACCAAACCTACTGCTGCAGTACTTGAGTTGTATAATAAGCTTCCTATTTAAAATATATTAACAATATGAATAAATTTTGAAAGAGTTAAAGAAATTCTGCCTGGAGGATTGCTTCTATTCACTTGACAAATATCTTAAAGGATTTAATTACTGCATACATAATTAGTACTTGTTATGTGATTTGTCATATATTATATATTGCAAATATGGTATCTTATTGTGTATATATGTTTACTCTACATTTTGCTTTAGTATATATTAATCACTGTCATTATTTCTGTACATGTACATAAGTTTGACTTGATAATGCTATGAATCATTTGTATTTACTTAAGCAGAATAAATGAATATAACTGAGGTCCTTTGAGCTGGGCGATGGCAGCTGCTTGCATTTAAATATAGGTCTGTATGTGTGGGTTTCTGGTACACACTGTGACCAGGGCCGTATACCTAACAAAAAAGTGGGGCACTCACCTAAAATTTTTTACAGAGAACCGATCAAAATGCTGAACTTGTAGATTCACATTCCTGCTTTGATTGTCCTCAGCATGTCTGACTTTTTATCGATTCTTTCTGTAATCCTCTGGTTCCACATATTTATTGGAGGTCCTTTAATAGTAATAAACATCACAGATGAGAGATGGCATACAGAAAGAGAGTTTCTCAAATGTGTCATAATTAATTTTAGTTAATTGATGGAAATTAATCATTTCTTCACACTAGCCATATATAGGATAAGGTTTTTGATAGAGTCAACATGAAAAATTCAATGCCATTAGCTGGGATTTGAACCTCTTTGCTGTTATTTCTGATGAAAAACTTTAGAATTGTGATCTTGATGACAAACCAGCTGCCAAGTTTAGCTTACTTGGTGTTTGTCATTTATACCTTTGCAACAATCATGTGCTTACGAACAACAAGTAAAACATTGTACAGTCTGTATCAAAAGTTATCTCAAAGAGGGCAGTAAACACTGTTTTATTTTTGTGACATTAATGAGTATTGTTCCTATGTTCCAAAATTAAGTGGTAAGGTATTAATAATGCAGAGAAGTAATTGCAAACATCATCGGCCTCATGAAACAAGAGACAGAGATTAAGGAAGAAAATATACGTTCACCCATATTTCTTTTAAGTACAAATCAGAGCACTGAACAGTAGTGTATCAAGATAAGTCGTACATACACCGCAGCCACACCACAACTAAAATTTGGATGGACAACAGTGAATTAGGTTCTCAGACACCTTTAGCCAAAGGGAAAGTGGAAAGCTCAGCTTCATTCCAAATGCTCTTCTTTCATCAAGAAATGAATACAGAAAATTATATGGAGTGGATCAACACCATGTTACCATCTGATATAGCTGCCAGGTCCATTCTGATTATCAACAATGCTTCTTACCATAGCACATCAATTAAAAAACACCGACCTCAAATTTCTTCAAAGAAAAGATAAAAGCTTGATTACTTAGGTATAATATAGCTTTTGATACAGGCAGTACAATGTTTTGCTTGTTGTTAGTAAGCACATGATTGTCGCAAAGGTATAAATGACAAACACCAAGTAAGCTAAACTTGGCAGCTGGTTTGTCATCAAGATCGCAATTCCAAAGTTTTTCACCAGAAATAACAGCAAAGAGGTTCAAATCCCGGCCATGGCATTGAATTTTTCATGTTGACTCTATGTGTCATAATTAAGTTCATCATACTGAAGCCTCTTTCACAGTCAGATGAGCTCACAGGGAGTGTATCAATGCAGTTTCAGTTTCTTCAAGAAACCAGGTTTAATTGTCACTTTGGCAAAGTTGTCTCCTATTAATTTTGGTAGACACTCTGCTTGATTCTCCTCTGGGAGCCAGCATAATATCTTTGAAATGGCCTTCTTAAATAGTTTTCTGCTTCCTTCAAGTAAACTCCTAGACTTTCCATCAGTTGCTCAATGGCTCTTATTGATCTTGTGATTGCACTATATGAAGAGGGTATAGTAGTGCTGTTTTTTTGGAGGTGTTGTAACAGGATACCAATTTCTTCAAGAACGTCAGCCATTAACGCAATGTTGAATACAAACTCGGGACTTGATAGTGTTTTCTGCAATCCTTTAAATTATTCCCATGAATTTGATTTTTGGGTCATATCAGTTGAACATGCGTTAAAATGTGTATTTAATGCTTGATACAACTTCCAGTCTGTTTTGACTGCTCTAAAACTTGAGGTTACCTAAGGGTTTCTGAAATCTCACATGTGTAAAAGTTTCTACAACGAAACTTTTACACGATGCAAGAGGAGTAGGCTCAAATTACAGTAACTTCAACACAGCACGCTTTACCTGCTTCGTGTATATTGTTCTTTTTTATTGCAATGTTTGTCAACTCACAACCCCAAGCATGAATGCAGAAAACTTTCTCTGGCTGAACTGGTCACTCAGACGCAACCCTCTTGCAAATAGTATGTGGCTCTAAGTTTAATACTGTATCTTGAAATTATGATGTATATTGGAAAATGTATTAAAATTATTTTGACTTACTACTATTGTAATTTTTTACTGTAAATCAGGCATTATTTTTAATTCCAATGTGTAAGGACTATGATACAATGAAGCACAAAATTAATATAATTTTGAGTCGAACTAATACTGAATGCTCCATTTATTGCTAGTATTTACCTAAAATGTGTTTCATTAGGATCTTCCTAACATCATCAGCTGTTGTCGACTAATGGATGTTGGTTTGGTGAACTCATTGGAGGCGACAGGTGCGTCTCTGTTGGTATCTTGATGAACTTGAAATTTGGGTTTTCATCAAAGGTAGTGTCGAAATTAAACAATTTTCTTTCATATTTCGTTATGAAGACTTTTTCCCACGTGGTTAATGCAGCTGGACCTTGGACACATTTTAATAGGTGGATTTCTCATTCTATATCTTGACTCTCCTTCCAAAAATGGTACGCTACCGCTGATTTATCTATTTCTTTGTTCCTGATGTTCCTAAAATGCTCTTTAAGCCTAATGTTCAAGTTCCTTTTAGTTTTTCCAATGTAAAAGTTGTCACAGCCTTTGCAGTTTTTTCCGGTACACACCTGATTTTTTGTCTGTGGGTATCTCCTTTGTATTATGTGACTTCAAAAGGAGTTGTACACTAAATTTGTTCTGTGGGGCCAAAGTAATATTGTGCTCTTTGAAGACTTTTTGGAAAAGGTGTGTAGCTCTGGGATGATATGTAAATTTTCTGTATGAAGTTTCATTGCTGATTGGGGAAAGTGTAGTTACTTTTATTAATAATAACTAAACACTAGTAACACAACTTCACTATTTACTTATCTCAGGATTTAAATAAGATAAGTTAATAGTGAAGTTGTGTTACTAGTGTTTAGTTAATATTAATAAAAACATTCTTAAAACTGCATGAAAAGAAGAGAAATCTTTTTGCAAACATAAAATTCATAAAACTATGTTTACAAAATAAAGTAACACCCCGATTTGTCCGGAGGATAGTAAAACCAGGCAATGGAAATCAACAACAAAGAGCGGCCGAGAGAAAAGTTTTACAGCTAGAAATCAATAAACATTATAAATATTTGGAAGAAACAGAATTGAAACTTTATAAACTTCATTCAGTTTTAACGAAAACGCTGGGAAACACGATGTGGGATAACTTCGAACAAAACTATTTGGCAATGCTAAGCAAGAAAATGAAAACAAAAACCGAAAAACTAAAGTACAAATTGACCAATTTGATGAACATTTCTTCACATCGAAACCATACCGAAAAAAAGTTTAAGAATAAGAGTCACATCGGAAATAGAAACTTGAGTCCAACAGCAATTAGTCCACACGCTAAATGCAAAACGGCAATAAGTAGTGTAAACGAAAAAACAAACATGCAAAACTTTGAAAACGTTGTAAATCTATCTAATCAAAATTTCTCCACAAAAGAATTAGGTCTTCTAAACAAAGGATTAAAAACTTGCGTAAGTTTTTCAAACGAAATTGAGGACTACATTGCAGATATAAACATTTCGGCACAGTGTCTACCAGTATCAAAACAAAATCTACTTAAAAGCCAATGTGAAAATATTTTGGAAGAAATAAAAACCAGATCCATTCAGAAGAGCAAACAAAATATTACAAATTAAAAAGTCCTTCCCATTGATCTTCAAGGTTTGGTATAGATATGTTGACGACATCTTTGCAATTGTACCAAGTAAACATTTAGATGATGCATTAAAATTACTCAATCTGCAAGAAAGGACTATCAAATTCACAATAGAAAAGGAAATCAATGGACAACTACCTTTCTTGGATCTAAATATCATCAGGAATGATACAAAAATAAAATTTGGAATTTACAGGAAGCCAACACATTCAGAAAATTATATAAAAAATAATAGCCACAACCCAATTACACATAAACATGCAATAATAAACAGTCTTACACACAGACTAGTCAACATACCCATGGAAAAAGAAGAATATTTCAAGGAACAAAAAGCAATAATACACATAGCAGAAGAAAACGGATACAACAAAAGTTTGGTGTTGAAGAAAATTAGAAAATCTAAACTAAAGAAAACCATTAAGGAAACAACCACATTTATTAAAGAAAAAGAAAGCAACAGCATATTCAGTTCATTCACATATCATCCAAAAACATTTAATAAATTTAAAAAGATATTCAAGGAACAAAATATCATCTTGGCACCTACTAATAGATACTCAATTTTAAAATTACTAAATTCGAAAACAAAAGATGAAATTCCTTCAGGTAACAAATCTGGAATATACCAAATAAATTGCAAGAATTGTGAAAAATGCTACATAGGTCAAACAAAAAGAAATTTAAAAACCAGAGTCAAAGAACACTTTAGAAACATCAGATTGAAACAAGAAGACAAGTCAGCAGTAGCATTTCATTTTTGGAATGAAAACCATGACATTGATCCAAATCCAAAATTATTAAAAGGAGTGATAAACCAAAATAGATTGACAACATGGGAGAACATATTCATCTGGAAAAATAAGGATCGCGTAATGAACTTTGAAATCCCGCCAGCAGATAATTTAACAAAAAAGTTCATAGTTCCACCACCAGAGAGAGCAGATAACAACAGTTGCCAGTTGGGAAGAGATTGAAAATGGAGGCCAGGGCCTTTGAAACTAGTCTCTCATAAATATATGAAAAAGTAAGTGACGAGTGTCAATAAACCAACCACAAATAATTTTTATAAAATATTATCCATTCATTGAAACAAAAAAACATTATATACACCAAGGCAGACAAAGGTAACCAAATAGTCATAATGGATAAATCTGATTACCTTGAAAAAATGGAAGAAATGCTAACTAACAGTGAATATGAAACCATTAACAAAAATCCATTAACAGCTTGCATACAATCATTTGAAAAAACAATAGCAAAATCAAGTATAATACCAAACAAATATACAGTTAAACCAGATAACCCAACCTTACCTAGACTTTATGGCTTACCCAAAATACACAAACCATCCATAACAATGAGACCTATAGTTAGCAGTATAAATTCACCAACATACAAAATTGCAAAGTGGCTAATAAACAAATTCAACTCCTTTCCAAAATTCGATAGCCTAAGCATCAATAACACCTATGAACTTATAGAACACATTAAGGATACTGAAGTAAATGAAGAGGACACACTAGTCTCATTTGACGTTAATTCACTGTTTTCCAGCATACCAGTTAAACAAATCCCAACGTTGATAGAAAAATGGCTCAAATCACTTGGAATGTCATCACTTGAAATTTCAGATTACATCGAACTAACCAAATTATGCATAGAACAGAATTTCTTCCAGTTTCAAACAAAATATTTCCATCAAACTTCTGGTTTAGCAATGGGCAACCCCTTATCACCCTTCCTGGCCAATCTGTACGTGAGTGCACTAAAGGTTTCCCATGGATGTTCAAACTCTGGCAAAGATATGTAGATGACATATTTGCCATAGTGCCAAAAAAACACATCAGTGATGCACTAAAACTTTTAAATATTCAAGAAAAAAAGCATCAAGTTCACTGTAGAAGTTGAAAAAGACGAGTATTTACCATTTTTAGATCTAAAAATAATCAGAAATAAAAATAGAATAAACTTTGGCATTTACAGAAAACCAACACAGACAGACAACTACATAAAAGCTAATGGCTACAATCCAAGATCCCACAAACAGGCAATCTTTAATAGTTTAGCAAACAGACTGGTCAACATCCCTCTCACAGCAGAAGAATACAAAATATAATACAACAAAATTATTGAAATAGCACAGAAAAATGACTTTCCCAAATCACTAGTAGAAAAAAAAGTGAACTTAGCAAATAAGAAGAAACTACTAAAGGAAACCACAACCCTCTCAGCTACAGAAAGTAAAATGATCTTCAAAAAATTCACTTACCATCCATGGGCCTATGATAAATTCAAAAAAGTCTTCAAAAAACAAAACATTCAACTAGCTCCAGTGAACCATTACTCCTTAAAAAACCTAATTTGCTCAAACATCAAAGATGCCATTCCATCTAACAAAAAATCTGGTATATATCAAATTGAATGCTGTGACTGTAGTCAAATTTATATTGGAAAAACCAAAAGAAATTTAGAAACAAGAGCAAAGGAACACTTTAGGAACATAAAATACAAACAATTAGAAAAATCAGCAGTTGCCACGCATTTTTGGGAAAAAAACCACAACATAAATCCAGAACCAAAATTACTAAAACATACAACAGGAAAACAAGAACTGGCCACATGGGAACAAATCTTTATTTCAAAAAATAGGAACAAAGTATTCAATTTTGACATCCCCCAGAAGGATTTGTTCAGCAAGTTCCTTGAACCGCCACCAGAGGAGACCTATGACAAAATATTGCCAGCTACACCAATGAGAACCAGTCGATGTCCGGCCGAAGACAGAGGGAAGGGCTCTGAAACTAGTTCCGGGAAAATTTAAAAGTAAGTGTTGTTTAGTGTCATTAATCGACTCCCAATTAATTTAATTTATACAAGAACACTGTTTTCAACACTTCCATGAAAGGATTTATTAATAACCTAGTTTACCTCACTGTCAGCAGCTTCAGTTTTTTACATAATTAGTGTAGTTACTTGTTTGCATCTTTGTTGTCTTTTGAATTTATCAATTTTCTTTTTGACCAATTCAGCACTGAATCCATTGTATTCTGCAATGTGAATGATATTATTGTACTCTTTTATATATTCCATCTTGTTTAAAGGTACATTAACCAGCCTGTAAGTTAAACTGTTGATAACAGCATCCTTGTGTTGTCTTGGGTTATATCCATCTGCTTTTATGAAATTTTCTGTGTGTTTCCTTCCTATGTATGCTAAACTCTAGTTTTTTATGTTTTCTAATTAGTTTCAAATCTAAGAAAGGGATTTCATTGTCTCTTTTTCTATGGAAAATTTTATTGCAGGATTTTGTAAATTTAGTAGTTTTAATGCATCATCCACTTGTTTTTCGTTTACTATTGCCCAAATGTCATCCACATATCTATACCAATGTTTGAAAATTAGTGGGAATGCCTTTGTGATATGGGTTTCCAAAAAGCTCATGAAGAGGTCTGCCAAAAATGGTGACAATGGGTTGCCCATAGATAGTCGTGATTTTTGTTTGAAATTTTTTTTATTGAATGTAAAAAAGGACTGTTCAATGCAAATATTTGTTAAGTGAAGGTATTCCTCTGTAATGTTTTGGTCTAATTGTAGGGACTGAAGCCATATTTGCATGTACTCCATGAGTTTGTTTCTTGGTACACTTGGGAACAAAGAGATTACATCAAAAGATACCATTCGGTCGGTGGGAGAAAATGGTAGATTTTTAGTTTTGTTGATGAATTTCAACGAATTTTTAATACTGTGGCTTTCAAATTTTGGTAGCTCCTTAAATTTTTTGTTTAGCCATTTGAATAGTTTGTAGCAGGGTGTGTTTATGTTGTTAATGATTGGGCGCATCTTCTTTCCTATTTAATGAATTTTGGGTAATCCATATATGTTAGCTACTGTAGGGTTGTCTGGTTTTAAACTTTGTTTAATTTATTTTTCTTAATTTCTTTAATTTTTCTTAATTTTTCTTTAATTTGTCTTAATTTCTTTAATTTCTTAATTTATTTGTTTAATTTCTTGTTTAATTTCTTTTGGTATTTTTGTGTAAAAAATACGACTCATCTAAAATTTAATTCTTTTGGTATGATCATTTTATCCTTGATTGTTTCATTTAACTGTTTTACACACATATTTAAAGGGTCAGACTTGATTTCCTGGAATTCATCACTTGCCAATAAATCTGTCATTCTAGAAATGTATTCTTGTTTGTCCATGATGACCGTCTTATTTCCTTTGTCTGCTTTTGTATAAACAACATCTTTTTTTAATATTTAAATTTGAATTTATGAGTCACTATGTTTACACTCAGTCTTCACTTACTTGTTGTTGTATAATTGAAACGTTTTCAAGATCATTCGATCTCATCATCAGCTGTTTGGTGACTAGATGAACCTTTCTCTTCTTCCACTACTACGGAGTTCCGATCACTCTGCCATCTGGTGTTAGGGGCACTAAGTTTTAATACTTCATTTAATGCCGGGATTTCAAAATTTATAACTTTATCACGGTTTTTGTTTATGAAAATTTTTTCCCAAATATCCAATTCTATGGGTGTACTTAAAGATTTTAACAGTTTAATGTTGTGGCCAATGTTGTGGTTTTCTGTCCAAAAATGGTGTGAAACTGCAGATTTGTCTGTTTGTTTCAACTTAATGTTCCTCTGGTGTTCTTTTTGCCTGGTTAACATGTTTCTCTTAGTTTTTCCTATGTAGCTTTTTTCACAGGTTTCACAATTAATCTGATAAATTCCTGATTTCAAATTGTTGGGGATTGTATTTTTCAGTGGTTTATTTAGCAGGTTCCTCAGAGTGAATTTGTTTTGGGGTGCTAGTTTTAAGTTTAGTCTTTTGAAGATTCGTTCAAATTTTCTAAAAGCCCATGGATGGTAGGTGAATTTTCTATATTGCCAATTTGTGTTATTAAGTGGTGTGAGAGTGGTATTTTTTGATCTTATCTTCAGTTTTTCTTTCCTCTTCATCATATTCCTTATGATGGCTGGGTTGAATCCATTTAATACCGCTATGTCTTTTATGTGTTGTTGTTCTTTCAAAAATTCATCCTTACTCATAAATTCAAATTTAAATATGAAGAATACTTCACTGTTAATAATGCTTCTGCTTTTAACATCTTTTTTATTCAGAGATTTAAGTATTTTCAAGTATGGTTTGGTTTTACCGCTTTCCCTTTCTATTTTTTCTATGATCTTCCCACATTTGCTTCTAATTGCTGATTTCTGCCCAGTATTTAGACCCTCAGTAGCTATTTCAATGTCAACTATATAATCTTCTGTGTTATCGGAGAAATCTACGCAAGTTTTTAACCCTTTGTTTAAGAACACTATTTCCGCATGTGTGAAAGTTTCATGGGAGAAATTTATTACTTCATTCTGATTCTGTTTGTTTGTAGGCTGGTATTTCATGTTGTTTGCTTTCCCCAAGATTAGACCCTGCATTTTTCTATTTTGTTTTTGTCCATTTTTGTTTACGCAAGTTTTTATATGTGTAGAAGCCCAATTTTCCAAGTTGTCCCAAACGATGTTTCCTAATGTTTTGCACAATTCCAGATGTAATTCATAGAGGTTCAAATCTAATTTTGATAATTTACTGTAGAGTTTTGAAAATTCTATTTCTATTATTTTCTTTTCGGCTGCCCTTTGTTGTTTTATGTTGTGGTTCATTTTTACGTATTTTCTAACAAAGTTTGGGTATACTTTGTTTTTCATGCATGACTTTAGGAACTTGATGTCTAGGGAAACGAATCTTTTTTCTTTAATTTTTAGGTAGCATTTTATGTCGTTTTTTTGGTTGCTTATGGCACTATTAAAATATGTATGATGCTGGAAGCTAACCTCTACGTCCTCCGTTTCATTCACCTTGTCGGTTGCATTCGTCGGGTCCAAAATTATATTAATTTTGTGCTTCATTGTAACATAGTCCTTACACGTTATAATATAGTTTGGCAGTCAAGCCCATTATGGACCCGACGAATGCAGCCGACAAGGTGAATGAAACGTAGGACGGAGAGGTTAGTTTCCACCATCATATTTGTCACACCCACAAATTGATCATATATATACCAAGAAGCAGTCTGTACATCGTTCCCTGAAGATGAGAGCAACATTACCTCTTGAAAGCTCTGAAATCTTTCCAGAATCCACCTTACTGATAGGCTGAGAGAAGATATTTTCTAATCAAAGTACCAGTTACAATAGCTGAATTATGTAATACATTTTGTTGAGTTTCCAAATAAATTGGTAAGAGATAAATATGATGCAGGAGTTAATCAAATAATGGAAAATAGTAAAGCAAAGAAATGTATGAATTCAGTATTCTTTAAACCTATAAATGAGAAGGAACTAATAACTACAACAGGAGGGTTGTATAACAAGCTATTAACGTGTCTAGATGATCTTACTGATTTATTAATCAAGGATTGTATAGAGGACATAGCATAACCATTAATAAATGTTTACAACACTTCATTTGAGTTAGGTGTTTCCAGATAAATTAAAAACAGCTAAAATTAGGTCCATTCACAGAAAAGGGCCTCAAGATGAGTTAGAGAAATTTGGGCTAGTATTTATGCTATCAGTATTCTAAAAAATTTTGAAAGTTCTAATCTACAATAGTAGTAGTAATTTTCTAAGAAAAATAAAGTTCTCACAGATGCACAACATGGCTTTAGGCAGAGAAAATCTTCTGAATCATGAATCAGCAATTGAAAAAAAAAAAGATCGTCATTGAACAGAAAGAGAAATCAATAAGTTTGTTCCTGGAGCTAAGATGTACAATGTGTTTGATCATAGTTTACTACTGAGAGAGTGAGATGCATATGGTATTAGAGGAGAGGCTAATGTCTGGTTGAAATCATATTTATTACGATGATCACAAATAGTAGTAATCAGCAATCTTAATAAAGATCATCTCAGCATAGAAAGATGCAAATCTGCACCATTGTGGTTAATACAGGATGTGCCGCAAGGATCAAAAACTGGGTCACTTCTTTCCCTGCTTTATGGAAATGATCTACCTAACCCTTTATTGATGCTTGTAAATGCATTTTATGGAAAATTTGGCCAGAATAGAAAAGTAGAATTTACGGAATATGTATGGGATATAGGGAAATTTTGGGAAACATTGCTCAATGATAAACCTAAAGACCGCAGAGCTCAGGTATCAAACAAAAGACGAATGACTAGAAGAAAACTAAAAGAAATAATTTAATAATGACAGCATTCTTAACACGGGATTTCTGTCAAGATACATGAATACCTCTGTAGCCTAAGTTAATTGATGGAAAATAATCATTTCTTCGCTCTAGCTGTATACAGGTTAAGATTTTGGATTGATAGAGTCGACATGAAAAATTCAATGCTACAGCTGGGATTTGAACGACGGATCTACTGGTCTTGGTCTACCAGTAGATCTATGGTTTAAATCCCGGCCATGGCATTGAATTTTTCATGTCGACTGTATCAATCCAACATCTGTAGCTGTTTACAGATCACAACTTCCTTGATTGTCTTCCATAATGCAGACAAATATGCTTAACAAGCACAAGTGTGCTATGATTGTAATTGGAAATTAGTACAGGAAACGTGAATCTTGACCGTTTTCCCATTGGTGTTTCGGTCCTCCAGAAAGCTTCCCATTAATTTAGCACATTTGAAATTGAGAGTTTTAACTTTCTTTTTATTGATTCCTATGCCCAGGTAATAGTACTCAAATTTTACTGTAGATTTTCTAATTCAACAAAGGTGGTTCAGTCTCATGTTCTCATCTGCCCTTTTTTGTAACACAACCACACATTTAACATAATTTCAGTTAATGAATATGTGTATGTATACATATATATTTTTTCCCCTTTTTAATAAACTTATTTGGGAGAAATACTCTGGGTTATAGAACGTGCGATGCCCTAATCACATCTTATGATGCAGGAAGAAGTTTGTCTGTAGAAGTCAGTGGTAGGAATCAATCAGATTTCTTTTTCAAACTTTGTGTCATCATTTCTTTTGCAGCAGAAACTGTCATGAGTATTTCAGTGCTCATCTTCTAGAAAGAAATGCAAGGGGGAAGGAGAGAGAGAGATAGAGAGCATATAACTTTAAGCCATGGAGTTCCGCAAGGTTCCATTTTAGGACCTCTTCTGTTTATTCTATACATGCACGATATTGACCAGCTTATACCCAATAATGCAAAATTATTCCAGTATGCAGATGATTCCACAGTAACAGTTTATCACAGAAATATTACTACTCTACAGAATACCTTAAATGAAACCACTGGTAAACTGTTGCATTATTTTTATAATCTGAACATGTTTGTGAATCCCAATAAAAGGGAATTAATTGCATTTGGAGCTAAAAGAACAGATCTTCTAATCCATTTAAACATTGACAATGAACCAGTAAAAATGGTCAAGAATACTAAATTATTAGGTGTTACACTAGACAGTACTTTAAACTTCTCTGAACATATTGATAAACTTGGCAATACCATCAGTAAAAATTTATTCATTCTGAAATATCTAACAATATATATACCTACGCCCACAGCTAAAATTATCTATTACTCTTTAATCTACTCGTACCTCTCATATGGGATCGAAGTATGGGGTAACACAACTAAGTAAATTTTAACAAAATCTTTGTATTGCAGAAAAAAGCCGTCAGACACCTTGGGAATCTAAAACATAATGAATCTTGTCGTCCAGTATTTATAAAATTGAAACTTCTAACCCTTCCTAGCTTATACATATACCACACAATAATGCACCTTCGGAAATTTAACCTACACCTTGAAACCAATTCTGATAGACACAATCACAACACTAGACATAAAGACGACTTAGCGATTCCTACCCATAGACTGCACTTTTATGAGAAGACACCTAGTTTTATGGGCATAAAATTTTATAACATACTACCAGTCACTATCAAGAATTGTAAAGATAATAATTTTAAATTAATGTTGAAATGTGTCCTAATTGACAAAGCCTATTATAGTGTGGATGAGTTTATTAATACTAGTTAGAACTTTATTTTTATAAAGATTATTATTATTATTATTATTATTATTATTATTATTATTATTATTATTATTATTATTATTATTATTATTATTATTATTATTATTATTATTATTATTATTATTGTTGTTGTTGTTGTTGTTGTTGTTGTTGTTGTTATTATTATTATTATTATTATTATTATTATTATTATTATTATTATTATTATTATTATTATTATTATTATTATTATTATTATTATTATTATTATTGTTGTTGTTGTTGTTGTTGTTAGTGTGTATGGATTTATTAAAGCAAGTTGGTATTCTATTTATATCACACAACCTGTATAGCTGTGTTCTTAAACTGTATAAATTCATATGACATGGTTCTTTTGTGTATTTAACACTATACTGAACTGAAAATAAATAAATAAATATATTTTTACTCCTCTCATCTTTCCGTATCTCTGCTTTAACTTATGTGATTTTATTGTTACAGGAACTAGAGAGTCCATTCAAGATTTCTGGCCTGTCTGCTAATCCATACCTATATACAATTACAAAGGTGGTAATTCTGTCTGCTCTTTCAGGAGTTCTTTCTGAAATGCTAGGCTTTAAACTCAAATTACATAAGATTAAGATTAAATGAATGTATATTCTTATTATAGGAAACAATGGCAGCACTGTAAATTAATTTTTTATTGGAAATATGAATCTAGGTATGACAAACTATAGATGTAAGATAAACGTTTAGAAAATGTATAGGTTGCATGAGAATATACATACAAGAAATCAGTTAGGGTGCTTATCCAGCATAGAATTATTGAGGTGCACATGATCCTGTTCACAAGAGGTGTTTGCATCTGCAACTGGTACTTATTGTAACCATAACATGCAGCTTTTTTTTTCATTCTAGCACAGGCAACTTGTTAAACACTAATGTAATATTTTTTATACAAATTCTTTGTAAGTATTGAATTTATATTTTGTACATGTGAGAGCTGTTAAGTTCTACTGCTTTTTATAATTTGTCTTGGAGGGGTAATGTTCCGTATGTACTCCTTTATTTATTATATTTTTATTTTGTGTACAATAAGAAGCGCATTACATATTAGAATGTTTGAAAAGCAAGTAATGAAAAAATGTAAAATTGTTGTATAAACTTTGTTTTCGTGGCTGGTGTCAAGATGAACAAATATATGTATTTCCCAGGTTTGTTGGCCGTGGTGTAGAGGCATCGTGGATACTGACATTTTGCCAAGGTCTCAGCTTGGCATCTTCAGATGGTGATCCATGGTCTGCGTTAGTCAGAGCTTAAATGAAGCCACAACATGTTGGCACTTAAGTAGTAGAAAAGGCAAAGCTTGCTTTTTGTGCTCAGAGAGGTGCTTCTTTCCAGTTGAAGTTACAAAAAGCTTGATGCCCATTTTGGAAAAGAGCTGAGCCATAAACGGCAGTAGTCTTAACACCTCATCTAGCCCAATGATTATAGCTGATGCCAGCCAATCAGCATTCGGACCATACAGCAAGTCCTGCCCATCCCCACCCCCCACCCTCAAGGATTATTTTTGGAATAAGAAATTTTAGGATGACTTTTTGTTGATTTTAAGAGCATAGAAGAAAGTAAGAGGAAGCACGTTGTTCCTCAGTACCTGTTCCTCCATTGCACCATGGTGGGAGTGTTTTATAAATGCTTATTTGTAATTGGAGGGTGTCATAATTTTGAAACCAATCAGCTCTAAGTAGGATTAGATATGGAGCGCAGTTCCAGCTGCTGTTTGGATTTACTCTGGTGTTATATCAGGTGCCCGAAAGCCATGTAGGGAATCCGATGTCACCTAAAGCAGTATTTTCTGGTGTCGTTATCCCCTAGAGAGCTAACCAGAGTTCTTTGATGTGCTGATAAACTTGCATAGTATTTTACTTCCCATCGCCTTATTCCATCCTCCACTTATGGAAGAGATGGGGCTTCATGAAGTAGTCTCATGGGGAAGGAGCAGCCGACTGAATAGTTAGTCTGAAGGCCTCTATTCCGTACCTGTCATAACCATTAGTAGCCAATTGTACCTTGTGCTCATGTGGAGAGCTCCTGGATGTGTTCTTCACAGAGAGTTAGACCTTTGCCCATCTTCACTCAAGGTAGGTATGGAATTCTCCCATTCAACCTTCAGTCTCTAAATTGGAAGGAGTGTTGTCCGTGGGACTGTGGTGATCAGTAGTATATGTAGAAGTCTTTATTAACGGACATATGCCAACACCAGCACCACTTTTGGTCAAGGCAGAAGTGTGTTTGAATGAGACTGAAGGCTCGGGGAAAATGTTTGTCAGAGGAAAACAATAGCATGTCATCAGAGTACTAGGTATTTTAATGCATGGCTGGGTATGGAAACCTACCATAAGGTGTTGTAAAGAGTGTGGGATAGCTTAGAGCCTTCGAGGACTCTATGTTTTATGGGCCTAAGTATAGACATGTTCCACACAACTGTGATTATTTTTTTTTAATTTACGTCCTCCAACGTAAGTCATATCGGACGATGAATGGAATGGATGAAATGATGCTCAAATGAGTCTGGGGTCCATGGAGCTTAGAGTTACCCGACATTCGTCTTGCAGGATAAGGGAAAATCCCGGAAAAAACCTTATCCAGGTAACTCACCCTGACCGAGATTCGAACTCGGGACCTCTTGAACGTGAGGCAGACATGCTACCACCACGCTACCAAGGCAGGCCCCCCACAACTGTGATTTTGGAAGTGTGGTGTCAGAGAAAGCTGTGTTGGGTGTTGACTAATTGAGTAGGAAGTCCCAGATGGATGAGTTTATGTAAGAGACCTGTATGCCAGGTCATTTGAGAAGACCTCAACATCCAGAGATACTGTAGTAGGAAAGTCAACCTCCTGGAACTTCAGAGCAGCTGCCTCTCATCACCTCAGCAACATTGGGAAATCCAATGTCCAGGACAAAATCTAAACTGGTGGTCAGGGATGGCTAGAAGGCCACCCAGTAGTGGAGACAAGAGGTTTAGTACCATCTGTCAAGTACTTTTAAGAGAATAAAAGGGAGACTAATGCCTTAAAAGTACTTGACAGATGATACTAAACCTCTTGTCTCCACTACTGGGCAGTCTTCCAAAGGGAGACTAATGCCTGCCTTGGTAGCGTGTCTTCCTCATGTGCAAGAGGTTCTGAGTCCGATTCTCGGTCAGGGTGAGTTACCTGGATAAGCTTTTTTCTGGGTTTTTCCCTTATCATGAAAGACAAATGTTGGGTAACTCTAAGATATATGGACCCTGGGCTCATTTGAGTATCATTTCACCCATTCCATACTTTCTCTGATATGACTTAATGTTGGAGGACATAAATTACAAAGAAAAAAAAGGGAGACTAATGGACCATTAGTTGGAAGGATGTACCAGTTGTTTTCCAGGTTTCAAAATGCAAATCACCTGGGCCTCTCTCCACTCTCATGGAAAGTAATCCAAGGTGAGGCATTTGTTGAACACCCTCATCAAAATCAACACAGCATAAGAAAAGTTGGCGGAGCATAGGAAGAATAGGCCTGTCAGGAGCAGCCACAGATAAATGGCTTCTGTATTCAAACTCTGCCCAACACAGACCACGAATCACCATCACCGTGAAGATGCAGCGCAGTCCTTGGCAAACCATCAATATCTTTGAAGCCTTCTAGACCATGGCCTGCAAACCTGGGAAGTAATTTTTTTTTTTTTTTTTTTTTTTTTTTAGTAATTTAGTAATTTATTTCCTTTTACATCAACAAATGGAAATACAAAATCAAGATTACAATTATAAAATCCATACTGAAAAATGCCATATATTCTTAAATCCTGGAAATCCTATCATGTTGCCCACCATTGACTAATAATTCGGTCCCCATACACCTAACCGTGGGTTTTTATGTATTGGAGGCCCTCTGCTCCTTTTTACACTTTTTGTCATTTCACCTATCCCACTCTACATTTTTCTCTTAATTGTTCTTAGCCATCTCTCTTTAACTTTCCCTAAATAATTCCCTATATTTCTCCTGTTCTTTTCTCCTTTTACTGACAACATTTTTCTAATTACTACTTCACCCCCCAAATTGTCCCATTTACGTAGCCAAGCCTGCTCTCTCCATATCTTTGACTACAATTTAATATACAATGGAAATCTGCATTCTCTTCTCCACACAATGGACATTTATCTAGCTCCCTCTCTTGACCTATACCTTTCAAGTTTCTCACTCCTGTTCTTGCCCAAGCAGAACTTTCTCGCCCTAACTTACTACATATATCTATATATCCTTCCCTTCCCCAGGTTGTTTTTATTTCTCTATATAATCTCAGTGAGCTTTTGTCACTTGTATTGGCAAAAATGTCTTGTCTGTCAATATCTTCTAATCTTAGCTTAACTTCTTTCCAGAAGCCTCTATACCCATACTCTGCATTTATCCAAGAATGACCCATACCTATCTGCTTCAACAAGTCATACATTTTATGTGCCCAAGACCCACCCCAGTTACTTCTCTTTTGAATATGAAAACATTCTTTAATAATATTGCCATCTTCCAAGTTAGTGATTCTGTATAAGTATTTCATTGCCCTTGACAAGATTTTAATTTTAGTAGAATGCCTGCCTAGTTCTAATTGTGCTGCCCCATTAGGTGATGCTATTGGTAATCCCAATATGTATTTACAAAAGGATCTATGCACTCTATCAGTCTCTCTCCAAGCCTCATCTATTCCCCATACCTCTGATCCATGTAACATTCTATTTTCTACTACTGCCGTATAAATCCTCTCCAACCATTTGACATTTATATCTGGCAGTTTACTGTAGCATGATCTTATCACTCTCATGGCCATTTTACCTTTTGCCACAGACATCTTTTGTTGTTCCTTCCAGCTGCCATCTGAACTCAACCTTGTACCCAAATAATCAAATCTCCTTACTACCTCTATTTCTCTTCTATTAACCTCCCATTTCTCATCCTTACGCAACCTGTATCCTTTTTTGAAGACCATAATCTTTGTTTTGTTTTCATTCACTTTCAAACCCCATTTATTGCAATAAGAATTGGCTGCCTCGATTGCTCTTCTCAGCCCTCCACTTGATATGGACCCAATTACTAGGTCATCTGCAAACAGTAGCCCCGGTATTTCTTTATTATTAATAACTGGTGAATGTACCCTACAACTTGATATCTCCTCTAAAATTCCATCGATATAAAGATTAAATAATACTGGACTAAGTTTACATCCCTGCCGTACTCCTGCCTTACTCGATATAGATTTAGTTACTTTGTTGCCTGGTAGTTTTATACACATGTCATTCTCTTGGTATATCATTTTAATTACTTCTATAAATGCCTGACTTATCCCCTTACTGCTTAATTTTATCCACAATGCGTCTCTATTGATAGAATCAAATGCCTTTTCTAGATCAATAAATATCATATATACCCTTCCCCTTTTATTGCTCAGATATTTGTGTACAATTGTTTTAATAATAAAGATGTTGTCCGATGTTCTCCTGTCCGGTCTAAAACCTGCTTGGAACTCCGATAGTTTATTCTCCTTCTCAACCCAATTTTGCAACCTATTTGCTAGAATTCCAGTGAAAATCTTCCCTAGAATAGACAATAAACTAATCCCTCTGTAGTTAGCTGGGTTACTTTTATCTCCCTTTCCCTTGTAAATTGGCAATACCATGCTTGTCCTCCATTTCCTAGGAATTTTCTTTTCTTCCATTATTTTATTGAGCCTGGGAAGTAAAAATATACTTGAAGATAAATGTTATGTTCCGGGTTTATGTCATCAGCTTATATAAAAATAAACTTATTCATCATGTAAAATTTTTGTTCTGTTTCCCAAATTATATCAATGGAAATCTTAGTTCCAAACATTGTCATTTTATTTATAATTATTAACATAAAAACACAATGAATGTGATGATACTTTTAGTTGAATTGAAATACCACACACTAATCGGCAAACTTTACTTGTGTATTACAGTGATAGGGTTGTCATCATATAGCTTAGGTGAACAGAATAGGCTTCCAATATTTCATGGGCCTATGATTCTCATCCAAAATATTATATTTGTATATTATACAATGACAAAGCTCTATTTTGTATTTTATCCACATTGATGTTTTTAATAGTCATCACATCGAGTATATCTTCAATGCTAGAAAATGAGTGAATGATTTATTATCCTCTTCAAAATTTACATAATTTATTACTTTCATTTTGAGTTGCTTATTTCTGTTTTTTCCCCTTATATTTAACATGTTGTTGTATATATATAATGGGTAAGTCTGTTGTATTCACTATTGATTTTTATACCTCTTTACCCTTTTCCCATATTTTTTTTCCACTTTTCTTCTCATTTCTTTTAACTATTTTAACCTTATTTTTCATAAACATTTTCCTACTTTCTCCATATATTCATCTTATTTGAGTTAAAAATCTTTCTTATCTGGCCACATGGTTTGTATTTATATTTCTAGTATTTTGTTCACACATGCCCTGATTACCTGTATTGATTGTTTCCTCTTTGTTAACACTGCTTTCTTCTTTTCACCCCAATCCCAATACTATTGAGCATTACTCATAGGTAGTTGATTTTCCTAAGAGCGACCAGGCGGAAACTGGGAGATCCATAGTTCAAATACCAGCTATGGCATTGAATTTTTCAGGTTGACTATCTATCCAAAACCTTAGCCTATACATGGCTTGTATGGAGGAACGATTAATTTCCATCAATTAACTTAATGATAATGTTATTTTTATTTTTGTTCTCCTGTCTGCTCCCATAATTTTAGTTATCTTTCCACCTTGCTAGAAAATGCAAATACAACACACACATATCTCAAAGCTCCTATTCTGTGTTTTCATTTACATTGAGATTGTAATTGGTCATCAGGCATACCATTGCTAGAAAATAAAAGCACAATAATAATATATCTTACGGTTTAAACATATGTTTAATTCTTTTCCTTTATCTACTTGCCTATATTGACATATAATTGAAGTACTTACCAAATTATGACATATGAAAACTTATGTTACTATAAATATTATACAAAATACCGGAACTATTAAAAAATCATATATATATGATAAAAAGCCCACCTCATCTTTTGAGACCATAAAACATTACAACCAATGATTTGTAGATATAGAAGATTCAGTGACTTCCTCCTATGCTGACAACTCTAGAGTTATAACATTTACTATCACTTTATAGCTGTGTTTCCAATTTCAGCTGATAAACTTGTGAACTTTGCCGACCAGCCAGTACTGCATTTTACCTTAATTAAAGGCAAAATATTGTTTTTACCTACTGAAATGTACTCTGTGTAATGAAAAATGTGTATTGGTCATTTGAATATCATTATTGATGTTATAAAACGAAGAAAAGAAACAGTTCATATTTAAAGCACATATATGAATTAATGCAGTTTAAGTAAAACTGTTACAGTTATATAAAGTTGTTTGGTTTTGCATGAATTTCAAAGGTAGTAATTAACTTTAGGTAAAATATAACATTTATATTGAGTACCTGTGAAGTTTCAAAACCTTTATAGTTGTATCCCTCTTTCTTCTTTTTTCTACCATGAATAATCACCAGCAAATTTCATATGGAATATCACTGTGGGGTAATAGTAATGAAGCAATTAAAATATTCAAATTAAAAAAAAAGATGGTGATAATCATGCTCAGTTTGATTTCTGTTGTTAGCTGCAAAACATACTTTAAAGAATTAAATATTTTGCCATTACCATGTGTGTATTTATATATAACAATTGTACTAATGCAAATGTACATAAAAGATTTTTTAAATTTTTTTGTAAAAAACTGAAACTACTGACAGTGAAACAAATAAGTATTATGAATAAACTGCAACAGTTTTAGCAATACACTTCACATATTTACTTATATGTTTATAAAATCCTGTGGGACCGGTTTCGTAATGCATTCGTTACATCTTCAGCTAAGTTGAACCTTTGGTTATTACCAGAAGTTAAGGAATAGCTTGCTATCTTACTGCCATATACTTTATTTGTATTGTCCGCAGTAGATGGCAATAAGATAGTGAGCATTAACTTCTGATAATCACCAAAGTTTATTCAGTCAATCAGCTGAAGAAGTAACAAATGCGTTACGAAACCAGTGCTGGAGGATTTTACAAACAGATAAGTAATTAGTGAAGTGTGTTGCTAAAAGTGCTGCAGTTTATTCATAACACATAAAAGATTTTACCATAAATTCTGAGATTCGTTATCATAATAAAGAGAAGAAGCAAAACTACATTTATTTTCACCTAATAAAAAATTGTTTGAACACAGCCTTTAATTATACAGACATTAACTTATACCAGGTGAGTCAGCTGCTCCTATTTATTCTTATCTATGCAATCTGCCATTTATTGTCTAATGTGAAAACATTGATCTTTTTAGCACAAAAGCTGTTACTGCAGCTTCACCCTTCTATTCGGTAATATACGACCCAGCATTAATACTTACAGTCCTGAATGAGGACCAAGAAGCTGCCAAAGCTTAAATAAACAACGACTTTTCATGCATATAATACCAGCAAGGTGATAAACGAATGCTTTCCCAACAAGCAACCTAGAATACATGGCAGCTGGTCGAGATGGTTAGCTGTGGACATATGGTGCTGCAAGCGCTAGGTTTGAATCAACACAACATTTTTTTTTTTTTTCATTTCTCCTAGTCTTTGTCTGTATTTTAATCACTAAAGTACAAATAAACAGTAAACAAAATAAACAATAAAATGGTTTATTGCTATTAATTCTCATGTGAGCCAAAGACACAAGAATGACAATCCGATAATTAGGAATCATGCTTAGCTTTCTGACCATTTATAATCTGCATTGTATCTATTTTTTTTAAACCATATTACATAGTTAGCTTTCATTTTTTAGGAACATTAAATGTTTCATGCTTAAATCTTATGTTGCACTATTTCTACTGACAAAGTATTTGTGAAAGTGTTAACTTCTCGGTTAAACAGAAAAATTGTCAAAGTGTGGATTTCATCAATGCAGTAAATGCTCAAAATGACGACCCCCAACAGTAATTGAGAGGTTTCAAATACTGGATACCTACATAGATAATGAAGTGTTCATTTATGTCAAACATTGACACAGGCGCAAATAGCTAAAGCCACTTTGCATTTATGAAGTGTTTGAAACTTGGTTGAATTGGTCAAGCCCAATACTGACTATAATAAAATATATGCTATGAACTATGAATTTATATCTATATGTCGGTGGAAAATATGGTGATTATTGTATTTTGTAAACATGTATAATGTTATAAAAATGTTATTTGTATCATATTAACAAATTATAGGCCGCAAGAGGTAAAACAAAGGGTAATAAAATTTCTGAGCTGTATACTAAGGATTTGAACCCAACTTGTAGTGACAGAGTAGCGCGGTAATCTGTATGATACCATTTAGCCAACGCTACTTTGCGAGCTGAGGTTTCTATACGAATATGTAACGACAAACTTCAAACTCTCACCTCGAATCTTTACATGCTTTTTACAGCTTCATACAGTATTTTGAGCTCGTTTTGGTAGTTTTAACGCAAATAAACTTTATCTGCCATTACAATTACTGAATAAGCTAAAAACTGCCATAATTTGTGACATAAGCAAAAAAGTCTATCTAACTCTCAGGACTTTTTGACATGGCTGTACAACGAAAATACATGTTAGCTGAAGATTTAAATCCAATTGGTCCCACTGTGTAGATCTGCAATTTTATGTTCCAAAGTTATTGTCAACTGATGCATGAGATAGGTTGTTCCTTCAGGGGCGTGTTTAAAGGTGTGTGCAAATGTAAGCTAATGAATAAAAGTTTGCAAACTCCTCTAAAATTGTTATTGGAGCTCTTTGTGACTGGGTATGATGTTTTTGGAATCAACGTACATAGTGATTTTCTGCCCCATACAACACTTATGCACTGAGTTGTGTACCCTTTCTCTATAAACTGCTCTGCAAGTCATCCATTAGAAGGCATTCAAGAAAGGCATAAGTCACATATATTGCTAAGCATGTTGCATAAATTCAAAAAGAAGTAGGGGCAGGTGACCACCTGGTATAAAAAAATTACCTGCCAAATTAAAAATATAAAATCTATATATTGCCTCGAGAAACATCTTACAAAATTCCTAATTGTGAAATGCTATTACTCAACTGATGCATTTTTTCATTAATAAATTAATTTTAAACTTGCAAAAACTATTTGAGTTGGTTTATTGATACTCGTTGCTTACTTTTTTATCAATAAACCAACTCAAATATTTTTTGCGATTAATTTTGACGTCATTGTTACTAAATCCCTCCAACACATTTAATTTTAAACTATTTATAAGGTAAATGTATAGTATAGTAAAACTTTAAGTAATCATGTTTGACTTTTTATATTTTGAATTTTATCATATTGGACGAATCCAAAACATGTATATGTTTAAATGGATGAATAAAAGAAATGAAGTGAAATGTACAGGATTATAATTTTAGTATACTGGCTCTGATGCATCTTTCAACCACAGAAATACTAGAAACAGAAACAGTGTGATTTAATACATAAAATTATAAATCTAGCACTGCAGTATAGAAGGTAGTATAAATATTTACAGTAAATGCTCACTGCCAGCATTCATATGTTTCTACTTTGGGGTTTTCATCACTTGTTGCACTTTTTCTTATTTGATTGGAAGAAATATAACCTTATAACCACTATAACAACTCTCTTCAGCTCCTGTCTGTAGTATACAATTTTCTCTTCCGGTTGTATGGAAAGATGCATCAATACCACCTAGTTTCCCCCCTGTTTTATGGAGTTTTTGTGAAAAACTGTTCTTATGATTAAATTTTTATAACAACACTGTTTTCAACACTTCCAAGAAAGGAATTGTTCTTATGATACCTAAGAACCACTGCAACATTTTTCAATCATTGTAATCAGAAGACAGTGCAGATAGACAAATAGACAAAGGGGTCCATAGAAAACTCAGTCTGTAATTTTTAGAAACAATAGCCATATATATTCTAGAAAGTGTATGTTTCATAAATAATAATCTTCATCTATTTAGCTCCAATGATAAAATCCATAACCACAGCACCAGGTCCAGTAAAAAAAAAAAAAAAAAAAAAAAAAAACACCTACAGGCAGCTAGTACAACTAAGAAAATTGCCTCAATATTGCATACTGGCATTCTAATGTACAATCTGATTACTGATGAAATATTGGATATGCACCCAATTCAATTTAGGAAGAGTCAAAACGTTTTTGATAGATCAGTGCTTTTATACTTTGCATGATTGTGAATAATGTTATGATTGTAGTATAATTGTAAATCTAGTAGCTTTTAATTTAGAATTTAATTGACGAAGCCATGAAATTGTAACAAATTTCCAAAGGTGAATAAAATGTATCATCATCATCATCATCATCATCATCATCATCATCATCATCATCATCATCATCATAGTGTCTTTTCACCATTTAGCATGTTAGATTTTGATAGACACCAGAAATGAGATTAGTGTACTTTTACCGAGTAGTGTTAAATTTCTTAGATATATTTTGCTCTATGATGTGAAGATCAAAATAGTCGAGTGCAATCATCATCAATCCACCTGGCTAGATTTTTATTAGGAAAACTAGAAAAACTATCAGCAGCAAAAGTTTGTAAAATGTAATCTGTCTGCATTTCCTCTTTCTTCTCAGTGTGAATGTTCATAACTGCAGCTACAGTTTTAACCAAAAGTTCAGTCTGTTTTTTCTTAATCCTCCCCCCCCCCCCATTAATATATTCTGTCTTGCTCCACAACATTTTCTGCCATAGCTCATAGCTTAAAAAAGCTATAACATAACTAGTGCAGTATATTATTATTGATTGCTTATTACTTACAACTGATATATTTCACTTAACTTTAGCTGAAGAGAGCACTTTTTAATAGCATCTGTTATGAAACATAGCTGATTTGTAGCCTAGCGAGGCATGTAAGTTCTTGAATGTATAGACCCAATTCATGATTGAACACTAGCACAACCTCATATACAACATTAAAGTGCAGTATTATTTCCCTTTCTTTGTTCTCCCTTTCCTCTTTGATATGCTTTAACATCTCAAAAATATAAATGTATTGCATCCATATGAAATATTTCAACCTTGAAAACCACCACATTTGAAAATGAAATTAGAAATGTAAATCAACTCCGTCAAAATATGCTGCCCTGGGTAATAACCTATTGTGGTGCATTGAAAAAAAAGTTACATTAATATAAAAAGCCCTGTCTTAAGGTAAAATTACAAAATAAAAAGGATCCATGAAGCTTTGTATCATATTAATACTGTCAAGCCAAAGGTACAGTAATACAACGTAGAAAATAATGTACTACCAGTGTTGATATGGCCAGTACACTTATTGAATTATAGATGAGTCGTATTTTTTACACATCAGCTTCACATACGTACTTATATTGAGGACATGTTTCGCGGACCATCGTTCGCATCATCGGCTCTAATGCGACTAAAGCAAGATCCGTTGGTGTGGGTAGTTCTAGAGTTGCTGTTACCATCTACCCACACCACTGAATCAAGCTTTAGTAGCATTAGAGCCAATGATGCGAACGATGGTTTGCAAAACATCTCCTCAATATAGGTACGTAAGTGAAGCTGATGTGTAAAAACTATGACTCATCTATAATTCAATAATTGTTTCGTTTTACTGTGGTGTTCCAATACACTTAAATTTCGCCAATGCACTTGTTTGTCCAAACTAAATTTAATCCACAATGCCATAACATTCACATATTTTAACATAGGAGATGCTTTAGAGAGGCTTTAATTTGTTTTAATTTAATTGCATTACAAGGTAAAATTGAGTGGAAAGAAATATAATATGCAATTATATTTAGAGTACCTAATTTTAAAATGTTGAATTTATTTCATTATAATGTATTTGCAAAAGGTTGTGAGCATTTGACAGCTCATGGCTTGCAGCATTAGAACTAATGCATGTTATTGCAGAACACTTTGGAATATATGATGATGTATATACAAATAAAATGATGCATATAAACAAAGATACTATGTAATGTTTCTCATTTGTTTAGCTGAACATATGTTATCTCTCAACTGCTATGAAGTTCTGTGTAAATTCGTTCAGAAATCAACCATCATAATTCTGTACTTCATATGCCGCACATTTTTACAGAATTATTTTTCCCCAGTATACATTAAAATGTTCAGTAATTTGTTATGAATAGAGGCCAGATTTGTATGCAGAATAAAATACTAAAATATGCATGCAAATATGCATGTAAAATTGTAAAAATATACAAAAACAAATGAACAAATATCAAACAAGACTTATTTTGGGGAAGGGGTAATCTTACTTTATTCCTGGTTATTGGAGTAAATATGGAAAGATGCCCTGAGGTTTTCTTGTGTGAAGCTCCTTAATCTGTCAGTGAAGAGTTTATACAATGAAAAATTCTTTCTACATCACATGATGTAACAGGTTAATGTGAAAAGTACCACAACTCTTCTTGAGTAAACTCCTCTTCTGTTGCAGTTTTTTCACTATTGCCAGACAACATTTTGCTGATTTGACAAAATTTTTTGTAACCAGGATTTTTAAACTTATCAAATGCAATTTTAGCAACATTGAGAGCTTCTGCAGATAGTATATATGAAATTTCATCTATAGAGAAAGTGAGTAACCTAAAGAACTATTTCGGGCCTCCAACTGTGTTATAATTTCTATTAATTTTGAAAACTGTTTATGAATATACTGGATTTTTTCCTCAATGCAATCTTCAAAAATACATTCTGAGCTATAACAATGCTAGCTGCATCATCCACATTTAAGGAATTTATTGCTGTTTTCAATTTACTAAAATGTTCCGCATAATATGACACAGTCAGTAGCCACATACCCTACTTAGTTTAAACTGGCTTAGGGGGTAAGGGCAAATCCGGAAATAGTTCATGAAATGTTAAAGCTTTTACTCACACTTTCTTAAACACCTTTTTAACACTGGATACAAGTAAGTCCATTTCTTTATATTTGGCTGTAATGGTTTCAGTGATACAATGTAAACCATAAGCAAGGAAACTCAGATGAATTAATTTGGGATAAAGAACTTTATATCCAGTTCCCAGTACTTGAATGTTCAAGAGAAATAATTTGCTATCCTCTTTCATTGAACCGACTATAGCACTAGCAACAGACTGTCCTGCTGTGTCTGGCATTTCATCTAGTGAAATCCAGATTTTTTCATGCTCAAATGTTTCTCATATTTTAGATATTATGTCCTGAAAATGCTGTAGTACACAGTTTTTGCATAATGTGAATTAATTTTGGACCCTTGTGTTTGTGTACTTTTCCAAGAAACTCTAAAATTGTACCTTATTCAGTTTCCACAATGGAATGTTGGCACTCACTAAAATAAAACACAAGTCTTCAGAATAATTGTCACTTGAGCGTGATTGTTCACCTACTTGGCTTCTAATTATGTAATTGTTGATTTAAAGAAGACTTCTTCTTAACCCGGCCCTTATGGCGAGCTGCATTTGTGTGCTACACAACTTAAAACTTCTTATTTGCAGAAACACTCTTTTCATGTACCAAACAAAACAATATTTTACCATCTTCACTAAAAAATATTACTTCCAAACTCATTCACATATTTGCATAACATGGCAGATTGAGATGTTTTTGTGGGCAGCACTCCTCAAACCAAAGCACAAGCACTGTTCAATTAATTAACTTCCTCAGTTGTCAACTATTGACATGTAACTGAGCTCTGAATCAGATGTTGAGATAAGTTGATATGTGTCAGAAAAAGCGGAATCATCAAACCAGGTGAAGACATGCCTGATACTGTTGGATTTCGTTTGACTTCATGGCTGCTAAGCAGATTACCTTGTTTTGTCCCTAATGTTAATTGCACAATATTATTTCACAAGGTGCCTGGGTGTATCTCTTGTTATACGGATGTTAATAAATGGGTTGAATTACACAGTGCTGATTGTGAATCATATCATCATATCCTTACTCTGTTTGGTTTGCTTCAGAAATTCTGAGTTTTGCTAGAGCATACATTCATTTACAAATAAATACATTTTTTTTTTGTATGTCTTTTGCTTGGTTGTTTTCAGAGATTTTATTAAGCATTAGTAATATTATCTAAAGGGAAAAATTATAATTTAATCCCACATTCAAGAGTAAATTATGCAATTTTTTATTCAAAACCTATAATATGCACTTTCCCTTGGAGTATGCTGTATATACATTAACAAACACTGCTCAAATTGTCTGGAAAAGTATGACATACAAAATATATCATTTAAGCATACTTTTAAGTATAAAAAAAAAAAACATGCATTTTGCAAACAAATCCGAGCTCTAGTCATGAAATAAAGCAAATTTAAAAGCTAGATTGCATTAAAGAAATAAATATATTATAGACATTAGTAGCAGAAGGATAGCCTATTTATGGATCTATCTTCCAAAGCAACACTCACATGTGTCTCTGAATTCCATTTGACATTTAAAACTTAAATCTAAATCTTAATTCATGCTCTGACCATTGGTACAGGATATGGGATATGTCAGTATAAAGAACACAACATACTTTAATTAAGAAACCATATGATAATTCAATAATACAATAATTAAAGTATACAATATAATGATTAAATGAATACAGAATTCAGATTTATGATACAGATATTTCTTATATACTGCTATTGAATCAATTGATCTCATCATCATAGACTCGTTAAAACAAACAGCACTGTATGTCATAAAGGAATAATTTTATACAATTCTTTCAAAGTATTGACAGGCAAAATGTTTAAATGGAAGGTAAAAGCTCTGTTCATAAAACACAAATTTTATAGTGAAAATGAATGTTTGCAGAAAAAATTGTAAGATAGTTTGTAAAGATCATGTGCATTCTGTAAATAGTTTGTAAATTATTGACAAGGGCTTTTATACGTATGTATATATTCGGTGAATAAATTATTTTCTGTTCTTAAATTAACAGTCTTGATGGTTTTAACCTAATATACACACGCACATGTGCGTGCACGTGCGCGCACACACACACACACACACATGCACACAATAAAATCACATCAATTTTGAGGTGTGAGTATTATACTCCATATATCCTTCTACAAGGTAAAATGTTTGTTTATACTTCTCTTAAACTTAGACAAGTTTGTTAAAAGGGTTTAGCTCTTTGTAATAGTGGTAATTCTGGGTATTGCTTAATTGGTTATTAGGTGTGTCTAAATTAAATTTGCATCTGGTGTTACATCCTTGTACATTGGAACAATATACAAATCAATTAAGATTTAAGTCTTAAATTTACCACTTCATTGTACAAATGAAGTGGTATTTGTGCCAAAATACATAACTAAAAATAATACATGTAATAACAGTTCTGTTAGTAATAACAAAAAAGATGAGTGAAAAATAGATTATTCTAAGTGTAAGCTTAGAATCCCCAAGCATTTGGATTTTCATCTTTACAGACTCCATTCTAAATATACAACTAAAGATGTGAAAAATTGTTTCATGAATCACTTCCCTGAGGTATTATGTTAACATCTGGAGGCCGGACATCCTGATCAATATGCATTGTTTTAAGATAGTGTTTACCTTGACAATTTCAAAGAAGCAATGAATCCAGATATATATCCAAATGGAGCATATATCAGTAGGTTTTTTACCAGTACAAGAGACTTCCTCAAAATACCTAGTATTTAAATTGGGTTTCATTCTTTTGAATATCTGTGGTTTAAATGTGCATGAATGGAATGTTTGAATGGTTATTGTAATAACATTATATTTGTGTATTTCAATGAGGCTTAGTTGAGGAAGGAAACTAACTCTTTTTTTTTTTTTTTTTTGCTTTTGCAAATTTTAATTGCATCAGCTGTTATTACCATAAGAATTATATTCACGGTGGCATCGCTATTTGGGCTTGAAATGTTCTTGAGGTAATGGAATTGGACTTATATGAATTTTGGGAGAGGCTTTCTTTTGTGGGACGTGAGAATATTTTCTAAGTCCAAAGGTGCACATATACGCATGCGCAAGCAGACGAACAACTGGTTCTGGCGTTGCAGCCAACCTCTGCAAAACTGCCCCAGACATAGGTGACGCAGTCCGTGTGCAAAGAAACATGGTTTGAGCAGGCTAAGTTAGCGCCCGGTCAAATTTTGTTACTCATGCAATGCTTTGCACATAAACAATCCTACGACACGACGATAATGGATTGCTCCATAAGAAATACATGTATGGGCTCACGAAATGTATCGGACTAGTTCGGCTACTGCCGTGAAGTGTGCATGATGTCAAATGACACCAAGTAACTGCAAGGGGGAAAATTGGCGGTCCCGGTTACGTCGTTCAAATCGACGAATGCAAAATAGGACGACGCAAGTTTCATCGTGGGCGCGTCGTAGAGGGCGACTGGATTTTGGGAATGATTGACGTGGAAACAAATGAGGTGCGGATGACGATATGCCCCAACAACAGGAAGAATGCAAATACGCTCTACAGTCTAATTGCAGTCTACTAGATAGTGTAATTTCACGACAAGTAAGACTGTTGGCAGCATTGCTTTCAGTGGAGAAACAAGCATAGTTTGGCTGCACTGAATTCTTCAGTATGGCTACATTACGCAGTAAGTAAATAAACACACAAACAATAACGTTAAAAGAATGCCCTCCAACACAAAAAGTAAAGAAATTATATTAAAAATAATGGTTGTATATGAAGACATCAAAAAGTGTGAAGGATTTAGAAAAAAATCGCCACGTTGCATATTAGAAAGAAGGGCCGAATTTTGTTGTGACAAAAATATTGAAATTTGCTATTTAAAATGGTAAATGAATCACAATTTCAATGTAATTACACTACCCAAAATCTGAAACTTATTCTTGCATCTTGCACTTTGGGTTGCAGAACATGAATCCATTATTCATTTCTATGTATCACGTCAGGTTTTCTTGCAATAGGTACTACAAAATAAGAGATATAGGAATAAAAAGTACTAAATAAATTAAGATAAGTTTGTAAATATCATAGAGAAAATATAGTGATATTTTGTAAACAGTCCACGACATGTCTATTCCACTATTTTTTATGAGAGGGACCCAAATAAACACAAGTTTCATCTATATAAGTGCCAATATCTAGGTTTGAACCAGAGTCTCTTGGTTCACATATTGCTGAAATGCACAAGTTTGTAATTTCTGTGCTCTAGCAATTAAATGACCAAAGAATCCATGAAGAAAGCAATGTATACACGAAACAACACCGGAAGGTGTTATTACAGAAAAAAGTTTGCAGTCACCTTTAGTGCGAACTGCCCTGAATGACGGCTCGACTGTACATCGTTTGGCCGCTGCATGTTTGTCATCTCTTTTCAAACACCAGCAGTAGTTGGTCATCATTGGTACATCCCACCTCCCCTGGTATCTTCTTTCTGCCTCCTTAAAGTCTTGGTTAAACTTCTCTCCCATCTCTTCACTAACAGCCGCAAGCTTTTCAGGAAAGTGATCGAGATGAGAATGAAGGAAGTGCAGTTAGAGGCTCATTGTACTCCCAACTCCTCCATGTGATCCAACATCGTTTTCACTATTATTTCGAACTGTTCACTCTTTCCTAGGAATTTCATCATGAGGTCTCTCATTGAAATCCATGTAGCAAATTCCACGGCATTCATCATCTGTTCAAAGTTTGGGTCTTTCAGCAGCTTTCTAATTTGTGGCCCATCAAAAATGTTCTCCATGACTTTGCCTCTGATAAATGTGGGAACTTGCTTGCAATATACTGAAAACAGGGGCTGCTTTTGTCCAAGCCCTAACAAACTGCTCCATGATTCCCAATTTGATGTGTACCGATGGAAAAATTACTTTTTGTGGATCAACTAAGGCAGCATTCACACATCTTCTTTTAATTCCTGATACACTCAGCATTTTCACAGCAGAACAAACTGAAACAGCAGCTCAGACATTCACCATACTCATCACATAACTGATTGCCACTGGACTAGACAACATTAAGAATTTTGCCACTACCACAAACTACAAAGCTGTGCATTTCAACAATGCATTTCATGGGTAACAATTCTAAAAATAGACTGATATAGGATAGTTCAATGGATTGGTTTTGAATTGACAAGCACGCACAAGAATAACAAAGCAAAGCACACCTACACTAACAACAGCCGATTCCGTGTTATTGCAAAGCATGAAGCCTCAGTGACACATTTTAAGGCAATAAATCACGATTAACATGAAAACTAGATGTGATACACGAAAACCAAAGACATTTCTGAAATCAGGGGACCTTAATTAGTCGTAATCATATATTAGATGCTTTGCGGCAAAAATCATGCTGGGTAGTGTTATTACAGTGTGCTACCACTCACTGACTAGTGATATAGATTTATTAAAGAAATGTACACTTTCCCGGTTTTGATGAAAATAGTCTACTTATATGGAAGCAAACATGCTGATTTCGAAAATGATAACAGTTTTCACATCACATGTACCATTTTTATGAAATTTGATACTTTAATATTTTGGACACTTAATATAATTACGAATATATGTGTATATTTTTGCAGCAAAAGATGAATAATGATGTAACATAATTTGCATCTATAGTCTGCATATAAACCTAACAACAAACCATCCTTCTGTACTTCCCTACCCCTTATTCCTTATCATCCTAAGCGATGAGCTGAAGACTGCTGCAAGACAGTTAAACTGTCAACTGTTGCACAATAAACAGATGTATAGTATAGCAACGCAAAGAAAATCCCTGTAAGGAATGTGCTGTGGGACAAGGACAGCGAATGTGTGGGGCAGAGGACGCCTGCTATACAAGGAGCAGACCGTTAAAAAAACATGCACCCTAATCACTCTGTACATTAAAACTGAGAAGATTCATTCACAAAAGTAGAAGCCGTCAGAATGTTTTTGAATGGTCTGTAACTGTAGTGACATGGGGTGTCATAAATCTGTCCAGGGAGGGTGGGAAACTTCGCCAACCCCTCGCGTCTCGTCCCTCGGAGACTTTCTCTCCTGTGGAAAAATGAAATGTGTAGTGTTTAACACCCGCTTTTACTACATACGGCACCGCAGGCGGTGACACTGATGATGCATGAGATGAAGATGGAGCACCGGTGGAATGAGATGGCGGGGGAAACCGGAGGTCCTGGAGAAAACCTGCCCCAACGCCGTGTTGTCCACCACAAATCTCACTTTGCGGTTGCCTGGGATCGAACCCGGGCCGCCTTGGTGAGAGCCAAGCGGTCTAACCACTGAGCCACGGCGTCTCCTGTGGAGGAATATACACTCACCTCTTAGCGGCTTATGTTTCTTAACATCGCAGAACTTTAGTTGCTTTCTATAACTCACTGTGATCAGTAATACGGTTTCCACAAAAAATTCATCATTATTTTGTATTTTTAGTATGTGTAGTATAGTGATACACTGTTCACAATGTCTTCCACCTTTTGGGGAGAAAATGTATGAACAATTCAAATAACTTCTGTTAATGTGTGGGTCCTTCTTGTTGTGGAGACAGAAAACACTGTCATACATAATTTTTAAGTACATTTTTGCATATTTTAAGGTGGAGCTAGGAGATGAAAATCAAAACGAGCTCCACATACTTTTTGCAAAATATGTATTGACAGACTTATGTAGTGGTACAATGGAAAACAGAAATTAATGGAGTTAGGAATTTCTCTGATATGGCATGAACAAAAAAAAAAATCACTATGGGGATTGCTACTTTTACATGTGTAAAGTATCAGGGTACAGTAAGACAAATGAAACAAAAATAAATTATACAGATGTCCTTGCTTCAGCTATAAGACCTGTGTCATATGTAGCAGATGTCCCTATTCCTATTCCAGCAGCTCAACTAGAAGATATTGAGAATTCAATCTCTGGGTCAACAGAAAGTGCCCATACAGATGAGCCATTTCTCAGTGTACACTGCTGAAGACAAGTGATAGCATTTTATTCAAGAAGATTTGGATGACTTAGTAGGAGACATACCTATTACCAAAGATAGGAGCAAACTACTTGGATCAAAGTTTAAAGAGAAGATATGCTGGCTCCAGGCACTACATTTTCCTGGTATAGGAGACAAAGAATTTACCAAGTTCTTTAAAATTAAAGACCTACTTGTTTATTGTTTATTGTTGATTGAAATTAAAGACCTACTTGTTTATTGTTGTGGAGTACCAGGTTTAATTCAACAGCTGGGAAGACAAACATATGATAGCAACAACAGGTGTTTAATTATTAAACTCTTTGAAAAGAAGTCTAAAAGCAGTTTTATTGCAAAAGAAGCAGATTTCCCTCAATACAGTTGCATATTCTGTGTTTTAAAGGAATTCTAAAAATCTTGAAACGAATTTTAGAATTAATTAAAAGGAATATCAGTGGCTATTGTCTGGAGACCTAAACATATCCAGTATCTTGCTAGGACAGCAAGGAGGATATTCAAAATACCCACATGCTTTTTATAAGAATGGAATGGTAGTTTATTTCCTATTTCTTATTACAATATCTAGCATATACAACTTCATACATATATAACACAATATACCATAAATACAATATCTTAAATACTGCTTATTTTGGAGTTGCATATTCCCATGCCCCATTATAATTAACCCAGGTTGTGTATATAATGGAGCATTTTAAAACTTGGGATCTAGATCTTTTTTCCTTTATACCTTCTGCTATTTTTCCTAGTTGTTCTCATTAGTCTTCCCTGTTTTCCAAAGCCGTTTTTGTCTGACCTTGCCAATAAATTTTCCCAGTTTTATTATGTTTTCTTCTGATCTTAGATTCAAGATTCTTTTGCCTCTTATTTCATTTGATATGTTTTCCCAATTATTCAAAAGAAATCTATCTCTCCAATGTTTTGTTTTTTGACATCAAAAATATAATGCCAAGTACCATCTTCTTTTTCACACATTGGACATCTTCCCTTAATATATCCATTCCTTATACCCCTTAAGTATATTACTCCTGTTCTAAACCATGCCAACCCTTCTCTTCCTACTTTATCACAGATGTCAATATATTTTTCTCTGCCCCAATCATTTTTCAATGTGTTATATAATTTCAGAGATCTTTTGTTATTAAGATTAGCCCGTAATTCTTGTTTTTCAATATATACAATTCTTGTTTTTTACTTCTTTCCAGAATCGCTTTTCTACTCTTCCACTAACTAACCATAATGAACCCATACCTATTTCCTGTAAAATCTTTTGAATTTTATATATCCAAGTCTCTCTCCCCTTTATTTTTGTTTGTGCTACCAAACACTGTTGAACAATATTTTTCCTCATCTAAATTCCATATTCTGAACCAATATTTCAGAATTCTTTCCATCATCTTGCTTTTGTAACCTAATCTTCCTAATTCCATTAAAACCGCCTCATTCGGTGAGGACCTAGGTAAGCCTAAAACAAGTCTACAGAATAGTCTATTTATAACATTTATCGCTTTCCATCCTTCATCTGGTCCCCATATTTCTATTCCATATAGCATTCTGCTTTCTACAATTGAACCAAACACTCTTTCTAATCATTTTACTTGCATATTTGGTATTTTGTTAATTCATGATCTAATAATACTCATAGCCATTTTTCCATCTGCCAGTGCTTTCCTTTTCTGGTCACTCCATTCACCATTACTAGATAATATTACTCCTAGGTAATCAATATAGTCGCCAGCCTATTTTTGATTGAGGCGGTACCGGTGACTAGTTCAAAGAGACAAACGTGCAGTGTATAGATGAAACTTTGCCGAAACGGCGGGGGGAAGGAGACGGAATTCTTGAGAGTTCTAGTTCTTTGTTCAAACTGCGTCTCGATTGTATGAGAAATTTCTGGAATGAGAGTAATCTATAAAAAGGCAGCCCGCCCGCCACAGGTGGAGTCAGTCGGTAATTGAACGCGTGCGCGTAAACAGGTGTTTGTTGTGGTCGTTGACCTTGTAAGTTGTATGTGTACGAAGCTTGTTTCTACGGAAATAAAGTGAGATTTTTGGTGTTTGTAACCTGGACTTTTAATTTCACGAACCCACAAAGTCACAAATGCTGTCAGGAAGTGCAACAAATCACCATGGAGGCTGAATTGGAAGAGATTCTACAGAAATTGAAGAAATGAAGACGGCGAACAACCACCTCACCGCCGAGATGAAAGAAATGACTGCGAACGACAGCCTCACCGCAAAAATGGAAGAAATGAAGGCGGCTAACGATAACATCACCGAGAAAATTGAAGAGAAATTGGAGACGGCAAATAACAACTTGGCCGCGACGATGACAACGAAAATGGCCGAATTCACCACGGAAATGAAGGCCGAACTATCTGAAATGAAGGCTGCGAACAAGGCCCTCGCCGAAAATTTTGAAGAACAATTAGCCGGCGTAAAGGAGGACGTCACGGAGTTGGGCGAGCGCGTCGAAGACCTGGAGAGCCGCGTGAATGATCTGGAGGAAAAGGCCGACACCAACACTAAGTCTCTGAACGCCATGTGGAGGACATCGTCGGCAGAAGGATGAAAGATTTAAAGCCCGACGCGCCGGTACGCGACACAACATCTGCGCGCGTCAAACCGCCGGAGTACGACGGCACGTCCACGTTCGAAGTCTTCCACCGCCAATTCGACACGGTGGCAAGCACAAACAGTGGTCACCAGAGGAGGAGGCCGTACAGCCAATAGCCAGCCTCCAGGGACGGGCCGCAGAAATCCTTAACGCTGTCCAGACAGCGGCGGCGCCCAAAGTTATCTGGGAGGCCCTGGAGAACCGCTTCGGGAACCACCACTTGGCCGCAGCCTACCGCAGCCAACTGAAATCAATAACGTAGCAGCCAGGCAGGCACGTATTTCGAAGTTAATTTCCGGGGGGGGGGGGGGGTTCCAAAAATTCTACGTTGAATTATTTACTTTTAATAGTTAATTAGGGATGTGTTTTTATCATGTTAATAAAAAATAAAACAAATGTATTATGTTACATTCACATGACTTTCTCTCCTGCCAGCAACCGCTAGCGTAGATGGTAGGTGTCTGTCTGACGTTCAAGAGGTCCCGAGTTCGAATCTCGCCCAGGATGAGTTGCCCTGGATAAAGGGGTTCCGAGATTTTCCCTTATCCTTAAAGACGAATGTCGGGTAGTTCTAAGCTCCATGGACCCTGGACACAGTTGAGCATCATTTCAGCCATTTCAGTCTACGTCCGATATGACTTAACGTTGGAGGACGTAAAATTACCAAAAAAAAAATGAAATTTACTTTATCCACCCCAAGCTTCTACAAAATTCTTCTTATAACAATTTCCGGTCTTTACGGACGGTTCTCAGTAGGTAGCACTACGGGTTGGCGCGTTCTTCATTAACGGTGAGGCTCATAAATTTCGACTTCTGGACTCCACTTCGGTCTTCTCAGCAGAGCTGTATGCCATCTACTATTTGCTCCTTTTTATTTTGAAGTTAGCTCCTGGCTCTTTTATTGTTTGGCACTGACTCTCTAAGTGGTCTTCAGGCCTATGCAAACAGCACACTGCCGCTCACTCCCTTGTTTTAAAAATACAGGCCAGATCTCGCAAATGCTCAGTCGCGGATACCATTTTGTTTTACTTGGACCCCAGGCCATGTGGGCATTTCCGGGAACGAGGAGGCGGACGCGGCTGCTAAGTCCGCTTGCCGTTTGCCCCGGAGTTCAACAACTACGGTGCCATACCAGGATGTGCAACGTTTTTTTCCGTCGCCAGCTCCTATCTGCTTGGCAGCAATCCTGGACAGCTTTAGAAGGCACACAACTCCGGGCGATAAAGGAGAGCGTACAACCCCTGGCCAACTTCCTGCAGGGGTAACCGGCGGGCCGAGGTGATACTCACCAGGCTGAGAATTGGGCACACACGAGCGACTCATGGCCACCTGTTAAGAGGGGAACCGGCCCCTGTGTGTGCTCCGTGTGCAGTACGCCTCACTGTGCGGCACGTATTGCTTGGTTGCCCGCAGTACGCCCGCGTTCGCCAGTCTTTTGGGCCTAAGGAGTAACCTGCACGGTATTTTAGGGACGACCCAGTGGCCGTGGATAAGGCACTGCGGTTTGTCGCCCAAATAGCTTTTAATAAACAAGTCTAACTTGCATTTTATATTTATTAATTTTAGAGATTTTAAATTATTAGTCTTTAGATGGTTTTTATGTCTTTTTAACAGTTGAGTGTTTTTATTATATTTTACCTTTTTAGCTATTTTTTTTATAGCTTTTAGGTTTTAGTGTTGACTTCAGGCCCAAATGACCTTGTTGTCGACGGGCCCTGAAACACCACACACTCACTATAACAATTTGTTTTCTTGATTGTTTGGACAAAGTCTGTAGAATGGCCTTTAGTTGCACAGTTTTTGTTCTTATAGCTGGGATAAACTGTTATAAGCAATAATCAGATATTTAAAAAGTGAACCACTGATTGATTCATTTAAAGTATTAGTTCTCCTTGAATGAAAAAGGGAATAGAAACTTAGAAGTTAAAAATTACATACATTTATGTAAGTATCTGAGAATTGTAATCACCAACAAATAATATATCGGAATTGGTTAACCTTGCAATACATTATTGTACTTGACATTATTTGTATATTTTAACGAGTTCTACAGCTGCTGTGCAGTAACTTTTCGTTAATTTCTTAAGTTTAGAATAGTTATACAAACTTGACTTCCAGTAAAGTGGACTGCGAGTTTATCCTCAAAAAATCCACAATAGGCTATCTTAAATATGGTGTGTTTTAATTAAAATTATTGAAGCACTTTTTGGACGACTTTCTTGAAAATCTTCGTTTCGCATCCTTGGAAGATAACGAAATTAAAACCTACATTTCGTATTCCTCCAATATTTGGGTTCTGTAATATGCTATTAGCACACACACACACACACACACACACACACACACACACACACACACACACACACACACACACACACACACACACACACACACACACACACACACACACACACACACACACACACACACACACACACACACACACACACACACACACACACACACACACACACACACACACACACACACACACACACACACACACACACACACACACACACACACACACACACACACACACACACACACACACACACACACACACACACACACACACACACACACACACACACACACACACACACACACACACACACACACACACACACACACACACACACACACACACACACACACACACACACACACACACACACACACACACACACACACACACACACACACACACACACACACACACACACACACACACACACACACACACACACACACACACACACACACACACACACACACACACACACACACACACACACACACACACACACACACACACACACACACACACACACACACACACACACACACACACACACACACACACACACACACACACACACACACACACACACACACACACACACACACACACACACACACACACACACACACACACACACACACACACACCACACACACACACACACACACACACACACACACACACACACACACACACACACACACACACACACACACACACACACACACACACACACACACACACACACACACACACACACACACACACACACACACACACACACACACACACACACACACACACACACACACACACACACACACACACACACACACACACACCACACACACACACACACACACACACACACACACACACACACACACACACACACACACACACACACACACACACACACACACACACACACACACACACACACACACACACACACACACACACACACACACACACACACACACACACACACACACACACACACACACACACACACACACACACACCACACACACACACACACACACACACACAACACACACACACACACACACACACACACACACACACACACACACACACACACACACACACACACACACACACACACACACACACACACACACACACACACACACACACACACACACACACACACACACACACACACACACACACACACACACACACACACACACACACACACACACACACACACACACACACACACACACACACACACACACACACACACACACACACACACACACACACACACACACACACACACACACACACACACACACACACACACACACACACACACACACACACACACACACACACACACACACACACACACACACACACACACACACACACACACACACACACACACACACACACACACACACACACACACACACACACACACACACACACACACACACACACACACACACACACACACACACACACACACACACACACACACACACACACACACACACACACACACACACACACACACACACACACACACACACACACACACACACACACACACACACACACACACACACACACACACACACACACACACACACACACACACACACACACACACACACACACACACACACACACACACACACACACACACACACACACACACACACACACACACACACACACACACACACACACACACACACACACACACACACACACACACACACACACACACAACACACACACACACACACACACACACACACACACACACACACACACACACACACACACACACACACACACACACACACACACACACACACACACACACACACACACACACACACACACACACACACACACACACACACACACACACACACACACACACACACACACACACACACACACACACACACACACACACACACACACACACACACACACACACACACACACACACACACACACACACACACACACACACACACACACACACACACACACACACACACACACACACACACACACACACACACACACACACACACACACACACACACACACACACACACACACACACACACACACACACACACACACACACACACACACACACACACACACACACACACACACACACACACACACACACACACACACACACACACACACACACACACACACACACACACACACACACACACACACACACACACACACACACACACACACACACACACACACACACACACACACACACACACACACACACACACACACACACACACACACACACACACACACACACACACACACACACACACACACACACACACACACACACACACACACACACACACACACACACACACACACACACACACACACACACACACACACACACACACACACACACACACACACACACACACACACACACACACACACACACACACACACACACACACACACACACACACACACACACACACACACACACACACACACACACACACACACACACACACACACACACACACACACACACACACACACACACACACACACACACACACACACACACACACACACACACACACACACACACACACACACACACACACACACACACACACACACACACACACACACACACACACACACACACACACACACACACACACACACACACACACACACACACACACACACACACACACACACACACACACACACACACACACACACACACACACACACACACACACACACACACACACACACACACACACACACACACACACACACACACACACACACACACACACACACACACACACACACACACACACACACACACACACACACACACACACACACACACACACACACACACACACACACACACACACACACACACACACACACACACACACACACACACACACACACACACACACACACACACACACACACACACACACACACACACACACACACACACACACACACACACACACACACACACACACACACACACACACACACACACACACACACACACACACACACACACACACACACACACACACACACACACACACACACACACACACACACACACACACACACACACACACACACACACACACACACACACACACACACACACACACACACACACACACACACACACACACACACACACACACACACACACACACACACACACACACACACACACACACACACACACACACACACACACACACACACACACACACACACACACACACACACACACACACACACACACACACACACACACACACACACACACACACACACACACACACACACACACACACACACACACACACACACACACACACACACACACACACACACACACACACACACACACACACACACACACACACACACACACACACACACACACACACACACACACACACACACACACACACACACACACACACACACACACACACACACACACACACACACACACACACACACACACACACACACACACACACACACACACACACACACACACACACACACACACACACACACACACACACACACACACACACACACACACACACACACACACACACACACACACACACACACACACACACACACACACACACACACACACACACACACACACACACACAAAACATACACACTGGAGCGCGCGTGCGGACATTTTTTTTAATTTTTTCTTTGTTCTGGTTTCCTCAAAACTTGCATTTCTGGTGACATCTTGAAATCAAATTTTTTAAATGGAATATAACACGTTTGTGCTCACTAAGCACGTGGTAGAGGTACTAAACATTGATGCCGTACACTGATGTGAGTCTCTTTGGTTCACACAGTTTCACTTTTCATATAAAGCACGATTGCTCTATTCCGTATCGTCATCAGACAAACTGTTTGGTTATAAATGATTTCAATTGTAGCCCGCCTCCATAATGTGGTGGTACCGTGTCTGACTCCCAGTGAAGAGGTAGTGGCCGACCATGCCGCGCGAGGGGAAGGAAGGCTTACTTCCACCCACTGTCTACAAAGATAAGACGCAACGTTCCATTATATAGAGCAAGCGAATGAACGGGAAATGCTTTCATAAGGAAGAGGGGTGAAGTGACAAAGTTCAATCTCCGCTCATATGAGCGAAAGTTGAGCACCGCTAAAGCGAGTTCCAATCGAGATCAAGATAAGTTTCCTGAATAGGACTTTTTACAGGGCTTTCCCTTATCTTAAGAAGAGGAATGTCGGATAAAACTTAAGTTATGGTGGCCCTGGACTGATCTGAGGGTGTCACCCGTTTCATTTACTGCTCAATATGATAATCCGGTTAAAGGATGTTAAAGTATTTATAAATAAATAAAAAAACTAGGTTCCTTATGAAATTATACAGCTGAAAAAAAAACTTACAATTTTGAGACTGCCATGTGTACATAAAACTTGTTACATAGCATGAGATGTTTTGAAAACAGCTGTTACAAGGAAACTAGAAATTGCCGGAGTTGCGCATTTTTTGAGCTCCACGTTCTCTTGTAACCTGATATTTTATCTATGATGCCATGGTTTCTTAGTTGAATAATCACTGAAATTGAAGTGGTGTTTATCACCTATTCCCAGAATATTCAAAATGTCGTGTCTCAAACGTGAAGCATTTTAATCGGAATCGTTAGAGAAGTTTTTGAGAACAGTAACAATTTACGAAAGTTCTTCCATTTTTTTTTCGTCCCCCATTGTTAAGTCATATCGGAGATGAATGGAATGGGTGAAATGATGCTCAAAAGAGCCCAGGGTCCATAGAGCTTAGAGTTACCCGACATTCGTCTTTCAGGATAAGGGAAACCTCGGAAAAACCCTATCCAGGTAACTCACCCTGACCGAGACTCGAACTCGGGACCTCTTGAACGTGAGGCAGGCCCGCTACCACCACGCTACCGAGGCGGGCTTCTTCCATCTAAAGGATGGTTTGGTTTGGAGAAAATTTTCAAAACCTTCGTGTCACATCTTCGAAACATCCTAAATGTAAATTATCTGCGATTTTTCGTTTTTGAAATACGCTGTTACATTAACGCAATGATACTTCTATACGTGTATCTAGGGTCAAATCTCAGTGCAGTATACCGATGTATGTGCAATACAATACCTTCTTACTATATAGAGGATAATAAACCCATTGACAGGTTAATAAAATTATAAAAGTAGCAAATATGACTCCAGCCAAAATATACACATGAAATACTGCAGCAATTACTAGAAGTTTCCTAGACATGCAAGATAAATAATATATTAGTAATATTTAAATAGTGTTTGAACACAGCTCAAAGATTTTGTGAAATTCTTCCACAGCAATCTTTCTTAAAGCTTCCAGCTTCTTTACTACGTAACTGGCGTATTCCAAAGCAGAGCTAAGATCATGTTTCGGGCTTTGCAACTACGTAGAAAGGCGGACTGTGAAACACAGAAGTTTCTCGCATGTCAATAGTGAGATTAATAAGGCACTATTCTCTATGACCGCCAATAGTTGTGCTGCAGTTTTGGAAATTGATTTGTTGCTTATGGAAAGCCCATGAAGGCCCTGAACAATCGTTTCTAGAAGTTCCACAAACACAATGAAAGAATCATGCCTCTCTACAAATCTTGTATTGCAAAGGCCAATCAGTCTTGATTTCTTACTGGTAGGTAATAGCTCATTAATGCCATTCTTTAAAGCGTTGCCAGCAAAAGGATGCTTGCGAAATAAATCACAAATGTCACTCATAGTGCCTAAGCAATTATGAATGTGAGCTGTAGTAAGTGCAGAGGACAAAGCTAAATTTAGTCTATGACTAGCACAATGAACAAATAAAGCTTTTGGATATAGCTGTTTCACTTTCGCTTGAACCCCATTGAACTTTCCAGCCATAGAAGAAGCACCAACGTACCCCTGTCCCACCAGATTGCTCATATTTAGTCCATTCTTGTATAATTGTCTTAGCAATGTTGCTACCGGCAAGGTCATATATAGGCACAAATTCCACAAAGTCTTCTTGTACATTCTTCCCTGTATATTGATGTATAGACTGAAATATTTTCAATGATCACCAAGTGCGATTGTAATTATTTTGACATTGTCTAACACATCAGCCAAGAAAACTTAATTGTTCGGTGACTCAATTCAATTTCTCTGCATTTGATTCAGCATACATAATTGTTTTTCATATCAAAGAATTCCGTGAGCTATATTGCTCTCTGTAAAGAGGGAATACCAGCAAGGCAGATTCCTACATATACAGGACATTATATTAATGATGGCCGCGCCATTTCTGAATTTTTAGACCGCTTGACTCCCGAGTTCGATCCCAGGCGACCGCAAAGGGAGATTTGTTGTGGACAACATTGCGCTGAGGCGGAGTTTCTCCGACTCCTCCGGTTTCCCACGTTAGCATTCCATCTATTGATGCTTCATCATTCATCTGTTCATTCTATTCCTGTCATTCATCTGCCCCTCATATACTTCCTTCATCTTCACAACAGGCACTGTGCGATTACCTATCCTGGTTCTCTATCGGATCCAAAGTTTCGCTTCCTCAGGCCTGACCTCAAAAGGTATAGAGAAACAAGAATCCCCTAACACCCTGATAGTGGTACAACTAGGGAAGTTACAAAATAAGAATGACAGGAAGTATAGAGTGCAATAATATACAGAAATGAAGGATGCATTCAGTTAGAAAAAAGGGCTAATTAATAATAATAATAATAATAATAATAATAATAATAATAATAATAATAATAATAATAATAATAATAATAATAATAATAATAATAATAATAATAATAATAATAATAATAATAATAATAATAATAATAATAATAATAATAATAATAATAATAATAATAATAATAATAATAATAATAATAATAATAATAATAATAATAATAATAATAATAATAATAATAATAATAATAATAATAATAATAATAATAATAATAATAATAATAATAATAATAATAATAATAATAATAATAATAATAATAATAATAATAATGATAATAATAATGATGATAATGATAATGATAATGATAAACATAGGAAAACATTAATTGCTTTATAAGATAGGGCTATTACAAATTTATTTGACTGTCGAAAGCTGTATGTAGAAATAACCAAGAGTCTTGCATGTGAATATGCACTGGCCTGTGGCACTGGCTTTGAACATGTTGGATCGGTAAAATTTCTGGACCTCTGATGCTTTGAAGTTCTTCCAATGTGAATGAGTTTATTTTTTTGCTTTGCTCATATTCGTAAAGAAATGTGAATAATAGCATGGCACATTTAATGAACAGTAGTTTCTGCACAAGCGTGAAAGTGGCGTGAGTAACATAACAGGAAAATTGTTGGAGCGATGGAAAGATATAGGAGAGAACGCAAACATTTTACGAAATAGGTTATGTTTGATTCGAATTGGAGAGGGCGCTGTAATAAGGAAGGAAAGAAAAATAATAACCAAGAGCCACAAGAGCACGGCCCACTGGCACGGCCCAAGAGCAGCCTAACAGAGAGGTGAAATAAAGATGGCGTCGACCGGAGCGCTGTATTATGACGGTAGTCGTATTTTTAGTTGGGTGTCTGATTTAACAGGTCTTCCTCTAGACCAGGTATGTATTTAAAGGCCTCAAATGCATTTAATGGTAGAATTAGTGATAACAGTTTGTTTAACACTTTATTATAGAATGTGATGAAGTTTCAGTGTAATTTTTCTTATTTTTATTTAAGCGCAAATAATCGTTATATATAATTGTTATACACGAGTAAATATCTTAAAATAAAGATTTGTACAGAATTTGAAATATCTGCAAAGTGACAATTCGAATAACAAGTGTATGGTTTAAATGAAGTTATCATGAATAAGCAGAATGTAGCAGTGGAATGGCGGGCTATTTTAAGACTGAAAATCAAATATAGGCCCTCAAATTCATTTACTACTAGAATTAGTGGTAAGTTTGTTGATCACTTTGTTACAGAATTCGGTGAAGTTCCTGTGTAATTTGCCTTGTTTTTGTTTAAGTGCATGTAATTGTTATATATAATTATAATACACGTATACATTACCTTAAAATAAAGATTTGAACAGAATTTGAAATATTTGCAAAGTGACAATTTGAATGATAACTATATGGTTTAAATGAAGTTATGAATAAGCAGAATGTACCAGTGGAATGGCAAGCCATTTTAAGACTAAAAGTCAAATATAGCTAATACTGCAGGAAAGCGGCTAGAATAGGCCCTATACCAACCATATAAAAAATATGTCAAGTTTATGTAACACTTATTTTCTCAGAGACCTTTTGTTACAACTATAAAGACAAAGTTTTTCTGTCTTACATAACCTCTCTCGCATTGTTAACATTTATTTTAATGTTGAGTGGTTAAAATCATCTGTTTAGGACACTTTCCTATTAATGCTTTTGGCTGAATGCATTTGCGTTTTCAACCATGCTCATACTGCAGAATCATGCTCTTAAAATGTGCATGTAAAAATGATGACTGAAACCAATAAAATTACAAAAACTTGCTGCTGTCTGAAACCTTATCTCGGATATATCTCATGTTATTGATGTCATCTTTTATATAGGTACCATTTTCTCAGATAATTTAAGTTGAACATGAAGTTTTCTAGTTAATGTATTCAATGTTGATTGGGTTAAACTATCTTTACAGGCATTCGAGTGTGATTTAAGAATCATTTAAACTAAAATAACAATGTATACAAAACTTGTAAGTTTTGGCAATGAAATTTCATGCTTAACCAAAGGTTAATTTAGTTTAGGTAAGGTTAGGTTAGCTCTGCTCTATACAAATAGTTTTAAGAATGCTTTGGCTTCATATCTTACAGGTCACTAAGGTGTAAACAATGCAAGCCTTGCTAATATGCATTCTCATTGTTTAAATCTCCTTCTGCATTTTCTTTATTGGTTAATTATGAAACTTAAAAAACAAATAACGTATAAGGGTAAATTAATGTTATAAATACTTGATTTAAAAAAAAAAAAAAAACTCAGTGATAGGTTATAATCCAAGCAGGGGAGTCATATTTTTAAATAAGGTAAAAGTTTGATACTTACCAGTAATGTAAATTCACAAGAAAGATGTAATAAAGAAGGAAAATATGAACATTGCAGTAAACAAAAGGGCTGTTCCATAATTAGGGATGTAACATTTATGAACTTGTGTTATAAGGTATACCTAACATTATGGATGCCTAGTACTGTTCATTTTCCAGTTATTCATTAAACGTTAGCTAAGAAAAGGCAGAAAATGTCAGATATTACAAATGTCTATAGTTCTGTGAGGTGTTGCAACATATAAAATATTAAATAGCATAGAATTGAGAAAGCTTGACTCAGAGTATAGATAAATTTAAGAACTAATTCATTTTTAGTTACTTGAATGAAATATGTAAGTTACAGAAACAAAAGCTTTTGTTATGGAAATAATTCTGAAAAACAGTTCAGAATTTAATAAAGAAAACTGGTAAAGGCACAGTGGAATTAACAATTTTAAACATGTGTTTAATAACTGATTACAGAAGAACTAGAAATGTTATATAAAACTAGCCAATGATTAATATATAATATGGTACATATGAATGTTTGGCCATAAATTTTACTTTACAGATATCAGTTACAGATATTATACAGAATGTTAACAGCCAATCAAAGCTCTCAGCAGTGCAGAACAATTTACCAATTTTACTAATTACACAAAAAGATTGTTGACCTAACATTGTTGGTCTATCAAGAGACATTGTTCTTTTAAATCAATGTAAGGGTCTTTTAGACACATACAGTTTTTGATAATGTAGCATCACTTGCATGTTCTTTAATTGGCCTTACACACTTATATCCTGCCTTTTGCACAAATTTTAAAGGTACATTACTAATTTTTACTGCATCAACAACCTGCCCATCAAAATAATAGTAAATTGTCTTTCAGATTTAAATTTTACACAAACTCATAGTACAAAAGAAACTGATGAGATTGAACTGTTTCTCCTGCTGAAAATTATTTGAAAATATTGGCTGGCTTCCTCTTCTTCTAGTCATTTTGAAATGAAAATGAATACAGTTATGTTCTGAAATATTCCAACCATTACCTTATATTTATTCATAGTATGGATACAATAGAGGACTTAGCAAGTGTTTAGAATTGTCATAAAGAATCCCAACACCATTATAATTTAAACTTCTGCTTCAGAAACGTACAATACATTTACTTTTGAAGTTGTCTGTGCAACTAAATAAATTATGCACTGTAATTTAAAAATGTTTCTTACATTTTATTCTTTGCAACAAACATTTCTCCCACACCAACTGCTGCTTGATCAAGTGATGTGCAAAAGAAATGCTAATATAATAGTAGATGTATTTTGATCTTTTGCAAATGTAATGTTTGCAAATTTATACTTCTGCTTGAAATGCTTTAACAGTACCTGAAAAGATGTACACCTGCTTCAGGTTAATGAATGAAGGTATTAAGTTAGCAAATATTTAATATTTTCTAATTAAAAGCATGAACAGAAAATTTATCATGCTGTATGTAATTGGAAATAATTGTATATAATATTACTCCTGCACCTGTATAGATAGTAATTTGGTTACTGTTCCAATGAACACTTATAAATTTAATCTCTAGCAAGGGCTGAAGTTCTCGCTGAAATACACTTGTAAAATAGTCACTAATGAGATTTAGTACACAAAATAGCTGCATATTACAACATTGTATTGTATTGAATGCCCTTTACATTGTTTAACTTAAAAAAAAGGTTTTGTAAATGTTCTCTTTGTGCTCCAAGACACACATTGCAGTGATTGTCATTCACATGTTAGTAACTCTTAAGAAATGTTAGCTATTTCTTCCTGTATATTATTTTGTAGTTCTTACAAAGTTTGGAGATTTTATTTACATATTGTATGTATAACCATATAAAGGCATTCCTTTTGTTTCTTTAATTTATCCAGTTCTTGGCTTACTGTCTTTTCTGTCTGGAGTCTAATATGTTACATTATCATGTTCATATAAGTTTGTAGCTATAGTTTTTGTTTCTACTAATAAAGTATTTGAACTATGTGGCTTTTTATTTTTTCTGAAAAGCCATGGGTAGCAGCTAATTCACCAATGACTTCTGTCTTGTAGGATTTTTCAAATTTAGCAATAGCTTTACCCAGAGATTGAGGGAATTTATATGCCATGGTGTTTGCAAATTTGAGTTGGGTCTATTTGTGCTACAAAATTTTTTCAACTTACATCTCTTAACTCTTTGCTGGTGTTTTTTTTTTTAAATCATTCCTTTGGACTGAAGACCTTTTTCTGCAGGCTTCAGTCTCTATTAATCTGTCATTTTCTTTGGTGCAGCTTTCTGTTCTTCACTCTGATTGTGGCAGTGTGTTTTCACACATTCCCCTTCACATCTGTCATTGTAGTTCTGATCTATAGGAATGAAGAAATTAAGCATACTAAGCTAAAATGGGCTGTTGAAGTTTTTTAATTGAAATAGAAATGCAAATTTAACATGGTAAATTCACTACACATATATATCTATATTCACCACAGCAGTGAGAGTTGTCCTCTGTGGTCTAGGGGTAACATACTAGTTGCGAAACATGTCCTCAAAATAGGTACGAAAGTGAAGCAGATGTGTAATAAATACGACTCATCTAAAAATTAATAAATACTAGTGTCTGCTTTCCAAGGTTGCAGTTTCAAACCTGGAAGAGGGCAATTAATCTTTCTTTCTTTCTTTTTTTCTTTTTTTTTTTTTTTTCCCTGCAGAAGGGAAGTAAAACCTGTAGTCCTGTGTTGTAGATTTATGGTGCGTAAAGAAACCTCAATTATGATAGTGTTCTGAATTAAATTAAGCAATTTTTCATGCCCAGTATAGAATGGCATGCTGAGAACCACAGCAGTTAAGAGTGCCAACAATAAAAACCCAATTTTAAGTCGACACTGAGAGTAAAATATACAATATATAAGGTGTTAGTGGTATGAGTTCACAGATTTCCCAAGCTGGAACATACAAATAAGACAAAATATTAAACTTCAATAACTTCATCTGTCTTGAAAGATAAAGGAGATAAGTGAACTAAACCTGCATAAGGGGGCTATGCTCAAGATATAGCTGATCATAGATGGCAAATTCGAATGTTAATCATGGAAATTTTTCATTCATTTGTATCATTCAGATTTTTTGTTGTAATTTACATCTTCCAACATCAAGTCATATCGGACGGTGAATGAACGGGTGAAATGATGTTCAAATGAGTCCATGTTCATAGAGCTTAGAGTTACCTGACATTCGTCTTTCAGGATAAGGAAAATCCTGGAAAAACCTTATCCAGGTAACACACCCTGACTGAGATTTGAACTTGGGACCTCTTGAACGTGAGGCAGACATGCTACCATCTGTGCTACTGAGGTGGGCCATTCAGAATTAAAGCCACATATTTGTTAAATAGGAAATTTATTAATGATCAATAAGTGCAACATCAACAGGATGTCTATTTACAGTAGATGTTCAAAATGTACTCATTTTTTTTTTTGTTTTTTCTTTTAAATTTACATCCTTCAACATTGTTATATTGGACGATGAATGAAATAAGTGAAATGATGCTCATATACAGGTTCATAGAGCTTAGAGTTACCCAGCATTCATTTTTCAGGTTAAGGGAAAAAAGCTCTGAAAAAAAAATCTTATCCAGATAACTCAACCTGACTGAGATTTGAACTTTGGACCTCTTGAATGTGAGGCAGACATGCTACCACCTATGCTACAGAGATGGACCTGTTAAGAGTCAATGCAGATGTTTTATCTTAGCCAATTTTGTTCTATCATTAGCGCTTCTGCATTCTATCCAGGCTCTAGGGCTGCTTCAGACACGTGTATCTGATCATTAATGGTAACAATCTTGTCAAGGTACATCTTACCCCTAAAATATCCCGAGAATATATAGTTCAAATCGGTCTATCCACCAATCAGGAAATGTGCAATTTAAATGTTGAACAACTATGTTGATGTGAGGGGCTGCTCTGTCATGTGTGAATCACATATTTTGCCTTTTGCTATTCTAAGTGGATAATCATTCACTCCAGCATATTGCACTCTTTGAATGTGATATGAGCGCAGTAGCTGTTCTCTTAATGTTCTATGAACTGTCCAATTTGACACACCAACAGACGTGCCATACCTTATGTACTTGCATTAAGATCTCTTCCAACATCTGCAAAATTGCTTCCTCTGCTTGCAGTACACATTTGAGGCTGTAATCCTTAGTTTGGAGACTTGAATATTATGACGGCATGATGGCCATGGTAGCTCAATGGGTAAGAGCAACTGGATGGAAGCCAGGATATCTGTGGTTCAAACTCAGCCATGGATTTAATTTTTCAGTTTGACTCTATAGTTCATGAAATGTTTGAACTCTTAGTGGCACCTACACAAACCCTTTTTTCACACTGGGGACAAGCAATTGCACTTCTTTATGCAGTAAAACCTCATTAATCTGGACCTCATTAAATTAGATTTCACTTAATCTGGACAAGGAACTTTAATATAAAAAAAAAAACTGCAAATTGCTAATTTAAATTACAGTACGACAATAGGACACTCTTAAGGAAATTGTCCATTTTACAGACTGTACGATAGGAATTTCTTAAGAATACCAAAAATACATTAGTAGCAATGATACATTAGGCTGCCCTCCTTCTCACACCCATGCTCACATGCGATAGGGCTTGCAACTGTTGTCAGAAAGTTTAGCTTAACACTTTTCTTTCTCAACCATTAAGGTACAGAAACAAATAGTGCATAATGTTGTTTAGTAAACTTACAATATCATCAGGGAAATGTAAGCATAAATAGCTTACAATACACAAGAAACTGAAAATTACTGAAGGTTTTGAAAATGGTGTCACTGTTGCACGTGTATTTGCAGAATATGGATCGCAAAAACAGTTTTGGACATAAAAAAAAAGAAAAAGGGTGAACTCTTATCATTTTTTATTAAATGTGATGTAAATGAAGAAAATTGTCAGGTCAAACGAATGCTGCAGCTGGTTGAACAAAAGTTAGATGTGACATATAAGTGGTACGAACAATTTCGTGCAAGTGGAATTGCAGTGAGAGGTGTTGAAATTCAAGCTGCTGCCAAACATCTTGTGAAACACCTTGGTATCAGTGGATTTTCGGCTAGTTTGGGCTGGTTATACAGATTCTGCAAGAGTTGTAACATTGAACAAGAAAATGTGTGGAGAATGCTGATAGTTCAGCTGTTGATCCGTTTAGAAGAAAACTAAAATCTATCATTCAGGAAGAAAAGTTAGATTTGTCTTGGGTGTATAATGCAGATGAGACAGGTCTATTTTGGTGCATCTTGCTTGAGAACATGTAAATCTCCAAATAGATAGTCAACATGAAAAATTCAATGCCATGGCCGGCATTTGAACCATGGATCTCCTGGTTTCCGTCCAGTCGCTCTAACCTATTGAGCTACCATGGCCAACGTGCTGTCCTGACATTAAATTCTCCATTTGACTCGTATATTTCCCCGGTAGACCACTAGGGGCTCTCGCATTCGAGATACATCGTTTATGGCGACTTACTATTGTAAGTACTTGAATCCCAGGCATCATCATGTAACTGTTATTATTTCCATCAATTAACTAAAACCTCCAAATCCTTAAAAAGTATGTGTGGATGAAAAATTTCATTTCTGCATAATTATGTGCTAATGCAGACGGAAGCCATATTTTAAAGCTAGTTGTTGTAGGTAAACATAAATAACCAAGGGCTATTAAAAATGTAATGTCCACATTGCCTGTGCACTACTAAAATTCAAAAAATGCATGGTTTATGGTAGACATCACCCATGAATGGTTTTACAACCTTGCTGTACTGCAATAAGAAGACACCAAGAGAATAGAAACCAAAATGATGTCAGAACCATAATCTTATTAGATAATTTGACTGCACTTCCAGATGCGAAGAAACTGTAGTGCTTATGTTAAGATCAAATGTGTACTCTTGCAATCTAACACAACTTCCCTGATACAGCTGATGGACCAAGGCATTATCTACACTGCAAAAGCAGTTGAACAGAAATAAATTCCTGTCTGAAGTTTTAGAAGCTGTTGAGCCTATGGACGGTGAAGATAAATGGGTGGAAAAAAAACACTCTGGAGTATGAAATCGTATGATTTTGGATCCATGATTTTCAGTTTTGCAAGTGCAGTAAACAGCATTTCGAACTCCACATTAACTAATGCATGGAAGACAGTGTTGAATTAGACACCAATACAATTGAACTAAATGACTTTCACAAAACACTGGTTGAGAGTGGCAAGAAAGCTGTCACAATAGATGAGATTGAAAACTGGCTTGACGGAGATGAAGATGATCCAGACTATCACATCCTGACTGAAGAAGAAATCAAGAAATCGTGGAATGTGTAAGCAATGTAAGGAATACTAGTAGCAAATCTGAGGCTAAGGATATGGATTTCAAAAATATGAAAATGAAATTAATTGGGGTTAAACAGCATCTGAATTGTGTAATGTACTTTTTGAGAAAACTGATAAACACCTGTAGTGCCACATGTAAAAGCAGGTATTAAACGCTACGCATTCCATTTCAGGTGAATTACTTTGGGATAAAAAATTTCCAAACCAATTCCTGCTTTTAAAATATATGGAGCACCACCATTAGTGAGAGATAAAAATACCTTGTCATACTGTACTCCACCTGGCCACATAAAAGCTAACAAGGACACTATTACTATGTTCATACCTGTATTTGCTTGAGAGTTTGATGGAATCATCTCTATGTGGGGCCTGTGTGCCAAAAATTGGGATGCTGGAAGTACCCGAAAATGAGCCCTGAATATACAGGAACATTTAGGCATAATAACATAGCATTGTACGGGAGGGATTGTTTACCTCTGGCAGGTAGTGGCTTACACTTGGCATATGTACCACACACTCTGCACAGAGCTGACAAGGGATGTCCAGCATGCTACTTGCAAGGGTCACAGGCTGCACTTTCCAGGCTTCAGTTTTGGGTGTTGCAGTTCTATTCCGCAGCAGATTTTTGGTGTACATGGTATATAATACGGGCATTATACCATCACATTTTCAGGTGTTAACGATGTGAATACAGTGATAGTTCCCTTGTAAGAATTTCTTGAAAATCTTTGCAGCCATGCTGTGATTTATCCTGTCAAGTACTTGAATGATTTGCTACATACATTCAGTGAACTGGTTATAGCACTAGCACACTTTGTCCTCCAACTGGCATTTTGTCTGTTGAAATTCATTTTTATTTTGTGTTCCAGTGTATCCGTTTGTTAGAAATTAATCCTTAGAACACTGTGGTACATAGTTTTTGTGTAATGTAGACTCGTCTGGAGCCCTTTAGTTTGTGTATTTTTCTAAGAAACTCTGCGGCTGCACATAATTCATTTTCCAAAGTGAAATGTTGGCACTCACTAAAGCTAAACACAAACCTTTTGAAGAATAGTCACTTGAGTGTATTAATTAATTTTTAATTTAAAAGAAGACTTTTTAATCCGGTTCTTATGGTGTGCTGTATTTATGTGCTGCCTAACTCAAACTTTTCATTTACAGAAACTCTCCATGTACCAAGCAAAACAACATCTTCATTAAAAATATTACTTCCAAACTCATTCACATTTTTACGTAACATGGCAGATTGAGATGCTTTTGTGGGCAGTATTTCTCAAACCAAAGCATAAGCATTCAAATGCAGTAGAAGCCCAAAATAATGTGATTGTTGGGGGACATCCTTTAACCTTAGCACGGTATATAGAGATGCAACACAGGAAGGAACAAAAATCAATCCTGCCCAGTTGGATGAGGGAAATATGCATATAATAATGCATATAATATAATAATGCATATACTCTTATATAAGGTAAATATATTAAAATACTTCTAAAATTACTCACCAGTCATGCTTTAAGAAGTATTCCAACCTGTAACCAATCTTGATTTATATTCCACTGTACATATTTTATGCCAACCTAATTTTTCTTTGTTTTTAAAAAAAATCAGTAAATTTTGTTTCGTGCAATGATGTGCTATGTTTTGTCTCTTCGTATTGTAGCAAGATGGAGAAGATGAATGCTGTTTGATTCATTTTGCCTGTCCATCCACAGAACTACATTGTTTAAAATGAGTTATCACTTCAACATTCAGAATGTTTTCTTCCACCTCCACATATTCACCACTATTATCTTCACTATCAATTTGTTCTTCATTGCCATTCTTGTTATGGACAGTATTAAGCGAATAGTTGTTTCAGCTTCGTATACTGCTCAGATAACATACTCGCGAGAAATGTGGTACAGTCCTTGCAGACAAAAATGTCCACACAGCTTACCTGGCTGAATTAGTTGTGCAAATCTGTTTATATTAATGCAGTCATAATTGTAGATAATTTAGATGAAATTATTTAAGTTGTTCAATACCACATGAACTTTCTTCATTAGGGATGTTTAGAACGAATGTTGTGCTTTTTTATAAGCATTTTCTGTTTGTTTTAGTGTTCATTTAAAAACCAATCTGCTCACTATTCTGTTTAAGGACGACTTCCCTGAATGTTAATGCTTTCTATTAAAATAATAGGTAATTTAACTATTTTAGGAGCAGCTTTTCCTGAACATAAGAATTTTGAATTCTACTAATGACACATTTGTCAGTCATCCAGTTCTATTACTCGTTTTGGAATGCTATGCTTTTTACCTGGAGTTTCAAAGATGTGCTCTGATTTTCATTTTGTTTGTGTTCTTTAACAATTCTTTTTACGTTCTGATGTTTGAGTATCATCTAATATGCACTTTAGCTTTTAGAATATTTTTGGAAATAAAAAAAAACTGATGTAACCAGTTCTTTGCTTTTAGCTTCTTTCTTCATGTGTGCTCATACATATGGCTCGACTGATTGTGTAAGGTTTTTGGATCCTAATTTACAAAGCAAATTGTGATGGCATAATTAATTTATGCAACTATCAGTGTCTGACAAATTCACTATACTCACTTCATATCACAAAACTCTAATTATGTCTTCAATAGTACACTGCACAAAAAAGCAACTGTGAATTAGCAAGGACTGTGCCTAAATGCAGACATTACTACATTGCCATATCCCTCTCCATGTGCAGTGCGTGATTTCATTCAGCAGAATTATATGAGCTGATGAAAAAGTCAGGCCCAAGAATGGTGGTATCATTCATTACTTTCCTGGAATGCGGTGGCCATTGTCAGCGAACAGGGTTGGTAGCGAAAATTATACTGCAGAACCTCTGTTTGCAGAATGTTTTTATCTCAATTTTCCAAATTAAAAAAAATATTACAGAATTTTTTTAAAGGGGCCATACTTATACCTGTGTTAAATCTGAATCTGCAGTATTTCGGACCCGCTATTTCTAGCTTCTACATAATTAACTCTCTCAGTTGTCAACTACTGATATGCAACTGAGCTCTGAATTGACTGTCGATCCAAGAAATTGATATGTGATGGAAAACAGGGAAACACCAAAGCAGGTGAAAACATGCAGGACACTAATTATTGGATTTCATTTGTCTGTATTTCTGTTTGAGGATTACCTTGTTTCATCCCTAATCTTATTTGCACAATATTATATCACAACCTAACTGGGTGTATCCCTGTTACATGGATGTAATAAACATGCTGATTACCTGGTGTTGATAGTAAGTTATATCATATGTTTACTTTTTTTGTTTTGCCCAAGGCATTACAAGTTTTCCTAGAGCATACATCCATTTATAAATAAATACATGTATTTTATGTCTTTTGCTTGGTTGTTTTCAAATACTTTATTAAGTACTAGTTATATTAATATTATCTAAAGAGGAAAATTATAATTTAATGCCACATTAAAGAGAATATATAAATATATGTTTCTGTAACAATGAGAGACACTAAGTCAGTAAAAAAGTAGTGAAAATGTCAGTTGGTTGGCTGTTAGAAGTTAGCTGTACACTAGAACATGTCTATTTGTTTGTCTAATGTCTATTTGTGTTAGAGTTAATTTGAACACTTCACAGGTTGATTCTTCACGAACACCTGAAGGAAGTGGGTCATTTTTTTCCTCACTGCTACCTGTTTTGTCAGTTCTCTCTCAAAAGCTGAAAACTTGCCATCAATATCTAATAATAAGCACAACTAGCCCATCATCCTCTTTTAACTGAGCTTTATTTACATTTAAATTATTTGGTATTTCTGTGAATATTGGTTCTGGTTCCAACTCTTGACATAAGTTTTGTAGGTGCAAATCCTGTTATGACATTTATAGTATTATTTATGATTTTGTCAAATAAAGGACACAAATTTTAGAAAAAAAAATGCTCTTTTATCAACTTAGTCACACTTACATAACTACCCCTACCAGATGTTCCTGTGTTGCCAAATCTTTAAGCTTATTTTTATCTGAAATACAGTTTTTTACTCTGACTTACTCAAATAAAAACTTCATTTTGTTTCAAATTTTCTGAATTTTCTCTACTTGTCTTAGCAACAACTGTGATAACTGGATATAACTGAATTCCAAAATGCCTTGGGTTAACTGTCTATACTGCATGGCCTTATACTGTAAGTGCCTATTCCAGAACTACTAAAGGGCATTGCTAATGCCTTTACTTATTTCCCTATCATTTCTTTATAAAATAATCTTACCCACTAATAACTCTGGTATCACAGCTTCATGCATGCAAAAGTCCAAGAAATAAATTATTTGTGATTTCATTTGAATTTTAAACTGTACAACACAATTGCACAGCTATACAAAAAATTTAAATCAGGTTGCTGAGGTAGGCATAAAGGTGTCTTAATAAGATACCAATAGGTTAATTTGTCAAATCAAAAACATCATTACAGGCTTCTTAGAAATACTTGAGATTGCAAAAAGTTACAGCTGTTGCAAGTATCACAAGGTTATACATTTAGCAGTCTCATATAAAATTTTACTCCATATGTTCTTGGTGTTCATTTTAATAAGAGGTTGAGGGAATAGTAACTAAAGAATTAAACCAAAGTAAAGATTTACAGCAAGGTTGTTGGTTATGTTCAGGTTTATTTCATTTATTTATTAATAATATACTAGTGGGGATTAGTAAGGACAGCATCTTAATACCAGTCATTTATAATATACAGATTCCTGTGCTACTGTTTGCAGATGACTTGGTGTTAGGATCAATTTCTATCACTGGTCTCAAACAGTCTTTGGTAGCAGTAGACAAATATGAAAAATGAAAATTAAAAGTGAATTAAGCCAAGACACATTTTGTAGTATTTAAGAAAGGGGGGAAATTAAGCAAATATAAGAAATGAAGGAAAAGAGTGTAGTTTAAGGTAATTGGAGAGAGTATTAACTTAGGAGTTAAAGTTGATGGGGATGATTCATGGAAGAAACAGAAGAAACTAGCACAGGAAAAAGGGAAAATTGCTATGCTAACCATAAGATAATGCAAAAGTAGAATATCAGGCTAGAGGTTAAGTGGCTCGAAAGAATCTGCAGCATGGTGGTAGAGGCTAAAATGCTATATTGGTATAGAAGTATGAGAGCTGGTTAGAGGTTGGGAAACCATAGACTCAGTTCAAGGTTATTATGTAGGGAAATATTAGTCCTACCTTGGGAGGTAGCACAAATTGAGACAGGAAGAGTGGCAAAGAAAGAGATGGTAATGGAGAGAGCATTGAAATATTGGTTTAGACTCTTGATTTTAAATAAAGGTAATAACTTAAGCAGTGTTCAGAGTATCAACACAATAGCATAAGAGCTGGTGGATGGCCATTGGTCTTCAAAAAGACATGAAAAGCAGTAGGCTAGGAGAGGTATGGAGAAGGGAAAATAACACAACCCAGTTTTAGAAAGCCTCAAGAAAAAGTCTTGAAGTTGTAGAAATACAAAACCTATTTAGTGCAGTAGTGGATAAGAGCTATTTGAATTTTTTGCCCAGAAATTTCATGGGAAACCTATGGATAAGATAAGGAGGGCAAAAACTAGAGGCCATGTCATGTTTAAGAAGTAGTGTTTGTAGATAAAATATATTAGAGATGGTATACCTTAGGTTTAGTGTTCCGTATGTGGCAGTGACAAGGATATTGAACATACTATATTTGAGTGTAAAGGGACAGACATGTGGAGGAAAGGATTTCTATCCAAAAAAATCACTTACAGTTCACAGAAAATATGCCATAAGTGGTTTGTTTGGTAAAGAGAGTAAAGAATTGTCAGTTTTTAGACAAAGTAAAAAACAAGTGGAATTGAACAGTGAAAAGAGAAAGCACAAATAGTTACAGTATTAAGAATAGAAGTCGGATACATTGTTGCACAGCTTATTGTGTGTTTCAAATGGGGAGAGTTCTGGACTGTGGCAAAATCAGATGCATTAGCATGCTCAGCATTACCACCTCATTATCCCTACTCTTATTTCCCTATCTCTCGTACACTATCCTGTATAGACCATGCGGGTCTCCTTGGCACTAAACGTAAGGGAACCCAAACTGTATTTTCCAAACTACTATAATAATGCAGTTGTTGAAATCACAATTGCAACATGGATATTCATGTATTATGCACATGTTTTAAATGTTGTAATTGTAATTATTAAGAAGTAGATTTCTATGACCTAAAAATGGAAAATATGCATGCATTTATGACCTAATAAATAGTTTAAATATGACCTAGAGAGACAAAAATATGACCTGTGTAACTTAATGAATTTATTAATCATATATTGACATTAAACTTTAATTAACAAAAATTGTTCATGCATAAACATTTTTAATTGTTTCTGCACAAAGAAACTTCTCTACTTCTTAATTCAGCACTTTATGGAATCTGTAAGTTGAAGTCCTAAATTATTGAAAAATCATTGTAACTTAAGAAAAGAATAATTAAGGGATATAAAATATTCATACCTGGGGGTTAGTTATCATCAGCAGCAAAGTCACAGTAAATGACAATGTGCATTTTTAGGTTGTCAAATTGTAAGTGTCTTCCGTTTTCAGACAATATTCTTATATCTGGAGAAACTATGTTGCACATCACTTGAGGTTATAGGAGCATATTTGAAGTACGTTAATTCATCTGGGGAAAATTCTGGCTCAGAATCTTCAAACTTTGCTTCAAGCCCACAAAGAAAGAATGTCACTGATGTTGGAAAGGGTAGTACAATCTGTATTATAGACACTAACAATCTCTGTAGCTTTGCAGTAATTTATTCAGCCACTTCACCTTTTGTTTGCTTTAATTAACTTTCAATTTCTTTCACAATTTTTAATGTATCACTAAGTGAAATTCCTACAGTTTCTAGGAGGGTAATCAGACCTGATATTTGACCGAAGTTCAATTTTTATATATGCCAAATTTGCTGCCAAGGTCAGTGAAGAAAATGCATCTTGCACAATCTTAGTGGATGACGAATCAGAAGAATCAAAATCTTGAACAATTTTTTCTAAAGAATCATAATTGGTTTATTTCTAATTGGCTGCTGACTATACTATAATCTCAAAATATAACTAGCATGGAAATAAGCATAGATATGACCAAAGATCTGAAAAAGTGAAAATATGACTTTTAAGACCCAATGAATGACATGTCATAGGAATGTGCAGCTTAGTAATTACAGTTTATGAATTAACTATTTTTCTAATACAATGGAACTACCAGTGGTACATCCATATAGCTGTGAATGTCACTTATTCAAGAGACAATTCATCATTTTCATTGTCTTCATCATCCGAGTATTGCAAATTTGTGATGATAGGCTCCAAAATCTCATGTGCTATTTCCTTCCAAAATTCATCTTCTTGTTGCTTATCTGCATGTCTTGTGCAGATTTTCCAGTCTTTTGTTACCATGTCAATTTCTTCATGAATGAATCTCTCGTAAGTCATTTTAAAAGTATTTCTGTTTTCAACATAATTTGAGCCCCCCATTAACTAAATTGGATTGTACTCTCATTGGTAAGGGGGAGGGCGGAGTACCTCATGTCTCATTTCAATTGCAAGCTGATCCAGGTGATACCTTTTCCTGGTTTTTAAATGGAAGAAAAACTGAATAATGCTGCTTTGCACTCTATAGAGTAAATAGAGATTATAAACCGTTATAAACAAACATAATGTGATGACTCGCGTTCTGCTGATGCAGAATTCTACAGTTTGCTCTCTCTCAAATTTAACAAACTCCTTGGCTTATTCAAAGTAATTCTTTTATCACATCATGTCAAACCTTTGCATTTCAATTCTGAGTAATTACAAATATACATACATGCATTAATGCCAACCAATAATGATGTTCATTACAGTGCTTACGTGTTAATGCATTGTTATAATGTATTGGTACTTTATTTGTATTAGGAAAACTTTTAGCTAAAAATATGGGGTTTTTTACAGCTATGTTAGACACATTACTTCCTACCTTCCTCATGGATCACTTTTTGCAAAATTTGAAGTTTTTGTCTTAGTATAAATAGTATTTATTAGAGATGGATTCAGTTGGTGCCACACCACTTACGGGAAATGCAATATGACAATACCATAGGACTCCAATTGGTTGCTCACCTAATAGTGTTCAAGGACAAACACCATCCCATTTTAAACACATAATAGGTTCACGGTAGCCTCTCTCTGATTTGTCTGCAGACGCTACTGTGCAGTTTGCTGAAAAGTCCAAAATTTTGGTTGTAAGTTTAAAGTTTCTTTCAAAGGTAAGAATGAAATGTAGGAAAGGAATGCAAACAGGAAATCATAGCTATTACTTAAATGAGGTGTAGTGGTTGTTCATAATCCTCTGATTTAAAGTATGTTTTTTAATGTTACAGGTGAATTTTTTGATCAGTCAGGTGCTAGCCCTGTTATGTGCCCCGGTCTTCCGCAACGTCCTTCATCCATCATCCACCAGTCCAGCCACGCGTCATGCATTTGGGCTTGGGCTAGGCTTAGCCTTGGGATACTTCTGCTTTGGAATGTAAGAAATATACAATGTGTTATAAAGATTAATAAATGATAGAGGTTTGATTGAAAATGTGACATTTTAGTATTACTTGACGTGTGCTTTTTTCGTAGCATTCCTATTTCAGAATCACTAGTTCTTACAAAAGTAAAAAACAATTTTATGCATGTTTGGAGCAATTTAGTAACGGTGATGTCCAAATTAATTGAAGAAACTATTAGTTCACATTATTGAATGTCGGTTATTTAGTTGTATTCACTAAAGCATTCATTTACTAATATTTTAGTAATTTTTAAAAAATTGGGTACAGTAATGGGGCAACTGTGTACCATTCCTTGTCCTACACATGGCTAGTGTGAAAGAACAATGATTTCCATTGAATGACATTAGCAATCTAAACTGTGAAGCCAGAGTGTTAAAACTAGTTCCAGCATTGCAAGTCATCATTAGGATATGTTATCTCATATGTATATGAGTTCTTCTGGTGGTGTGCCAGGAAATGTGTGAATTATTGGTGAATTTAATGTTTTAGTGGCATGTTGCCATGGTAGCCCAGTGGTTAGAGCAACTGGGTGGAGACTGGAAGATCCATGGTTCAAATCCTGGATATGGCATTGAATTTTTCACTCTGAGTATACTTTTCCAACCATCTATTGTGTTTATCATATCTGTATGAGTTATTTTGAAACAAACACAACAGCTTTCCTTTGGAAATTAGGTATTTGGTACCATTACATTGGCAATATTTAAATCACATCAAGGCACATGCTGATAATACTTCCAAACTGCTTATTCACACTTATTTAACCTAAGAAATTGAACCAAATGATTTTTGCACTGTGTGAATTCATAAATTTAAAGGAAGAATAATGGTATTGAATTTGAAATTAATGGAAATTTTTAGCACAAAGAATTGTCAAAATATCAGCTTCTTTTGTAGAGTACACAAGCAAGCTGCAGTTAAGGGCATTTTTTTTTGCCTCAGAACTATGTTTCATAAACATAACAAAAATAAGAAAATACTAATAATATGCAAAAAAAAAAAAAAAAAAAAATATTCATAAACATAATTCCTTAAATTAGTTTCCAACTTAAAAATGGAATTAAGCAATAAAGTATACACATTTGGCTGATTGAAAATTAATTTAGGATACACAGAGTACCAAATAAGTTAGGGTACCCAAAACACAATTTCAGTACCTAAAAGTAATTCTGTTTAAACAGAATATGCTTAATATCTTAGGTGAAATTGTTTGTGAGAAAACTTTAGAAGTATCAAGGATTATAGACTCTAATTTACTTAATTACAACCGTTACTTATGACAAATTGTGATAGAATAAAATACCAGAAATAGGAACTCAAATGGGAATGTTTACAGTTAATTTTCCAAAATCTGAAAACAGGGACCTATATCATGTTTTAACATTTTGTTATTAGTAACTGTACATTGTATTCATATTGTAAGCTGCTGTCTATGCAGAAGAAATTGTTCAAGGAAGCCATAAACTACAACCACCACTAGAGCTTTCTATATTCAAAGTTAAACGCAAAAGAGCAACAGATTTTAATGTAATATGAAAGATAAAATTAGAACTGAAAAATTCAATGCCATATCCAGGATTTGAACCACAGATCTTCCTTTCTAACATGATTGCTCCAACAGTTTGATTGTGATTCCCTCAAGGTCTACTGGGAAAATGTGACTCAGTTGGGGAATTTAATGACGTACCAGCTGTTGCCATGGTAGCTCAGTGGCTACCCCACTAACCTCACTGTTTCTTTCATGTCTTTCTTTCCTTTTGCTAATCTTTTTTTCTGCTTCTCCTTTCCACAACTTATTCCTATCTCTGCTGGAATTTTAGCTTGGATAATTTACCCCCATCCTACCTTGCTGCACTGTAATCAGCTGATTCAGCTACAGGTGCATGTGCTGCTTGCTTGCTTTGATGAATTCACATTCCTTGATCATTCACCTTACATGTTTGTGTGGTGTCCTGATGTTCCACGCTGTTGTTATTTTTGCTTTTCTGGTTCATTGCCTTGGTTTTGTCCTCATTGTATATTAAATTTAGAGTTTGGTGTATCTTCATTGTGTTTGATGAATTGCAAGTAAAAGAATATCATCAGTAAGTTAAAAACAAATTCCAATGCGCATGTTGATTTTCTGTGTTATTAATATTTTCATTGATGTGCCTTCCAGTTCTCAGAGCCAAACTCACATCTGTTTGCTTTCCATTCTGGTTCTCATCACTAGTTTTTTTTTTTTTTTTTTAGATGGGCCTTAAAATTTAATTTGTAGAATAATTTTTCTGCTAGATCAATTAGGTGGAACTTGTTAATGATCCCAGAGAGTTTAAAAGGGGCCTCCTAACATTAAACAGACATCACAATGAGTTGAAAGTTGAATGCTCAACTTCAGTATAAAAGCCATATTTTGTTGGCAGTTGGATATTTCTGGATGGGAGTCCTCTTTTGGAAATGGAGTGTACATGTAGCATCAGTTAACAGTTAGTGGCCATTTGTTCCAGAAAGCAAAGCATTTGATCACCATCCCATTGGAAAAAGAAATACTGTTACTGCAAAAAGTTACATGACAGTTTTGTCTGCTAGAAGTTAAGAAAATACAAGATGACCAAAGATGCTTTCTGAGGTTCACAACAAATCAATGTTCTGCCTACATCCAGACTTGACATAGCTCCATGCCACTTATTTTATTTCTGAAAGTACGAGGGCGGTTCAATAAGTAGTGCAACACCTTTTTTTTTTTTTTCTGAAACGGGTTGTTTTATTCAGCATTCAAATACACCATATTATTCCCAATCTTTTAGCTACACATTATTTTTCAACGTAATCTCCGTTCAATGCTACAACTCTATGCCACCTTGAAATGAGGGCCTGTATGCCTGCACGGTACCATTCCACTGGTCGATGTTGGAGCCTACGTCGTAATGCATCAATAACTTAATCATCCGTGTAATGTTTCCCATGGATTGCGTCCTTCATTGGGCTAAACATATGGAAATCTGACAGTGCTAGATCGGGGCTGTAGGGAGGATGCGGAAGAATAGTCCACTGAAGTTTTGTGAGCTCTTCTCGGATGCAAAGACATGTAAGGTCCTGTGTTGTCATGGAGAAGAAGTTTGTTTGGATTTTTGTGCCTACGAACACGCTGAAGTCGTTTCTTTAATTGTCAAAGAGTAGCACAGTACACTTCGAGTTGATCGTTTGACCATGGGGAAGGACATAGAACAGAATAACCCCTTCAGCGTCCCAGAAGACTGTAGTCATCACTTTATCGGCTGAGGCTGAGGGTATGGCTTTAAACTTTTTCTTGGTATGGGAGTGGGTGTGGTGCCACTCCATTGATTTCCGTTTTGTTTCGGGTCGAAGTGATGAACCCATGTTTCATCACCAGTATCAATGTTTGACAAAAAACTGTCACCATCAGCCTCATGACGAGCAAGCAATTCCACACAGATGGTTCTCTTTTGTTCTTTATGGTCTTTGGTTAGACATCGAAGGACCCAGCTGGACAAACCTATGAATATCCCAACTGGTGAATAATTGTGACAACAGCACTACCAACAGAGACGTCAAGTTGAGCACTGAGGTGTTTGATTGAGATCCAACGATCATCTCGAATGAGAGTGTTTGCACACTTCAACGTTGCAGGAGTCACAGCTGTGCAAGGCTGCCCAGTACGCGGGAGATCAGACAGTGTTGCTTGACCTTGCAGCGGATGACACACGCTTTGCCCAACGACTCCCCGTGCCTTTGTCCACTGCCAGATCACCGTAAACATTCTGCAAGTGCCTATAAATATCTGAGATGTCCTGGTTTACCGCCAAAAGAAACTCAATCACTGCCTATTGTTTGGAATGCACCTCCATTGCAGGTGCCATTTTAAAAGCTCCGTATAGCACTGTCACCTATTGGAAGTCAATGAAACTTTAGGAGATGAAGCGGGAATGTTTGAAAATGTTCCACAAGGAATGTCAGGTTTTTCCAACAAAAATTGGTTGTGAAAAAACATGTGTTGCATTACTTATTGAACTCCCCTCGTAATAAAGTCTTTTTAGGTATTTATTTGGAAGAAGAGAGATAGTGTTGAAGCTTATGCTTGAGAAATTATAAACATATCAGAAGAGGACTGGTGTGAGTGCTTCCAGGTGGGATTTAAAAAGATGCAGAGCTGCCTTGATCATGAAGGGAAGTGCTGTTATCAGATATGATGGCTATTTGTGAGTTCTCTTTTCTGTATCCAGAAATTAAATTAGCAACCCTTGTACAGAAGACTGATTTTCTATTTTTGGGCTCCTAATGAACTTAAAAAAATTAAAATATTAAAAGAATTTGACTTGACTTTAGCTATATAGAATAATTAAATTGAATATTTATTCTCATTCTTAATACAATTTCATGAATATAGGAACACAGTTTAACATACACTTTTATGTGTGTTTGGAGGAATTTAGTAACAGTGATGTCAAAATTAATCGTAAAAACTATTTTTAGTCGGTATATTGATACTCATCACTTTTTTTATATTATTGAGGGACTAGTTTCAAAGGCCATTGCCTCCATTTTCAACCTCTCTCCAACTAGCATCTGTTCGTCTTCTGCTCTCTTCTCTCTGGTTCCAGTAGATAATTTGACTAAGAAGTTCATAGTTCCACCACTAGAGAGGAGAGCAGACGATAACAGATGGTAGTTGGAGAGAGGTTGAAAATGGAGGCAATGGCCTTTGAAACTAGTCCCTCAATAATATAAAAAAAGGGACAAGTGTCAATAAGCTGACTACAAATAGTTTTTACGATACATTTTTATACTTACATCTGATGTGCTAATCCTAAATGTATAATCTAATTCGACCATCAAAAAGGGGGTTCTTTACACAAAATGCCAATGTTATCTGTATAATGAAGGCCTTGCTCCCTCATTGCATTCAACTATCTATTTTGTCAATTTATATCATTTCTCTCATCTTGATTGCTCTAAATTCCCAGATTCCCAGATATTCTTCCATATTATATTCTTAGTTTTCATAATATATTGGTCGGCTCGGCATTTTAAGCACTATAAACTCCTTCTATAATGTATCCCATTTCATTTGCCATATACTGCCCCTCTATTTCTTAACCTCATCGCATTTTAATGAGTAATGAAATATTTCTTCAAGGTCCTCACACATAATGTACCCCTTCCCATTTTGTCCTTTCAAACTCTTTAACAGTGCTCCTGATTGCTTTCTTCTAATCGTTCCCTCTCACATTTTTCACAGTAAGTCACATATTTCTTCCCCACCAGTCCTTTTCAATTATTTTATATAATTTTAAAGAACTCTTTCCTAAAAACTAGTTGAAATCTCATTATATATATATATGAGGGTCATCCAATAAATAACCTTCCCAATTTTTTTCTCAGCAAACCACATGTTTTAAAATTAAGTTGGTACTGTGGAAATTTTCAATGGGGTATGGTGGCTGTGCTTAACCTTCAGCAGCATGAGCTTGCTTCCAGTTTGCCAGTATGGTGCCAGCTATCATGGCGCTACCACTTGAAAGTATGTCCACATTTGAACTCCATTCTATTACTCGCTTTTTCACAGCAAAAAATGATATGGCTATCAATATTCATTGCTATTTAGTGTGTGTTTATGGTAAAGGATGCATGAGCATCCAAATGGTTTACCTCTGGTGCTAATGGATCCTGGAAAGATGGCAAAATGTGCATGATTAAGAATGCAGCGTAGGCCCGTTACCACTATGGGCAATGCAGACACTGTTGCAGTTTGGAATGTGGTGCACAAAGGTCAATGCATAAGCATTGATGAGACAATGAATCAACTGTCTCCCGGTTTGGAAATTGGATGCTCCTCTGTTGTGACAATTCTAACAGATGTCTTGCAGTATCATAAAGTCTGTTCAAGATGGGTCCCATATTTGTTTATTGATGCTCACAAGCAACAACGGATTGAGGCAGAACTTCAAATGAGACCTTTTTCCCCATCCACCTTATTCTCTGGATCCTGCTCCAAATGATTTCCAACTCTTTCCACAACTCAAGTCGCACTTTGGAGTTAAATGGTTAGTGACTGATGAAGAGGTGGAAACAGGTGAGCTGCTGGCTATGGAAACAGGACCCGATCTGGTATGATAAAGGTATCAAAAAACTGCTGCCTAGATACCAAAAATGTTGGACTGAAATGGTGACTATGTGGAGAAGTACTGTAAAAGTTGTAGAATGAAAATAATATATTTCACTAGTGTAAATAACCCACTTGTATTTTTGGCAAAATAGGGGAACTTATTCATTGGATGGCCCTTGTAAAATCAAATCTTTGCCTAATTTCTTTCCAAAGTCTCGATCTTCTTTGATCTCCAAAATTTAGTGGTTCTTCCATCATAATTTCTTGTGAATTTTCCTATTCTTCATCCATCAGCTTTATCTTTCATTACTTCCATTTGAAATTTCATACACTAAGACGTTATGATGATCCCTTAAGTCAAAATGCTTTACCAATATTTTAAAATGTTCTCCAATCACCATTCCTACCCTACTTAACTCCGCCAATGTACAGGCAATAAATTCTATATAATAATTTGTTAAATTCAAAAATACCTGGAGCAGAGCGTTGTAAGTCTGGGAATGTTTGTACAAGGGTGGTTGAGGATTCGATGCTGAGACTGGATGGTCTCCGTATCCATAATGTAGTAGTTGGTGTCGACAGGAGTTCTCTGCAACTCAAATGAGATGAGATAGCACTGCGGAGGTCCTGGGGTCTGCAGAGTAACCCTGGAGGAGTGGAGAAGGGTGAACGTAGGTTTGCAAAAAGCAAAGTGGTTGTAAGGTGCATCTAGAAGGCTTCAATGGACAATCTTCATGATCTGTACAAGACGACCTTCACCACATCCTGGGAGTGAGTTACTGTATGAAGACTTGTGATTGGCAAGCTAACAGTTGAAGTTTCCAGCAATGCGGCATATATCACACTACCCAGACCAATAATATATGCAATGTGGTAACAAACTATAACCACTTGCGCTTCAATATTTCACTTGCTCTAAAAGTTGTGCTATGCGAAATGTTGAAAGCTGTACACACTTTAAGGCTGGATAAAGTATAGTCATCTGAAAGTGCTTACTCCTGGTCAGTACTATCCAATAAAATTGCTTGAGGTGTTATTTCTGCTTCTTATTGGAACATGTATAAATTTCACTTCTTAGCGCTTTACTTCCAGTTTCCCTGAAAATGGTGATGGTTGTTCATTCAAAGCTTGAAATTTAACAGAATATTTATAGGTCTATTTTTTTGTAATTTATGTCCTCCAATGTTAAGTCATGTCAGACGGTGAATGAATTGGGTGAAATGATGCTCAAATGAGCCCAGGGTCCATGGAGCTTAGTTACCCAACATTCGTCTTGAAGGATAAGGAAAACCCCAGAAAAACCTTATCCAGGTAACTCACCCTTACCGAGATTCAAACTCGGGACCTCTTGAACGTGAGGCAGACATGCTACCATCTACGCTACCGAGGTGGGCATTATAGGGCTAATATCCCAAGAAGTTACTGTTAACTTGTCTGCTTGTTGGAGCACTAGAAATTTTCATTAATAAAGATATTATAATTAAATTATTTCAAGTTCTTGTTTATAAACCTTTCATTAAACTGATTAAGAACTTTTATTGGACTTATATTAATTCCTACATCATTTTCAACATGAAAAATTTAATGCCATGGCCGGGATTTGAACCACAGATCTCCTGTTTTCCATCCAGTCACTCTTAACCTTTGAGCTACCATTGGCCAACGTGCCGTCCTGACATTAAATTCTCCAGTTGACTTGTATATGTCCCTGGTAGACCACTAGAGGCTCTCGCATCCGAGATACACCGTTTGTGGCGACTTACTATTGTAAGTATTTAAGTCCCAGGCTTCATCATTTAACTCTTATTATTTTAGTTAATTGATGGAAATTAATCATTTCTCCAAACTAGCCTTATATAGGCTAAGATATTTGATGGACAGAGTCAACATGAAAAATTCAATGTTGACTCTATCCATCAGAAACCTTAGCCTATACACGGCTAGTGTGAAGAAATGATTAATTTTCATCAATTAACTAAAATTGTCTGCTTGTGTTGACAGTATGTTTATTAGTGTGTACTGTTTAGGCAACCATAGTGGAATTCAGTTGAGACAAGTTATTCACTCAAATTTATGCATGTATACTACTTTGTGAATACAGTCCTTTTGTGGAGCACTGTCTTATTTGGTTGGGAATTCTAACTGCATATGTGCAAGGATAGGAAATGTTTGCACAGCTTATTGCTATTGTTAGTACTCGTCACCTTTGGAATGTAGTGTACACTACAAAATTTGTAGCAGATTAGTGTGTATTTTCTAGGTGTGTACTGTTATACCCTTCTGATATTCTGCTATTTTTTATATTTCACAGGCAAGCTATTCATTTGGGTGGCCTTCCAGCTCTGTGTTATGTAGTAATGCGAACACAAGATCCCCGCATTATGCAAAGGTGAGAAACAGTGTCAGTAATAAAACATTGCATTTTGCATTTTTGTTGGTGCTAAATTCTCTCTGCACTTACTTTATTTATTGTTTCCAGTATGTATGTAATTATAAATAATTTGTACTGGAGATTGTATCATTAAAGGTATCTTCAGTTTTTCTGAAAACTGGGTTACATAAAACTGTTTCATAGCTTTCAAAGACACCATGTAGTTCCATAGTATTACAGTACTGTTAATGTGAAAGTTATTTTTCTCTCTACTTTATTGTAGTAATGATAAAAATATTTGTTTAGATGTGGTTTAAATTTAGTGTGTACTCGCATGCATTCCTGTATGGTTACATGCAAGATCCAGAAACACAATCACCTGTTGTCACTCATGCTTTCGTCAAGAGCTCACTTGGGAGAAAAAATTGGAGGAGGATATGCTTAGTTTCATATTTTTGTAAATGGCAGCCATTTAGAAGTTAGCTCCCAGAAAGTTAAAAAGGAAGAGTTTCAGAAGTGGCTAATTCTAGGCATAGAGTTGACAGATTATGCACATGTTCTAATTCTTGCTGGAGTATGTTTTTATCTATCTCTTATGGTTTCCCAATTGTGTAAAATTTACTGTATTGAAGAGAACTTCACAGGCGATTTATTGAAAGTTCAGTATACTCGTTTAATTTGTCAAGCAGTATTTTAATACAAATTAAGAGCCGTTCTTGTAAAGGATTGTTTACAATGAGGGATTTTCTTTAAAATGTTGACCTTTAAAATATTCTCTAAACAGTGTGTGACTCAAGCTTGAAACTTCGTATTCATCTAACACGCTCGTTCACCCCCTCCCCTCCCCTCCCTCCCTGAAATATCCTCTAATGTGTGCAGTTGATAAGCTGTCCAGCAACTTAAGGTCTGAGGATAATGAAGGTAAGAGGTGAGATAGTCAATGTTAATCTTATCTGAAAGTTGACTAACTTTTCTACTATCGTTTTTATGCTACTGTTGCTTAAGGTTGTCAACTTAGCAGTAATGTTCTTAAACTATAATTACAAATAATCATAGCTGATGTCTCTATATTCTAACTTTTTAAGGATAACAACAATAGCTGACAGTCAGGAGGAATTTTGTATTTGTATCACAGAAATGCAGGAAGTAGTGCATGTAGGTAGTGTAAATAGGTTTTAGGAAAATTCCTGTCCTATTTACAAAATAGGTCAACTGTGAACAAACAAATCATGTGAACTACAAAAGTGAAGTCAAAAAAGAAGTATACTGCTGATCTGCACCCTCAAGTGTTGTAGTCTTAAAATAAATAAATATTTTGTTTATTAATGATACTGTCAGTTGCCAAGAACACATCAGTGCCACTATTGTGCCAGAATATCATCCTGTAGAAGTTTTATTACATGACTGTAAGTTAATTGACATGGGTTTGTTGTTTTTAAGTGAGTTTAAAAACCATCAGCTTGGGTCAGGTTTAAATCTGTGACCTTAGGATCAGTAGGCCAGTGCCCAAACAAATGAGCCACCCAGACTGATGTCTTAGATGATGTTTTACATCACATTGTAGAGGAAGGCAAACAGTCTTAGAGTTCCATGTAAAATCTGCTGTGATGCCATGGATGCAAAAGTTTTGGAGACAGTACTATAAATCAGAATAAGCAAACCAAGAGAGGATTAAAAACGTAACCCATGGCATAATAACCCAAAGTGGGCAAAAGCCTGCCAATCTGAATGCCGGCCTCATGCCCACATACGCAAGGCAGAGGTGGGTGATCACCCAACCAATATGGGGAGGAGATGTGGTCAGCATCTTGGTACCCTTAGCTGGAAAGTTGACTTTCTACACCAGGATTCGCTACCTAGCGTGGCTTCTCAATTTTCTCACAATGCTGAGTGGGCACCAGTCCTATACCCAGGACTTACACCCCCTCAGGGGTGGGATTGATACTGAGTGCATTCTGGATGCAGGGAACCAAAGCAGACGTTCTAACCCACTATACCATGGCGCTGGACAAGAGGTGATTAAAATGGACTCTATTTTGTTTTCTTTGGGCCTTACTGATGTTTGCTTGCCCTTATGTAAGGTTTGGGGGAAAAATGCAAGATGTCACTTATTCCTGCAAAAATTACATGATATTGCTCTCGAGAAAACATATTGGCAAGAGTTTTGCATCCATTTATAAGGGCAATCAATAATAATTGATTGTTCTAAAACATGCAAAGTCCACCTCGGTAGCGTAGATGGTAGCATGTCTGCCTCACGTTCAAGAGGTCCCGAGTTCGAATCTCGGTCAGGGTGAGTTACCTGGATAAGGTTTTTTCCAGGGTTTTCCCTTATCCTTTAAGATGAATGTCGGGTAACTCTGATCTCCATGGACCGTGGACTCATTTGAGCATCATTTCACCCAATTCATTCACTGTCCGATAAGACTTAACATTGGAGGACGTAAATTAAAAAAAAAAAAAAAAAAAAGGCAAACCATGTTTAGGCAAAGGTAGAAAGGTAGAATCAATTCATTTCCATATATCAGTGTCATAGCTGGGATTTGAACCATGGATCTTTCACTCAACACACACTAATCAGTGAGCTGCCATGGCAACACGCTAGTACAACATTAAATTTGATATTTTAATGTCATATTGGCATGTTATCATGGTAGCTCTGTGTTATAGTATCCATGCATAGAGAAGATACCTGGTTCAAATCCCAATGGCATTAAGTTTTTCAATTCTTATTCTACCTTTCAGCATATTTGTAGGGAAGATAGAAAATGTGGGTAAAGGATGGTAAATTGGAAATGTCATTGACACTATTTTCATCTGATTGGCAGATGACAGTAGCAATTTTTCCCTTCTAGGACTTTTCCCTGACTGAGGATTTCTATATTTTTTTTTTCAGTCCTCATAACTGGCAAATGCTGGAAAGGAAAACCAATGTTTTTCTCCTCCAAAGAAAATAAGCTCATTGTGAAAAGCTGGCCACGCCATTCGAGATAGTATATACTGTTTTTGAGCTAAATATAGTACATCAAACTGAATAAATTTTAATTCCAAGATTTGCAATCATTTAGTAACCTTAAGCAACCTGTTTGCTTTAATCTAACAAGAATACATATTCTAAAGTTAGCATTACTGCCTTAAATATAGCTTGAAGATTAAGTACAGCATCAGTTATCACAATTGTGTCTGAAATTGTTTGTTGAACTGCCAACTAATTGCATTTCTGGTAGCTGTTGGATACAGTACGTGTGAGTCAGATTATAAGAATCAAAATGCGGAAAAAATAAAATATTCATTTTCAGAGGTGAGCAAGCTCAATCAACTGGAAGCTTTCTGGAGCCTGGAAAGTTGAGTAAATTTCATGTCACTCATTCCCAGTCATAGTATACTGTGTGATGATTGTGCATAATGTAAAGATAGTCAAGGCCACGTCCTATAACACTATGGTACTTTTTAATAGGAGGCTTGGAAAATGAAGAACTTATGACTTCCTGGAGCTGCATGTTCAGTTTTTCTCAGATTCATGCTTGCTGTTGATGGAGGCATTTAGTTGGTTGCTCTTGCTTTTTAAAAATGTATCCAACTTCACTGTGAGGCAACCTGCGTTCAGGTGCGGAAAAAAATGGCCAGTGTTAAACAAGTGATATCCAAATTCACAAAATCAATTTTGCTTGTCAAAGATATTAATAGACATGTTTTCTGTTTCCATCCTTTATTAGTTGTGAACTAGAAGTCCACATGCCCACCTCTGGTGGGATCGTGGGTAGTATATCAGTTTTATTTTCAAGAGGTTTCAAGTTAGAATCTCATTAAGGATAGATACTTGAATAGGATTTTTCTGCAGTTTTCCTACACTCTGATAAGAGAAATAATGGATAACTCTAGGCTTTAGGGATTCCAATCTAATTTCAACACCATTTTATCCACCTTGTTCATTCACCATCTGGTACACTGTATCCAGTAAAAGAATGCTAAATTTCAAGCAAAAATGTCTACAGTATTCAAGCCGTTAGCTCTCTCTTCTCTTTCTGATTTACATTTGAATTTTACTGTGGAAAATTTCAGTTATCAAATTGGGATTAGGACTGCTGCTCTCTGCTTCCATTTTTGAATGATTTTGCATAGCATATTTATTTTCCCTCTGCATTTTTGCTTAGTTACAGTTGCATTAGGAATAATGTTTTACAATTAAAATGTTAATTTGGTTGCCAAATGGAAATAATTTAGTGCTTTTGCATAAGAGGTCATAAATAGCATTATTTAAACAAAAATAAATATAATAAAAATGTATTGAGAAGATATTAACACATTGCTTCACTCACATTGTTTTTCACATGACATTTATTTTAAATTGTGCTTCACTGTTTCTACGCTTCTTTCAATTTTTATACTTTTAAAAATAAAAGTTTTATCCTCCTCATGGAGCAAGTTATTGTTATTTCTGTGTGAAATAAAAACAAAAAATAATACAAATTATTCTTTTAACTCAATGGTTGCCAGTGAAACAATTCATAAAAATATTTTGTTAAACAGTTTTGCATAAGGTTTGTAACCAAAGTGGAGTGGATTAATCAGCATTTAAATCCTGTAAAAATTTATACCATGTAATTAATATGCAATGATCATATTTACTTTACTCAGTTGCTCACAGCATTTTTCTTAATAACAAATGTGCACTTGTTAACTGTAAGCGGATGGAGGTCATATGTGGGGAAAATAAACTGTTGGGAAGGATGATATTCAATGTTGGCTCTGACTACAACCATTCCTTTATTAGGTATGGCATTTGTTAATTGTGTTAGTATGTTACCATTAGCAACTGTACCTAAAATTGGAATAAACGAGAATTATGTTCTTATATAATAGCGAATGTGTATTTAATTGAATGTGATACCATTTTATGGTATGACCTGAAGTGTTAAGAGTTTGAATTATTAACATTTGGCGACCGTGACAGGACAGCTTTTGTGTTGATAATTGTGACAGGTGTGTCAAATAAGGAAGAGCTGGAACTATTAGTCAATACAACACAAGTTTGAGCTCAGAGGTTGGGAGAGCACTGACCCACTTGAAGAAGATGACTTTTTCAAGATGACTTTACCCATCCTTGGATTAATGTGGAATTGCAAGGAAGATACTTTCAGTTTGAACTGCGGCGCTCCAAGAAATATTTCACTGGAGAAAACTAAGAGGACGTTGCTGTCTACAGTTCATCGAATTTATGACCCAATTGGATTTTCAGTAACCATTATGCTGTTGCTGAAGCTGTTGCTCCAGAAAATAAACGAGGTTGCTTGGGACACAGAAGTGCCTTTGGAAATAAAAACAACCTTTGGAAAATGGCTCCGTGAACTTCATGAATTACACCAAATGGAAATTCCTAGAAGATTCCTTGAAGTGCATATAGAACGTAGCATCCACGTCTTCTGCGATGCGAGTCAAAATGCATATGCCTCAGTGGTATTTCTATTTACACAAACCGAGTCTGGAGTTCAGGTTCAGCTTCTCCAAGCAAAATCATGAATAGCTTGTTTACCCGGACTGACAATTCCTCGACTCAAACTCATGGAAGCTACGATTAATGCTCAATTGCTGTCTACTGTGAGAAAGGAGTTTGACACTGAGTTTATTTATGGACGGACTCTACGATAGTGTTGACATGGATACAGTGCGAAAGTCTTTGGTCGGTCTTCATTGAGAACAGAGTGAGGGAATATATACAACTGACTCCAAATGAAGCTTGGATATATGTACCTGGTGCATTAAATCCTGCTGATCTGCCTACCAGGGAATGTGGCACAAGGGAACACATAATCTCTAGATGATGGGAGGGACCATTCTGGTTGTACCTACTGGCAGAAGAATGCCCTTCAAATTGCAGCATTAGAAATGAAGATGAAATTATGAACGAAAGAAGGAAAACTACTTCAAGCCTTGTGGTCACAGAAAAACCATTGAGATCAGACTGGTACTACAAGTATTTTGCTCTATTTGACAGGATAATAAGATTGTTTGGCTGGGTTAAACAGTTCACTTTTAACTGCAAGTCGAAAAGGAGGAAGAGTGGAGAGCTGAATGAAATGTGTAGCTGAAATATGTAGCTATGTTTCCAAGAACTTTGCAGATTAAACTTGTATATTAGAACACTTCGAGTCATACATATTGTAGGCAATTTGAGCAAAAGTTAAATTGTTTGTGACTATAAAGATTTGTGGCTTCATATTTTGTATTGAGCTATTTAGTCACTGCATACCATATCAGATTCTTATTTAAGTTAATTGATGGAAATTAATCATTCCATCACACTAGCCATGTATAGACTAAGGTTTTGGATAGATAGAATCAAACTGAAAGGAGATCCATGGTTCAAATCCTGACTGTGGTATTGAATTTTTCAGTTTGACTATCTATCCAAAAGATGCTTATTTGTGTAAGAATAGTATACATTAAGGTATATCGAAAGGATTAGATATTAAGCAGCTTAATGAGTATAAACAAAGTGATGCTCATTTAATTTCCTTCCACCTTATTGTTCAAAAAAACTTCCAGTTATTGTTTTTTGTTTTTGTTTTAATTTTCTTCCTCCATTAAGTCATATTGCAAATGAATAGAAAGAGTGAAATATGCTCAAATGAGCCCAGAGTCCATGGAGCTTAGTTACCCATCATTCGTCCATTAGGATAAGGGAAAACCCCGGAAAAACCTTGTCCAGGTAACTCACCCTGACTGAGATTCGAACTCGGGACCTCTTGAATGTGAAGCACACATGTTACCATCTATGCTACCAAGGCGGGTAGTTATTGGTTGATTGAGTTGTGGTTTAATAAGGCAACAAGCAGATATGCAAATTCCTTTAAGGATACATTTGGGAGATGTTCCATATAAACATATTGTTCAAAGTCTAGGAAAAGTTTATGGTGTATTATGTTATAATGGATAGACAAATTAATGCTGTACTTAAAAGAATTAGCATGTTTTATACTCAGGTGAGATGTATTTTTTTTTTTTTTTTAGAAAAATTTTGATAAAATTTGAGTATGGCAAGAAACTATAAATATGATGGGTATAAAGAAACGTGAAATATGAAATGGTAGCAGTTTGGGGAATTCAGTTTTATACCAGTTATTGCTATTGTAGTTCATTTGATTAGAGCATCTGTATGTAGAGTGAAAAATTTATGGTTAAAATCCTGACAATGGCATGGATTGTTTCAGTCTGATTCAACCCTTGTGTTACCCTTGTGTGAGAGAACAATTGTTGTATGAAATATGTTTTTTAAGTATTTGTAGCTCTTGATGCAGCAATTGGAAGCTGAAGTAGGAAGGGTTCATAATTAATACAATTTTGAATCGAACTAATACTCAATGCTCCATTTATTGCTAGTATTTACCTAGAACGCGTTTCGTTAGGATCTTCTAGGTAAATACTAGGTAAATAGCATTCTAGGTAAATACTAGCAATAAATGGAGCATTGAGTACTAGTTCGACTCAAAATTGTATTAATTTTGTGCTTCATTGTATCATAGTCCTTAAACAGCTGATGACATAGTCATAATGATGGATGGACAGCTGATGACATAGTCATAATGATGGATGGACAGAGCAGACTAGAGCTAGAAAATAAAGCAAGAGAAGTTACAAATACATTATCAAATTGGTGTTTCAGAACAAAACTAAAAATTGCACCAAACAAGTCAAACTATGTGCTTTTTAAGGGAAATTTAAAGCGGGATCCTACAGTGAAGATAAATAATCAGAACATTAAACGGGAAAAAGAGATGAGATATTTGGGTATCATGATAGATGAAAAATTTCATTTCAGAAAACACACGGAGTATATTAGGCAGAAAACAGAGAAAATAATGCTAAAGCTAGCAAGAATAACCAATTTAAATTTTGTACTTCCATTGCGTAACATACAGATATATCATAACACCATTTTTGCTTCAATTATGACGTATGCAGCAGCAGTTTGGGCAGAAAGGATGGATGATGTGCAAATAAGAAGATTGTTGAGAAGAACGCAAAGAAAAGTATTATTACGTCTGACAGGAGCTGTAAAAACAACACCAACTATGGCATTGCTAGTAACAACGGCCATTTGGCCGATTGATTTATTAATAAGATTGAAGGGCGCAAAATTTTGGGCGAAAAAAGGAAATTTAGAAAAAGTTTATAATATAACTGGAGTCAGAACAAACAAATCTTGGGTGATTAAAAATAGTTTAAAAGATAAATGGCAAAATGAATGGACAGAAAGTCTAGAAGGTAGAAGAGTGTTTGAAATTTTTCAGAACGTCAAAGAGAGATTAAAATTGAATTTTATTCAACCAACAAAGGGATTTATACATTATATAACAGGACACGGACCTTATAAGACCTATTGGAAGAAAATCAATAAAACTGAAAATGATATATGTGAATTATGTAACAAACAAGATAATCCTGAACATGTAGTATTTGAATGTGGAAGATATGCAATTCACCAACAAGAAGAGAGGCATGCGCTAGCAGGATATATCGTAAATGACATAATTCGAGATCAACAATTGGTAAATAAATTACAAGTTTTGACTAACTTTGTAAGTAAGAAAGCATGGGAGGTAAAAATATTCAAAGGAGAAAGAGTTGATAATAGGCGAAGAATAGTACAAGATCCAAGAAGGAGTTCTAGAATACAAAATAGGATAAGACGGGAAGAATTATTGAATAATCTAACAATGGAGTTGACTGCATGGGCGGCGGAGGGAGAGAGTGATGGCAGAGGCCATGGTGGACTACAGAATTAGTAGATTTAGATGTAGATTTAGGAAATAAGGATTTTGTAATTTTTATAGTTGTTTTTTTTTTTTTTTTTTGCTTTTTTTGTGTTTATTTCTGTTATTTTATTTCATTTTATTTTTGCAGAGTAGTATTCTGAGAGATTTGTATAATTATAACATTTGTAAGGATTTTATGGAAAAATAAAGAGAAAATTTGGATATATGTCCCGGTATAGTTGTCTAGGTGCCGGGGTAGAATATTCAGATTTTATTTATTTATTTATTTATTTATTTATTTAGTCCTTAAACAACGGAAAGGGTTCATAATGTTTACAATCAACTAGAGATTATTTATAGTAGAAAAAATTACTTCATGGTAATGTTTAAAAGAATGTGACAGAAGTACAGTTGATTTTTACACTGAACTCCTGCATTCAAAGCACATCCTATACATAAAAATTAATGCCCAGCATATTATGTCACCTGAAAAAGGTTTCAAGCCAACACAAACAAATAGCTACATACGGCATGCATTTCTCATTCACTTTTGTCATTTTTAAGTAATTATAAGAATATTGGTAATATATTAAATTTTAGATGAGTCGCATTTTTTACACATCTGCTTCACTTTCGTACCTATTTTGAGGACATGTTTCGCAAATCTTCGTTTGCATCTACGGCTCTTGTGCGACTGACGCTAGATCCAGCGGTGTGGGTAATATCAACAGATGGCAGCAACAACCCCAGAATTACTAAGTAAGTGACGAGTGTCAATAAACCAACCACAAAGTATTTCTCCCAAACCAACAAATATATCGGTCCATTTAATTTATTTAATAATTTAACTTCTGGATTATTTCACGGTTAAATGATAAAAAATGATATGCCAGTGCCGACTTATCGGTCTGTTTATATTTGAAATTCCTAAAATGTTCCTTCACTCTGATTTCCAAATTATGTTTGGTCCTTCCAGTGTAAACCTGGTTGCAATCTTAATGGTTAAATTGATAAGTGCCAGATTTTTTATCTGAAATGTTATCTTTTTTAGAAAAATGTAAATGTTTTATGTTGTATTTATTTTGAGGAAGCAAGATTATACCATATTCTTTAACAAATTTTTGAAATTTGTTTATTCGCCTAAGCATCATGAGTAAATTTTTTTAAATTATAATAATCTATTTTTTTATTTTTATTTTATTTTTCTTGTTTACTCTTTTTTTATACTTGTGTTCCCCATCAAAATGTGACCCCAAATACCACCACCGATCTTTACTAATTTTCAATAAAAAATTCTATTCAGGTAATACAAGAAACAAGAGACAATATCAGCAACTCAGACGAAACAACCAATTTGTGTGGGAGATTTATCAGTGTCACTAGGAAAAATGCCTAAACATGAACCAGAAAACACCATCTCATTGTCTCTGGGGTATTTACTGGAAATAAAGTTTGTGATGCATTATGTGTTTTGTGGTCTTCCCAAAGAAAATAAGGAAAAACTCTCAGTAATATTACAGATGCAGCAGCACACATGCCTAAGACATGTTTGCACATAAAGATTTGCACATATTTTATTGTGAGGCAGTTTGACTTGTTTAGCACATTTTCTGTCCAGGTTGTCAGAAGCAAATTTTCGAGAAGTAAATGCCTTAATTTCCTCTATGAAGAAAGTGTGAGGGTGCCATCAATAATAAAATTAATTTAATGATATAATGCAAGATACTTGTCTATCCCTGGAGTCAATCCTTGCAAGAAGGGGAACAAGCACTGAAGCAGTTGTACATTACATTGAAAAAGCTGTTTGACATGAAGGACAAAAATGAATCAGCAAGTATCCCTGATGCAGTAAGTGCTTGTAATAAGAGTCTCCAGAGTAAATTGGTGTTTATTAAGAGCTACTTTAGTAAAATCCCAGCTGCAGTCACATGTTTGGAAGGAAAAGGAATGCCTTTTTCTTCTGCCCTACAGATATATGAAACAGCTGTCCCAGAGACATAGCAGAAGAAAGAGAAAAGTGTCCTCACAAAATTAGGAAAACTGAAGCAAGGAATCTAGATTTAATGTTTCCTTGGGATGTAAATAAGATGCTACTAGGTGAATCTGAAAAGAAAAAACTTGATGCTTATTCTGTAAGTGACAAAGCCTCTTTTGATACTGTTCTGTGGCTCTGTGTAGAGAGATCTTTCACTTCATATAAAAACATTTTAAGTGACAGGAGAAAATCGTTTCGTCTAGAAAATGTTGAAAAATATTTAATTGTTTATTGCAGTAAAAATGACTAATGCTAAAATAGACTAAAAGAAAGCTAAATCTTAACTTTGTTAATGGACCCATTAACCAAAGACAGGTGTGGCCCTCCAGACATGCTGGGGGTTAAAGTGAGTGGATGATGTAACCACCATTACAAGCAAAAAAATTGGTGTCCACTTAAAAAATGGTTACATTTATGCTACTTAAAATATTGGAGAGCAAGAGAGCTAATGGCTTCATTGCCAAAGCCTAGCATTTGAAAACAACAACTTTGTTAATGCCTGAATTTAAGAATAAATTTACAAATTTCATTAATTCATCAAGATTAATAAATGAGTATTTTAAATGCATACTAAAAAGTTTTGTAGAGCATATTTACAGATTTTTAGTACACAGATGCATGCATATATTCATACTTTATAGTGCATGTAAATCCGAGCTTTAGTCATAAAATTGAAAGAAAAAGTTTAAACATGTTTAATACAGTAGTCTTTTCCCACATTTTAAAGGTTTTCCACTCTTATGTTTATGTACATTAATCTGAGGAACTGAGCACATCATCATACTGACTTCACGCGCAAACCTGCAATACTAATAGGACGAGTGAAAGAGTAAACACTGGAGTAAACAACACAACTGGGGGAAATACCAAGTACCATGTGACAGTAAATGGAAGTAAAGTTAGTTATGTAAAAAACTGAAGCTGCTGACAGTGAAGTAAACTAAGTATTAAGAATAACTAAACACTATAACACAACTTCACCAAAAGTGATGTGCTATGGCAGACTTGTCCATGTGTTTGAATTTAATATTTCTGAGGTCTATTAAATTCAAACACATGGACAAGTCTGCCATAGCACATCACTTTTGGTCTGAGAATCACAACATCAAGCAAGAAATAGAATTGATCAAACAGGCAATGAAACCTCTAGAACTGCAAATTTGGGAAAATATTCATTACTAAGAAAGAGAATCTCCTGATGAATTTTGAAATTCCTGCCATGGATGACATCATAAAAGTTACCAGATTATCAGATGGCAGCACAACACCAAGCAGGAAGCAGACACTGGTTACACCATCAGTCGACCACAGAATTGTGGATGGGGAAGAAGTTCCCAGAAATTAGTCTTCATAACAAACTTATAGGTGGAGAAAAGTGTACACAAGGTTGACCCATTTGCCTAATTTTAATAATGTATTAGCTGCTTACTTACATAAACTACTTATAAATAGGGATATAATGGAGTGTCATAATTTTGAAACAAAAATATCATGACATTCTTGCTTCTCTTTCTTGCATGTTTTACCTCAAATGCTAACAAGTTGTTTCTTTCTAAGGTTACAATTATGCAATGGAATACTTGTATTAGAATGTTTAAAAAAATTGCATTTAGCACTTAGTGAAGGATGTATTTTCATTGTCATTTTAATGCCCGATTTCACCAACAGATGTTAAAATCGATGTTAACAAATGTAACGTAACAAATGTCACAGCGCTAAAACTAATGTTAAATTTTTTGCATTTCACCAACCTGTTTTCTTAAAATGTTAACAAACCTGTGTTAACGCCAAGAAACTTGTAAATATCACAGCTATAGAAGGCTATGGATGATTTTGTAAATGTACTCCGATGCGCTTGTTTTCATTTTCGTTTGCACAAATGGCAGATGAACAAAATCATAAATAAATCTGTGAGGCAAATTTCTCATCAACGGAGAAAGAATTGTTAATTAAAATGGTGACGAAATGTAAGGATATCGTGGAAAATAAGAGGACGGATGCAGTGGATGTAAAAGAGAAAGATGTTGCGGGGAAAATATTGGAAACAAATTTAATTCAAATGCATGTGTCATTACTACAAGCACCAAACAACTTGTCAGTATTATGTAAATTTAAAACAAGGTGTGAAGAACAAGGGCCTTAAACGTTTCAAGACAGGAGGTGGACAGTGTATTATCCACATAATTCAGTGAATTATAAAATCGCAAGGTTACTAATACTTGAAGCTAAGGCGAGATCGCCGTATTCCTTTCGATGCATGTTCTAACATCTCTTGTACTTCCACAGTAACCTTCATAGCCACATGTTTCGACAGTCTATACCTCCGTAAAACAATTTTCTTCGGATAGATCCTCAAAATCATTTCTCCTCATAGGCCGTACTCTATTATGAATGCCATTTAGATGGTCTTAAATATAGCAAATCGACATCAACAGCTGAGTTCATGCTCGCCATCTTGACTATTTACATTGTTAAGGACTTAACATTAGAAATTCGGCTTGTTAGTTTTAACATGAGATTTAACACGAGGTTACGCTAACACTTGTTGGTGAAATGCAATTTTTGTTTTAACTATTGCTAAACTCGTGTTAAGTCTTAACATTTGTTGGTGAAATCGGGCATAAGTATTGTAAAAATATGACAATTAACATAGGACAATCATCCCCTACTGAAGTGAAATGTGACTGAAAGACTGGGAAACAACTTTAAAAATCCCTCAACTCTGGGGTAAATACTGACCCATTTTAGTGATGCATATTTATTTTGCTATATTCAGTGTTACAAAATTAAAAGAATTTACCTTCTAGCCTTTTGAATTACAGGAGAAGTAACTATATTGTCACTGTGGCAGCGAATACCTACCATAAAGGAATCAATTGTGAGTCACCCCTTTTTGTTATTTGCCGATGAGAGTAGTAAAAAAAGAAACATTCAAGGATAGCCGCTGGTTGATGTCATGAACCAGAGGTATACATTATTGTTGTACTGTGCTGATGTTCCAGAATATTCAATTTCGGCAGATCTAGAAGATTCAACTTTGACAATGTTCCATTCCTTCGATTCGAGAGGCTTCGGTTTCTAGGACTTTTCTTCAATGACTGCCAATCTATAAAAGGGAGTGCTAAAGTCAGACCCAGTAGTTGCTGACTATGAGTTTAGCAGTGAGTATCGGAGTAGTTGTGAATCAGTTGGCCTGAACAGTTGTTAGTTTGCCAGAACAGTGAACAGAGGAGTTGTGAAGCGAGAGCAGTGAACAGCAAAGTTTGTGTAAGTGTCAGAGTCTGCAAGCAGTTACAGTGTTCAAAATTAAGACCAGTCCATGAGTAGTAATGTTGAGAAGCTAACAAGCAGTGCAAGTTGGTGTGTGCAACAGATATAAAGAAGCATTAAACTGAAAAGTTTACAATGTGTATCTGTAAAAAGTGAAAGTGATTGTAAGTTAGTATAGGACTAACAATTCTAGTGACAAAGTGAGTTCAGTACAATTTTGTTTCATAATTTTGTCAAAGTATTTTTCCCTTACAAAACCTTCAAAGTCAGAGTTACAAAATTTGAGAATCATTTATTTAGCTGTATTGTAGACTTGAGGGGTAGAGAGAGCAAGGTGGAGGCACAATACCTTTATTGTCAGTTGTAACAGTGTAAACACTGAATGCTTGTTACCAAAATTTACATTTTCATTATAAGCAGAATGTCTTATTATTTATATTCAAATTGTAATAACCCATCTTTTAATTGACCAAATGCAGCATCTTCATGAATGTCTTCAATTGTCATGAACACTGTTTCATGAATGACTTCAAAATAGTCCAGCAAAGTATACACATTTCTTTTGTTAAAGTGAGAGTACCTTACTGGATACACCTTGATATCACCATAATTAAATGTGTTTGTAGATACAGAGTAAAATATATTATTTTATGTTAGTTCTTTGATATGTTCTTTTACAGAAAAAGATACAAGTACATTTGTAACAATTGTTTGATCCTTCCTAAAGATATTCTGTTTACTATTTCTGAGTTTGGAAATATTCTTGGAACTAATTTATGGAGTCACAATCATTATAAGGCATGTTGTGAATCACATGATAAATACTGAAACAGTTACTTTATCTTTATAGAAAGTACTATAACTGGAACCAAAAAATTATATTGTCTTATTCAGGAGGGATGAAGTAGCTGCTTTCTGATCTTGACTTTGTTGTGTCTCATTAAGAATCCTACATGTGAAATAGTGAATGTCTTCAAAGTTAACAAAACATCCTGTGAATGTTACTACAATCAGCGGATAAGTATGACTAGTGGTTTTCTCACATTGCATTTATTTTTTCTCTTCTTGACTTTATATTATGGCTTTCTTTTCTCTGATGAAGTAGAAGTTCAGTTATCACTATGTAATGCTGTATCCATTTAAAAACAATCCATATAATTGATAATGTAAGCATTTGTTCAGGTAAAAATGACAGTTGTGGGACAAATGATCTATGAGTAATTTACAAAAGTAGCTTAAATGTGGGAAGGTTAATCAGCTTATGTCACAGTCGTGCAGTAAGCCTTCACCTATTAGGACTTTGCTGCCGCTAATAAGTGTGTATGTATACAGAATGTCCCACATAACTCTGCAACCTCAGATGTCTCCGAAATGAAACAGATATGAAAATTCCAATTGGCTAGGAATGTACATATGTCAGGGGCTCACACAATGAGAAGGTATGCACAGTCCATAAGGGTAATCAAATAACACTTCCAACACCAAGTTGCATTTTTTTAAATGTAACATGTATGCGTATTCTAGCAAAATGAAAACTAGAGCTACAATTAGTGATAATACACTTGGTTTCACATTTCTAAACCTCATATGTTCTGAAATATGTGGCTGTTAGAGGATGGCAATGATGCCAATATTTCTGATGGAATGCAACTCATGTACTTCTGTGCTCAGAGCTCTGTACATTCTAGCTTCAGTGTACTAGTGTCTCCTAATCTGGTCTGCTGTCATACTGTAATTTATTTCACGTACGTTTTGGATATTGCTTTTCATATTGACACATTAAACCGTGTTTTTGTGTGGCGTGTAAAAGTTGCCATCTTCTAGTCGATATGCCAGCCTTCAGTAACGAAGAAAACCTGGATATTATTTTAATTTATGGCGAATGTCGCAGAAATGCAACTGCAGCTGTGGCATTGTACACTGAACACTACCCAGATCGAATGTGACCTTTGCCTTGTACCATTACCAAGATCTGCACAAAACTCGGGGAAACAGGAAGATGGGCTCCCACAAAGCGACAACATACAAAGACAGCGACTAGCACTGGAAACAGAATTGCTGTTCTGGCTGCTGTAGTGCACAGTCCTGAGGTGAGTGTCTGACAGATTTGCAAAGGCATCGATTTCATCTGTTCCATATCTCACTGCGCCAGGATCTGTACGGGAATGACTTTGAATCCCACATTGTATTCTGTTGTTTTGCACTTCAGCAGTTGCAAGGTAATCCAGCATTCCTTATAATACGTTGTTTACGGACAAAGCTTCATTTACAAATCATGGTCATGGGAATCTGCAGCATGCAAAATCCCCAGTGGATTTGCCAAGTTGCTCATCAATGACGTGGAGTGTCAATGTTTCGTGTGGTATCATTGGTAACCGTGTTTTAGGTCCCTATTTGTATCAGAACATTTAACAGACAGCAATATGCATAATTTCTGCAACACACACTACCCCTCCTGATGGAGGATGTGAGATTGAAAACGTGCCTATCAATGTGGTTCCAGCATTATGGATGTCCTGCACATTATGCCCAAGTTTCCTGAGATGTTTGGATGCGAAGTTTCCACATAGGTAGATAGGACAGGGGGGGGGGGGGAGGTGGAGTCCTGTGCAATGGCCAGCTTGGTCCCCAGACTTGACGCCATTAGACTTCTTTCTCTGGGGCATGGTGAAATAGTGTATCCAGAACTGCCAACGACGGTAGGGAATATGCAACATCGTATTACTGCGGCATGTGCGGCAATATCTGTAGAAACTCTGCAATCTGTGGAACTCTTGTTACCATATTCCTAAAGTGTATTGATGAAACGGAGGGCACTTCGAACATCTGTTGAAGTGACATGGTTTCATCGGACAAGACACTACTGGTGATTTGTGGGTGCATTTTCCATGCTGGATATAATGCACAATGAAGTTTCTGAGGGCTGTAGACCACTAGTAAATGTGTTTAGAAAAGCAGAACCAAGTGTTTTATCATTAATTATAGCTCTAGTTGTCTTTTGCTAGAATAAACATATGTGTTCCATTTAAAAAAAAAAGGCAACCTGGTGTTGGAAGTGTTGGTGTTATGTGTTTACCTTTATGGATTGTGCATACCTTCTCATTGTATGAGCTCCTGACATAGGTATGTTCCTGGCCAATTGGAATTTTCCTATTTTGTTTCATTTCGGATATATTTGAGGTCGCAGAGTTAGGTGGGACACCTTGTATATATCTTTACATACATGGCATTTTGATTTTATATATGTTAAACATAATTGTTAATACATACTTCTAAGATTTTTATTTTGCATGTCTTAAATAAAATACGACAAATATTCTGTTGCCTTCATATTATGCCACATGCAGAATATTCATGCCTATGTAGAAGTTATTTCTGTTTGATATAAAAATAGAATAACTATTATTGTAATGTTAAAAAAAAAGCCCAGCATTATCAATTGTGATGCTGATCCAGTTTGCTGTGCAAGGAGCTACAGACATTTGTGAAGCAATATTTCACACTAGGGATGCACAGTGAGTCAAAATCCAAATCTAGGAGGACAAAATTGTTTCTCATCATTAAAATATAACAAATACTCACTTCTATTTCATTTTTATATAGTGGCTGCCATCCTGCAATATATACATACCCCAGTATAAAACTGTCATCACATTTCTGCCTGCAGTGCTGCTAATCTTGAGCAATGCATTTATGTTATGGAAACTCATTGGAGCATGACTTTGAAAGGTGGTGTTTTGATCATGTGTGTGTTCCATGCAATGTTATATGGTGCAGCCTGTTACTGAAGGTATATTGTTTGAATTTTTTATTTGTTTCACTAGTTAATTGTAGCATTTTATTAATATTTTTAACTAAATTCATAGTGGTTGATTTTTAACAATTATGCTGCATAATATACATTTACCTAAACATTACTATATTGCATCAGTCATTAGTTTCTCCTTTAAGCGAAACTTTAATAGAGATCTTCTAGTTTATGGCCTATGTAAGTAACTTTCTTCATTATTTTATACTTTAGAAGATGATGCACAGCCAGTTATAATAAATCTTAAACTATTTAAAACACTGGGCTAAAAAATAATCTCGAAAAACAGAACTTTCTGGCTATGTAAAAATTAAACTATGGATAAAAAGTTGCTCTGAAGATATTAATGAATTCCTAGAAAGCAATTTAAAGGATTTTATAGCCAATTTTAACAGGGGTGGAAGCAAGCTCATAGAATTACAGACAAATTCCTTTCAGAATATTTCAAATTATTGTAAAAAGAAGTAAGATTTTAAAAAATGGTCTATGATTCAGAAATAGCCAAAAATTTAAGAAGTAATATAACTAAGCCATTCACCTCTTCGGTAGTGAGACTGCAGTTCTAATTGAGCCACCCTGACTAAACTCATAATTTAAGTTAATTGATGGAAATGATCTTTTCTTCACACTGGCAGTATATAGGTTAAGGTTTTGGATAGATAGTCAAACTGAAAAATTCAATGCCATGGCCCAGATTTGAGCTACGGATCTCTTGGTTTTCGACCATTCGCTCTTACCCATTGAGCTACCATGGCCAACATGCCGTCCTGACATTAAATTCTCCAATTGACTCATATATTTTCCTGGGAAACCACTAGGGGCTCTCGTATTTGAGATACACCATTTGTGGCAACTTACTATTGTAAGCACTTGAGTCCCTGGCTTCATCATTAAATTCTTATTATTTAAGTTCATTGATGGAAATTAATCATTTCTTCATACTAGCCGTACATAGGCTAAGGTTTTGGATAGAGTCAAACTGAAAAGATCAGTGCCATGACCAGGATTTTAACCACAGATCTCCATGGATCTGTTCGCAGATTTACTTCCAAAGATATTGATTTGCTTAATTTATTAAGGGAAGACCGTGTAATTTGGACCACTTAACTTTAAGCGCTAATAACTGTACAGTATAACTTTGATAGGGTCTACAAATTGCTTTAATGTATTAATAAGAGGAGGTTATACCATTATGGGAATGTACAAATTTTAGTTGCAGCAACATAACTTGCAAATTGCAATTATAATATTTTTTCCTAAGGTGTGTATTTTGTACTAGAGGTTTGTAATTTGGTCTGATAGGATGTATAAATTGGACCGCTACATAATACATTTAAAACCCATTCATGTGCTTTAACATTAGCTTTTACTGACTGAAATGCACTACAAAGTTTGATTTAGCACTTGAATAATCATTATTAGGGGTAGTGATATTGAGCATTTTGAAATCACAAATTTAGCATTTTGATTTTTACATTTAGTATTTTGTAGCATTTATACATTCGAAATTTAGCATTTTATAACATTTTGAAAAACAAAATTGAGTTAATTTTTTTAAATGTTGAATATTAATATTTACATGAAATTTAAAACACATTTATGGAGGGTTATTAATAATGGTGAGTTAAAAGTGCATAAAGTGTCAATTTATTTTACATTAATATAGGTTAAAGCAATACACAGAAATATAGATTAAGCAGATACAGACTAAAGCATACTGCATAACACTAAAAAGATAAATCCATACTGATGTAAAACTAGCACAAAAAGAAAATGCACAAAATTAGTGTAGTTTATGATTCAGTAACACTGTTGAATGAAAGCATTGAACATATTTCAACATTCTGTTCTGTCATTTGAGTCCTTCTGACACTCACAATCAAATTATATTTACTGAAATATCTTTCAGCATCTATGTTGTTGGTAGGACCCCAAATATATTGTAGAGCTGCTCGGGCAAACTCTGGGTATTTGAGCTTAACAGCCAACAGCATTTGCAGGCAGTATACAATTTTATTGTTCTGCATGGTTTGTATCAGTTGTGAATGAAAATATTCATATCCCTCAACAAAACTATCTATTTTAACATCACGAAAAAAATGGGGTCTTACTTTTACTTTCACTTAAAATTGTATAATTTATTGAAATTACTCTGCCAGCAGTGACAGGATTAAAAAGCTTACCAACATCTTGGAAAAAGACATTTGTCATATTTTCCGACTTGTGGCTGTTCAACTTACTGTTGCACATGCATACCCTCCATAAACATGTTTTTCATTTTTCTTTTTACATTTTCATCTGAAAAGGTGTCCATGAATTACATTATATCAGTGGGTAACCATCCTCTAGCACACCTTTTCAGCAACACGTATAAAGATAACTCATCCCACAACTTTATGTAAGGTGGTAGGAAGAGCCCTTCAATTGGGTTATTAATTTACTAAGCACTTACTGATGTGACCCACGCATAGAATGAACGAAAGCTGTGCTTAAAACCAAACAAAACAATGAAAATTGGAACTTTGGGAAGTGAGAACTCCAACTGGAATTAACATGTGTTTATCAGTTCTTTAAAATTTGGGTTGCTATTGGTTTTCAGAGACAAGGATTGAAATTTTACACTAACTGGGCTAAGATAGATTTATGACAGTCATTAGGCATGGTAAGAGGGGTTTCTTTTGTGAAACAACTGAACTCGCTTCAGTTACCAAACTTACATAATATGGGCAGTGGTAGAATAAGCTAATTTAGTGGGAAGGGTTGATTTTCACATTTCAGAAAAGTTGTCACTTTATATCTTCCTAAACATGGAAAGGTTCTACAGACTCTTCAGTTAAAGTTTCCAGAAGAAAGATCATTGGGGAATAATAATTACCTGAGAAAATCTTCAGTTTTGCATTTATGTAGCATTTTGAGTCCATTTCACACTTTATCGCGCTATATCACATTTTCGAAAAATCACCACCCCTAATCATTATGTATACTGCTAACATTGCTCAGAATTTCACGTTCTTTTTAAGGTGAGCTTCACTGCTGACTCCAAAATGTACCTGTCACAAAAGTAATAATGAGAATAATTTATATCGGCACACTCTTCATGAGCCCAGCCTTTGCATTTATCACATTGTATCCAATCTTCCTCCCTAGATTCTCAGCATACTATATAACAGGTCTTTTCAAAGCTTTTGGTTCCCTCTGTTCCAAAATTAATCTTCTTTTTTCCCTTGACTCCAGATTTATTAGAAGGCATTGCAAGCGTCTCTTTATAAGGTGTTCCTGTCAGGACCACACCTGAAGCTGAAGATCTATTTCTTTTCCTCTTTGACGGCTCTGCTGTCTTGGATGGAAGAGGACTTCTCTGCTTTACAGGAACATACTCAGCAGTCCACTCCAAAAATTCTCCTGATGTGGATGGAAGAGGACTTAACTGCCATCTTACAGGCATATTATCTGCCGTCTTACTGAAATTCGATATTTCAGCGTAGATTTTAGTTCCTGCATGTTCTTCCACCTGCAGAATTTCTGGATGACCACTGTTTTGTTCTGCAGAGTTTGGAAGTGTTTCAGGGTTATCGGTGACCTGAGATGGAGCGAAGTTGGCATCCAAGAAAACGTATCTGTCTACTGGCCAAATGCCTGTTGCCCTGAATGAATGCCTCTCCAACCAACGATGCGATGTGAGCAGCCGGCAGAGGCTGCCCCGGCTTCTCTCTGTCGTGCAGCAATTGCTGAGCTCATATATGTATTGAGGTTGAAAGAAACCCTTTTCAGGTGGCTGCATTTGGTGAGTGCAATGAGCTGGGAGGGACAACATAATGACTCCATGACTCTGTGCAGTTTCTATTGCAACCAGACTTTGAGTGTGGGACGTATGTCCATCAAGTATCAGTAGTACTTTCTCTTGCGGCAATGGCTTCAGCATGGATATGAAATGCTGCATCCATTCACAGAATACCTCTGTGTTCATCCAACCTTTCTCCTGACAAGAGAAAACAATTCCAGGGGGTGCTCCAAATACCAGGCTGTCCTTCATACGTTTTATCGCAAAAATTAGCATTGGTGGAACATAAAATCCCACTGCATTGAACGCGTACACACCAGCTACATTCTGTCCACGTTCACAGGTTGTAATTGCTCCAACTTGATGCCTTCCTCATTTTTCCACCACCTTTTCTAGATGCTGGACAACAGTATGTGATGTCTTGTCCATATTGAAAATTCTAGCAGCTATTATCTTCTTGTCTTCAACAACCATTTGCAACAGGTTGAAAAACTTAGACCACTACCTTGTTGAATCCAGAGGCTTGAGGAAGAGAGGTTGCTTTTCTACTTTTCAAGCTGATTTCAGAATGACGTCACATGAAACTGGAGAGCCAATCCTTCTTGGCAGTTTCCTTATCCTGGGAAAAGTGAGTTTTTAAATTATTTTGCTTTGTGATTTCATATACCAGTTGCATAACTCCTTTTCGTGTCAGTCTGGAAAATAAAAACATTTACATAATTAAATTATTGCGAGGTACTTCAAAAAGTATGTTTAATTAAATTTAAAGGTAGTCAGTTAATGACACTAAACAACACTTTTAAATTTTTCCAGAACATGTTTCAGAGACTTTGCCTCTATCCTCAGCCGGCCATCGACTGGTTCTCATTAGTGTAGTTGACGATATTTTGTCACAGGTCTCCTCTGGTGGCGGTGACATCCCCCAGAAAGATTTGTTCAGCAAGTTCCTTGAACTGCCACCAGAGGAAACCTGTGACAAAATATCGTCAACTACACTAATGAGAACCAGTCGATGGCCGGCTGAGGATAGAGGCAAAGTCTCTGAAACATGTTCCGGAAAAATTTAAAAGTAAGTGTTGTTTAGTGTCATTAATCGTCTCCCTTTAAATTTAATTTATCATAACACTGTTTTCAACACTTCCAAGAAAGGAATTGCAAGTATGTTTAAATCAAACTTATTTTAACATGCCAATTTTTATTGTTATTATCATATAGGTAATGTAATTGTTAACGTTGTTATAACATACCCATAAAATATTCTCTCAAGTGCAGAAGATGATGCACTAGCTCTTCCTCGACTTCATTTGGCAGATCTGTGGGCTGTCCTATACCCACAATTGGTACTGGAGTCTTTGCTTTGCTGTATCTTTTTAATGTGCTTGAAGGTATTTGAAACCTGCTTCATTAATGTACATGCCTTCTTTTATAGATTCAAGAGCTTTTCTGAGATTTTCCTCTGTCCATTTACAGTACAGGCCCTTAGATTTTTGAGCTTCTCGTGTTATCTGAAAAGTTACGCAATTTACATGGTGTGCAACAGAAATAATTATAAAAATGATCACCTACTACAATAACTTACGAGCACTATTTCATAGTTACTGATTATTTGAAATTTATTGCCTAACTTAATCCATGTAATTTTGTCCGGACCAAATTAAGCTTTACCTTCAGCCCAAATTACACGGCAGGACAGAGCTTTATGAATATCACGTATCTGATAAACCTAAATTTTATTAACAACTTAAAATCTATGCCACACTTACTTTGATGTATTGGAGTGTTCTGTATTGTAGTTTTTTTTTTTTTTTTTTTTTTGTGGTCCCAAAGAAAGCTTCTAGATGGAGGAAAACACTATAATAAAAGCAGGGCAAAATTAGAACGAAAACGTTCACAGTAAAAATCACAACCTCCTCCAAGGTCACTGACGCTGGAATGCGGAAAACTGGGGAGAACACTTGCAACAAGGACTGCTCAAGATAGTCGTCTGGTTGGTACTGTCATCTGTAGCCATTCTCTTAAACTGACCATGGACCAAAATACACACTTGTCCAAATTACACAGTCTTCCCCTACATTGTTTATATTAGTCAGAAGTTTTGTATAACTCAGTTTTTGTAATTTTGAAAACTTTTCCCTCTGGTATGTAATATGCTGATTAGAGTACTTTATATTTTATTTCATTGTGTCAACATTTAACTTATTACATTTGATGATTTGTTGCCTTCAATTAACAAGTTACAAGAATGACATTTCCTTACAGAAGTGTGATTGTAAGCTAATGTTTGCTGTTGAATAGAAAGTTTCTTAAAAGAAATTCTGTACTCTTTCGTTATTGAGATAGAAGTGAGCAAAACTGTCCATAGTAGTGAATTAATAAGAAGTAGTAGTATAAAAGTGTATAGTTCATAAGAAATATGTTTCAAAGTATGTTTATGATAAAAAAAGTGTTGCATGTGTGGTAAGCTGACTTTCTAAGCACAAAGATGAAAATTTACTGCTCTTATAAGAAGAGCTTATGACTTATTTTAACAGAATGAGTCAGAATAAGACATGGGCCCCGGAAATCTGTTGTGCCAAATGTGTAGCACTATTAACTACTGGTTGAGAGGATCCCATCATTGCCGTTTGCAGTCCCTATGATATGGTGCAGACCTAAGGATCAGTAGACAGACTTGGTACTTCTGCTTGACAAATATGTTTGGAATAATTTTGAAGTCCAGATACAATTTTAAATTAATATAATTTTGAGTCAATCTAATACTCAATGCTCCATTTATTGCTAGTGTTTACGTAGACCGCATTTCATTAGGACCTTCCTAACATCATTTAGGAATAATTTCCTAACATCATTCCTAACACCATATTAAATTGTCCTTCATTGTATCATAGACCTTACTCATTGGAACACTGTTAAATATTCATCTCTAGATTCAGCAATTCGACTGGTGCTTCATGGTCCAGGATTTCCAATATCAACTCCACCAGATCACATAATAATGACAGAAGAATTTTCTAAAGTTGAGGAATCACAGAATGATTCAGATTTTGCTGAAGGTGATGATACTATAAATGAACATCACTTTTTAACACAGGAGTATTTAAGTGATTTGATATGGGATCTTGGTTTAAGTAAAAGCAAGGCAGAGAGAGTTGCTTGCTTCAAGATTGAAAGGATGGAAGCTGTTGCAAATTGACACTCTAAGCTTTTCCACCAAAGCCAGAAGGAATTTAAGCGTATGTTTTCTAAAGAGAAGGATCTAGTTTTCTGCAATGATGTTAGGAATTTCAATCACTGGTTGTTGAGTTTAAATCTGAGGATTGGCATTTGTTTATAGACTCCTTGAAAATAAGTTTGAAAGGAGGGTTACTATATAATGGGAACATAACCATGCATTCCTTTAGCTCATGCAGTGGGTTTGAAAGAAAATTTTGAGAATATGAATTTCTTACTCTCCGTGATCAAATATGGCAATGTTTCCTGTGCAGATTTGAAAATTAAGCCATCTTGCTTGGATGATAATTTTGCTGTACTAAATTTTGCTGCTTCTTGTGCAAGTGCAATTTCAGAGATAAAAGTAATCATTATGTAAAAAAATTCTTGGCCAAAGAGAATGAATTAATCCGGGGCAAGAGAAATGTTCTTCACCAACCACTTGAACATTCTGAAAAGAATCTAATTGCCTCTGATGTATATAACTGGGCTTGTTTAAGAATTTTGTGAAAGGAATGAATTGTGATGGTGCATTTCTCTTCCTGAAAAATAAATTCCCAAGGATCAGCGAAGCTAAAATAAAAGAAATATGTTTTAGCCCTCAAATTGGGGAACTGATGAAATGTGCAGAATTTGAAAACCATTTAAATATGCAAGAAATAGCTGCATGCCAATCTTTCGAAAAAGTTGTAACAAACTTTCTAGGAAACTTCAGGTCTGATGCTACAGAGAACTTGTCAGTAAGATGATTGAAAACTACAAGATAATGGGATATAATGTCTTTGAAAATATATCTTCTGCACTCCCTCCTTGATTTCATCCCTGAAGATGCATGTTTGTCATTTTGTGAGCAATAAACACGGGGAGCATTTCCACCTGAATATCGCTTAAATGGAAAGGTGTGACCAGAGTAAATAGTGTCCAAATATGATGGCAGACTACTCCAGGACACTGAAGAGTGCCCAAGCAATGTACAGCCAAAAGTTCCATTCACATACATTTTAGGTGAGTAAATATAATTTCAGGTAAGATATAATAGTATAGTGTATAGATACGAAAAATGTTTTTCATGTGGTTACTCAAAATCCCTTGGTGATGGAGAAGTTATGTAAAAAGATTTGAATTCAGCCCAAAATAAAAAAAGTGAGGCAGAAACACCCATTGATTCCTGTATAACATAATAGAAAGACTTAGGAAACCTTTTCAAAATGAGTTATAAATCAAAGGAAAGCAAAATGGAAGCCCTACTCTGTCATATTTTGAACAAAAACTGATTCATGCCACACAAGTTTTATTGAGTGTTATTGCACATGTCTAGTAAAAGAGATGCTCCAAAAGTGATTAAAGAAACTGTAATATCTCCACATAGTATTACCATAATTAAAAAGGTATGCATATCTCCAATTTTAAACCTGTGCCACTATCTGGCAATGAGGCACTAGCATTCTTTTGATTACATTGGAAGTCAATACGAGGTCTGTTCAAAAAAGTTCCTGAACATTAGTAATTTTGCGCCAATGGAGTATTGGAGTGAAATGTGGTTGGCATCCTTGCACATGCCTGAGTTTAATGTGTAACTGCTGGAAGTTCTATTATTGTATCTTAGTTGTTGTTCGGTGCCGTATTGAGTAGAATGTTGTGTCCCAGAGTTTGCAAATTTCAAGATGGCAGAGTTATATGAGCAACATGTCTGCATTATAGTTCACATGAAATTCAAAAAAATATTTACAGACACACCAAATGATGTAGGAAGCCTATGATGATCAGTGCATAAGCCATACTGGGTGTTACAAATGGTTCATGTGGTTTAAAAATAGCTGGATGGAAGTTAAAGATGATTCTTGTTAGGGATGCCTTTTGAAGTCTACTGACTATGCTTGTCAGGAACGTTGATGAAATGCATGCAAATCGAAGACTGACTGTCCGAGAGATTGTAGAAGATTGTAACATTTCAGTTGAATCATGTCATGATATCTTGACACAGCATCTTGAAATGCATCGTGCTGCTCCACGTTCATCGCATAGCTCTGGTCAAGACTAGGGAGACCATTGCCTTACAATTTGTGAAGAGCTTTTAGATTGCATAAACAAGAATGTGATGTTCCTTAAGAGAATCATAACTGGGTTATGAGACGTGGGTCTACGGTTCTGTTGAGACCAAGGTTCAATCTTCCCAATGCATCAGAAAAGGTTCTCCAAGATCAAAAAAAGCTTGTCAGATCAAATGTCAGTCATGCTGATAGTTTTTTTGACTTTCAGGGAATAGTTCATCATGAATTTGTGCCACAGGGACAAACGGTATTATCGAGATGTGTTACGATGCCTGCGAGAAGATGTGAGAAGGAAATAGCTCAATAGACAATTATAGACAATTCATGGCTCTTGCATCATGATAATGCGCCAATACATTAATCCCTGTTGGTGCATGACTATTGTACAAAAGCAAAATCACTGTGCTACCACATCCTGCATACTCTCCAGGCCTGGCACCTACAGACTTTTTTTTTTTCCAAAGTTGAAAGCCCCATTGAAAGGATAAAGATTTTACGATACATGAGATGAAAGAAAATTTGCACATGGCGCTTTGCATAATCCAGAAAGAGGTGTTCAAGGACTGTTTCTGGAATTGGAAACAGCATTGGGAGCAGTGTATCCATTGTGGAGTAGAGTATTTCGAAGGAGTCATGCACAATAAAGGTAAGGTAGAAACATTTTGGGGACAAAGTGTCGACAATTTTTAAACAGACCTCATTTATTAGCATGCAAACAGGATGTACAGTAAGGACAATAGTTCTGTACCTGTACCTGTGTCCTAATTTCCTAATGCACTTAAAGTGAGTCTATGCCCAATGTATCTTATGTTTTCTGCTGGCAGATGTCTACTGGAAGAATTTAAATGTGTACTGGCCAGCTACTCATTGCTTTATATTAGCCAAGATAAGTTCTATTGGGTTAAGATTGGTACAGAGGGTGATAATCTGAGCACACTGTGTCCATTCATGGCTAACAAACTGTCTGAACTGGCTTATGGACCATAATTAGGTTATATAGCTCCAACTTTAAGCTTATTTTCATGGAATGCTACATTATTTGCTAGAAGCCACTCCATCTCTTGCGTTTGGTAGAAGACATTGTTGGTGCCTTTTCCAACTGCACATTGTGATATGGTGTTATTAATCATTAAAACAGATCTAGGAGGCAAATTAGGAATGAATTGTTTCATTAGCCATGTTTTGTAATTTTCCCCATTTATTTCATGGCAATAATCACCATTTTGTTTTAAAATAAAAAATGCTTCAGGTTCAAACAGTTTTACCACCTGCTTACATGATGATTGCTCTTGTTTCTTTTGCAACAGGTATATGCAAACCTAAGGTGCTGTCCTCACTCCGTTGTTTGATCTTGTATAGGTGCTGTGGATGTAGGTTACATCCTGATATATTATGGGTCTACCTTCTTCCCTATATTGTACAGTTACCTGCAAGAAGGAAATAAAAGTTTGAATTTCATGCCTTTCCTGCAATATTTTTGTGTTTTTTCTATGAAAAGACTAATTAAACACAAATACAAAATCAAGCAAACTCAAGTACTATGTAAGAAAGTGACAGATAAAAAACAGAACATTCTAATTTTAAAAAATCAGAAATTATTCCTGAAAACCCTCAAAGAGTTGCAGTAGCCAAATTTAGATTACTTATGGAACGCAATTATTTGGCCAAACATTTACACAAAATAAAAATTTACACAAATACAAACTATCCTCTATGCAACAAAGAAGTAGAAATGACTGACAATCATTTAGAGTGCAGACCAACTAAGAAGTCCTTTGGTAGCGCATGTGCACTGGCCACCAGTCCAGTGTGGACTTCCCCTCCATTTCTCCGTTTCAACAAGAAAGAATGACAACAGAGGCAGCCAGTGATGACAGTACAGGCAGCCAGGGAGGGGAAGTGACAACTTTCGGTCATATTCCTAGCCCCCTTCGCATCTGCATTTCCCCTCGCCGGAGGACTTCCTATTTGGCCTGTACTCTGCAAACTGTAAAGTTCTACCTGTTGGATCCACTACTGAGAAATATTGGAGAGCAAGAGCAAGAGCACTAATGGCCCTATTGCTTAAGCCCAGCATTTCATAACATTTTTGTTTTTTCTTGTTTTCTGCCATTTGAATCCCCTTTTCTTTAAAATTATCAGGTTTGTGCTACCTCCATTAAAATGTATGCTTCCAGAAGCTCAGGAAATGGTTTATTAATGGTAGACAGCTTTTTTTCAGTAATATAAAGTTGTAAATAATGTGTTGTACAACACACATCAGACCAGTAATATGTAGAAGTTTCTGTGCTTACTGGCCGTGGTTTAGTTGGAAAAACTGAAGTTCCTGACATTTCGCTTGTATGTGCATTGAGCATCCTCATAGCTTTTTTTCAGTAATATAAAGTTGTAAATAATGTGTTGTACAACACACATCAGACCAGTAATATGTAGAAGTTTCTGGGCTTACTGGCCGTGGTTTAGTTGGAAAAACTGAAGTTCCTGACATTTCGCTTGTATGTGCATTGAGCATCCTCATAGGATTTCATGGCAAACTAGACCACGGCCAGTAAGCCCGGAAACTTCTACATATTACTGGATTGATGCCGGCCGTGAAAGCCTAAGTTATTACAACACACATCAGAATCATCTGTATCTGTAACAGGATTTGGCACACAGTGCACTTGCCAGGAGTTACAGAAAAAAAAAAAGAATTGTGCAGTTTTACAAATTGTTTACCGTCCTTCACAATTTTTCTTATAGTTCTTTCAGGCATTTTAGTTAAAGCACTTACTCTTTCTTTTACTTTGTTTAGTGGAATCAATAACTCTCCAGAAACTGCTTCACATTTCATGAATTTGTGCACATTCACAAATTCCCTAGTTTGGCTATGCAAAGTTTTGATATATTTGAGGAATTTTATTTTGGCTAATAATGGGAAAATACAAATACCGTAAAACCTTGTTAATCTAGACCTCTTTAACCCAGATGAGCTTTGAAAAACAAAATTGTGTTGTTTGGCGTAGTAAATGAAGACTTGTTTTACAGGCGATAAATTGCTATTTTCAGTAGCTAAATTACTCAAATTCTCTTTCTAGCAGGCAAATTCATTGCACTTGTCCATCTTACTTGGGACCAAATTGGAACAAAATCTTTGATAAAGTCATGGAAAAAATTGTAGCCTGGTATGTGACTTGCCAGAAAACAAGATTGAAGAACAAAAAATAACTATGGAAGATTTTCTAGACTTTTTAAAAATATTGCTGGCTGTTCTGATGTTGATGAAGATATTGACAATGACAGAGGTTATAAGTTGATTATAGAAGAGGGCATAATTGCATCATGCAGTGTTACTGAAAATGAAAATGAAGAGTACTCAACTTCAGACAGCGTTGATGAACTAGCTGTGGTTATGAACTACGTACAAGCAGCAAGCATACAGAAATTGATGCTTTATTTTAAGAGTATAGCCAAAACATTGCCAAATGAAGCTCTAATGTTAAAGTGGATGCAAGATCACACTGCTCGTAAGCAATATACTAAATTGAGACAGCAGAAGCTCACTCCATTTTTACTACCGACTAGTTCGTTATATTGTATACACTGAAAATACGTAGGCTATTACAGTACAAACAGTGTATGTGTTTTTAATTTAAATTATGATAGTAATTTCTAAACTGTATTATAAAATATTTTGTGTTGTAGTGCAAATTTTTTTTATCGTTTTTCTGTCATTCTCTGGATAACCCAGATTTTTGATAACCTGGAGTGGCCCTAGTCTCAGTTGATCCGGGTAAAAGAGGTTCTGTTGTACTTCCAATAAATACACCACAATAAATGTCATAAGACACAACATACAAAACCCAATTTTAATTACACATAGAGTAATTAATTTATACGTGGAAAGTTCAAGAAAGCATAAACAGGCCCCTAATAAGAGCATTGTCACTTGGAACCCTGCTTTTGTTAGACTGAATTCATTACAATTTACTGCACATGCCTGAGAATTAGGGCTTAGTCACTGTACAGATAACTAGTGCATATCCAGGCTTCACTGGCACACAACTAACTTTGCTTATGCAAAGCTTTCATGTCAAATTTTGATAAAATTAGAGGTATTTTAGTCGTGTAAGAATGCAAAAGGACAAGAATATTCAATAAACATACCAAAACCAATATATAATCCAAATTTAATTACAGAAGCATATAGCAACTAATTTATACACAGAAAGTTCAGTATGGCATACACAGATGGCTGGCAGTGGAGAGGTTAGAGTGAACTCATTGCATTCACTCTGCATGTTTGAGAATTGAGATTTGTTCACTGTCCAGAAAACCATTGCACATCCTACCTTCCCTGGCACAGAACTGTTGTCACTACTGTAGAAACAGTAACTTCAGTATTTTCCTACCTTGTAATACTATTAGAGAAACTAAAAAGAAATGTTGCCTGCAAAAAGAAACAATGATATCAGAAACATCTGCTACAATAAAATTGCAGTCACTGGTCAATCATCCAGTTAAGTATCTAGCAATGATACAGGAGGATGTTTTGAAACAGTTTCATATTATATTTAAATTAAAGTCTGATGGCTCAAATGAGCATAGAATAAGTAGAAATTCACAAATGATTTCAGTGACTAATCTTTTTGAAGTTTCTGTTGTTCCTTTGTGACTCCATTTTACAAATACAGAAGCAAATTAAAAGAAAATGTTATGGCAGAACCAACAATACCTAACAGTCCTATTAAATTATGATTTGAAAAGAAGACTACAGAATTGACCAGGAGGGGGATTCAGTTAATTAAAAGTGAAATTGTGTCTTTAAAACCAAATAAAGTAAAAGTTCATAAAAATGATATTGATGTCAATCTGAAATTATTACTAACCATGGTAGATGAGAAGTCTGTAATGCTATTTTAGACACATCAGCATAGAGATGTTATGCATGTGGTGCGAGCCCCAAGAAAATGAATAATATCACACATTTGAAAATATCTTCTGAAGACAATTATAAATTTGGACTATCCATTCTCCACTGCTGGCTCTGATTTTTTTAATGTCTTTTACACATTTCTTACAAAATTTAAGTTAAGAGATGGCAGGCAAGAGTATGCAAATATTGCAAAAGTATAATAAATACATTTAGATCAGAAATGGACATGCATGTTAACCAACCAAAATCTGGAGGTAGTGGGACATCAATAATGGCAATACTGCTTGCAATTTGAAAATCCAGCATTATCTTCACACATTTCTGGCATGAACAAAGAGTTGATCAAACATTTTCATGTAGTTTTGTGTGACCTCTTTTTTTTTTTTTTTTTTTTTTTTTTTTTTTTTTTTTTTTTTTTTTTTTTTTTTGTAAATATTGTTGGCTACAACTATACTCAGAACTATACTCAAGTACAACAAAGTTATACCTAAAACATTATGCACCAAATTATATGCCAATTATTGTTCGTAAACTACTAACCGGTGCAAATATTCCTAATTCATTTTGTGTAATACTGATTGGGCAATTATCAGAAGAGGTCAAAGAATCAAGGAACAAAGGCTTAAGATGGTACAGATAAGTTCATTCAAGAAAATCTTCTCAGAAACATACAATAGAGAATCTGCTGTACATGCTACTGGTATTTTTGGACTCAGTAATTTGTGCAGAAGCAAAATTTTAATACAAAATGAGGAAGGACTTGCCCAGTGAAGTGCTACAATATACAATTAGCTGAATTCAAAATAAGACCTGAAATAAGACCTGAAGCTTTCCTGGCAAATATTTTCAAGATCTTGGTAATTCACATTTCCATTCTTCCGATCTAATTTAAACTGAGATAAATTGTATTAATCAGTGAATTATTGCAAGAGGTTCTGTCACACTTGGTTTTTGTATGCGTTTTTTTATTTTTATTTATCTGCCGTAGGAGTCAGCCAGACTCGTGGCATCCTCAAAAATACAGTTTCAAAGATATAAAAATGAATTACAATTATGATTGAAAATGTTACAAATTAATATAAAGTCTAATACACTATTACATGTTAAAAATACAGTAAAATAAAATTTATTATTACAATTTTATATTAAAAATTAACTGATGCTAAAAGGTAAAAGTTTTAACAATATAAGTTGCACTGATTGCCTAAACCTTCTGTATTTCCTTTTACACAAAATCTGTATAAAAATCAACACTAATTTAATATTTTACTTATCTGCTTAAGTATTCCTCAAGTGTATAAAAACTACCATTTATACAGAACTTATTTAACTCTCTTTTAAATCTATTTGTCACTTGTATACCTTTTATTTCTCCTATGAGCTACAGCATGAAAGTTATTGATTTCCCTAGTTTCATAATTATGTATTTGACTGTTTTCTGACTTATAAATTTTGTTTTTACAAGCATTATTACTTCAAATATATGTAGAGATTGTAAGGTCAGGATATTTAGCTTTCTAAATGCATCTCTACACGAGTCAGTTTGTTTTAAACCTTTAAGTATTCATTATAATAAATAAAATAAACTATATATGTAGTTTCAAATTTAAATATTCAGAGCATCAAAATAATTTAGTTCTCCTGGATTTGATTTTGACCCACTATGAGATATAAACGATTATGTTTTGGTAATGGTTATAGCTTTTGCAGTTATATTGCATTAAGGCTTAGTGTAATGCTTATCACAATGTTTAATTTATTTATTTTCATGGTTATCAGTTTGCAGTTACAGTATCTCAATGATTACCAGTAACAATTGGTTGTAACTATGTTTCAATATCAACAATGTTAATACTGCAATTCCTTTCTTGGAAGTGTTGAAAACAGTGTTGTTATGATAAATTAAATTTAAAGGGAGTCGATTAATGACACTAAACAACACTTACTCTTAAATTTTTCCGAAATATGTTTCAGAGACTTTGTCTCTATCCTCAGCCGGCCATCGACTGGTTCTCATTGGTGTAGTTGACGATATTTTGTCATAGGTCTGCTCTGGTGGCGGTTCAAGGAACTTGCTGAACAAATCTTTCTGGGGGATATCGAAATTCAATACTTTGTTCCTATTTTTTGAAATGAAGATTTGCTCCCATGTGGGTAGTTCTTGTTTTCCTGATGTATGTTTTAGTAGTTTTGGTTCTGGATTTATGTTGTGGCATTTTTTCGCAAAAATGCGCGACAACTGCTGATTTTTCTAATTGTTTATATTTTATGTTCCTAAAGTGTTCCTTTGCTCTTGTTTCTAAATTTAAAAATAAAACAAATTCCTGAAAAATTCAATACTTTGCATTTATCAAGTTTTGAAAAAATGCCTCTCAATTGCAAAATGCATTCATACTTGCTTCTATGTTATTCCACATATACAGAATTGAACAGGTAATGTATGGGATCTATAGGACCCTAAAATGTCACATGAGCAGATAGAGCAAACAAAAATACATTAATATAATTTTGAGTCGAACTAGTACTCAATACTCCCTTATTGCTAGTATTTACCTAGAACACATCTTGTTAGGATCTTCATAACATCAACGAAACGTGTTCTAGGTAAATACTAGCAATAAGTGGAGCATTGAGTACTAGTTTGACTCAAAATTACATTAATTTTGTGCTTCATTGTATCATAGTCCTTACACATTGGAAAAATACATTGTTATTTTGAACATAACCATGACTGAAATTAAACATATAAAATTAAATATTCTCATAGGATGTTAGATAGAATATTATGTCATTTTGAAAGACAATGTTGCTAGAGAAGAGAAACTTAAATGCCCAAATGGATAATAATTTAGTAGGCATTTTGCTTGATAGATTGTATATTTGATTGCCTATACCACTCACAATCTCTTGCTGATGCATTAATACTGCATAAGGGATTGAGGTAACTGTAATTTCCTATAAGTGATACCAATGCATGTGCAGTGAACAGTGTCATCCAAACTCAATAACCATTAATAGAATAACTAGTTATTACAAAAGTGAATCGAGAAGATATTGACACACTGCTTCACTCACACTTTTTTCAAGGACATGTTTCAAGAGCTTCTGCTCTTATCAGCTGGAACTCGTCTTATTGTCTTTTTTACTTTGGTAACCATTATTGGGTAACCAGTTGTTTCATTCTACACTAAGGTAGCCACTACAATGTAACTTATTTTCTGCCCATCCTTACGTCATTGTAAATATGATTATCTTGTTTGTCTACAACTTTGCATCATTCCATCTTAAACTTTCTCTCAAGACAGAGCAATTAAATCACTCAAATGCAAAAGCCTAGTTTGCTTAAATAATAATTGAACTAGACTCTGTGGCTTGTCAGCTCAATGTAAGTTAAGATCTACTGCATGACCACTGCATCCTTTGTCTACACAGGATATCACGGACAGTACAGGGATATGGTCAGCCTGCTCAGTACCCCCCACACTCCCCACCCTCAGCTGCATGTGTGTGGTTTCTCTGATAAGCAGCTGCTACTTCTATGTCAAGTAGCTCATCAAGGACCTCACCAGGGTGAATGCATCTCACTTCAGAACTCCCAGTAAGAGAAAAATCCAAGTTGCAACCAGGGTTGAATTCAAGTCTCCTAATCTGCAGGCAGCAGAGTACCGCATCATCACACAGAGACAGTCATAGCATAATAAAACAAACTTTAATGCTTTTAAATGACAAACCTGATTTAATTTAAATGGGTTCGTATATTGCAATAAAGTTTACATAGTTTTTATCAGGACTCTCCTAGGAACATACTGTATGTTGAAGTGCTTAAGCATATGTACACAGTTTTAATGCCTATCTCTGTTGTGCAATAGGAAACCAGGTAGCATGCTGATCTAGTAATCCAAAGGGTAGGAGTTGAATTCTTGGTTGGGGAAGAGATAGTGTTCCTTTTTGCAGATTTTACATATTTTGAAAACTCAGACATTGAGTATGACTTAGCTCTTTGGACCTTGGGCTCATTTTAGTAATCATTAATCATTGCTTCCTTCATTGTTTCTGTAGATTTTAAATGATATAAGGGTTATTAGAAAGAACAAATATAGCCTGCTAGCTCCTTAATGTATCCTGTAATACATAAAAACTCACTGGCCTATAGTGTTGCATTAAATTGATTAGAACTAATTCAGTAAATTACTAAATAATTCACATTATTAACAACCACTTGGAAACCTCTAATGAATGATTCCCATAGACAATGTTTTCAGTCTTGCTAACCCATAGTTAGTTTTCAGCATGACTGAGTAGATAATTTCTTATTTTCTTTTATTTCCAAGTTTTTATGCTTACAATGATTTATTTTGTTTTAAAATGTTATAGTTTACTTCATTTTATCAGTATTTCTTTAATTCAGAGTGTATTCAGATTGATAACAAATAGTAAGGTTTCTTTTGTTATGCCAATATTAAAGTAATTCAGCTAGCTGCTTTAAGTTTGGGGATGGTTTGTTTCTTTCCAGAATGGTACTTGGTGTAGCATTGCTGTATTTATCATGCATCCATCTCCATAGGCAGATATATGATTATGGTTCATATACTCTTGACATAACTGGTAGGTTGGTAATATTTTGAATACTTAAATAGTATTTTTAGCATGTATTCCATTGTAGTGTACATTTCCATGAATTAAGCTGTAGAAAAGTTATTAAACTTCATATTAGCTGTAATGCCCTTTTGCATTGACTTGTAAAATCAAGTGAAAAGAAATGAACGCATATGTTGAAAACAAGATCTTGAGGCTAAGCTTTCTTTTATAGACTAAATCACCATTTCAAGGTAATTTTCATGCATGCACCTCTACAGCTGTTTGACGTTCTTTATGTGAAATAACATAATAAGACCTGGAACTTTCCTGGCAATGACTATATACAAGATGTTCTCGGGCTTCAAGCCAGGTGTAAAGATGATTAAACATTGACTTTTCGGGAGTGTGCATGTCTCCCATCAGGATGATGATGACGACGGTGGGAGAGGTGCACGTCCTGAAACGTCAAGTGTTTAATCTTTACACCTGGCTTATGTTTTGAAGAGTAATTGCAGTTGTATTCAGAGTGCTATCAGAATTATGCATTTAGTTAATGTTGTGCTTTAGAATTGTACAGTGGTGCAATTTACCTCATTGTTTAATAATTACTTAAGGACTGGTTTATTTCTGTGTAAGTTAGATGGTAAGGCCACTCTTTTGCAGTTATGCCAACTGTCATGATTCAGCTGTAAAAATTATGATTTTTCTCTCATAATACATATATTTATGAATGGCGTTCAGTAATATTTTAAATTACTTTATAAGTAATTTGATGATTTAAGAATGCTCTTTGCAAATTTCAACGTTTAATGAGTGACCTGAAATGATTTAGGGACCTTTAATCTTTCTTCAGTGGTAATGACGATGTTTGAGATAGCAATGCTGTGTTATCACAAAGTGGATTTTAAAAGTGGTTTCATTGATATGATAATATTGTGTCTGGGACATTGAAATATGACAAATTACCTTCAATTTACAGTATATAAATATGGTTTGTTTGGACAGGTTCCATTCTTAAGGTAAAACCGTGAGCTGTTGAACAATAATCAACATAAATCACACACAAAAAGGCAAGGAGGTTTGAGCCAGTATTTTGGAGAAAAAAGAACATCTAGATGAAATTTACAGCAAAAATATGTTGTATATAGAGATGACTGCATCAGTGTATTTCATTTCATCCTTAAATTTAAATAAAAGGATACATCATTTCATAATGATATACAAAATGAATACATAAATAGTCTTATTTACATAGTGTAGAATTAGAACTTATCATATTATTTACATTTTTATACTCCTCTACGCTCTAATAAAGTTACTCTGTAAGATATCTTATTATACACTTAATATTGCATTGTTTTGTCCCTTTAGGTAGCCTATCGTACATGTCCTTCCCAATACTTCCAATCGCTCTATTATTTAGAGTGCCCCTAAGTGTGGTCCTAAACTAATCCATTTTGTTTCTCACATCATATGAGTGTACATTACAACTTACTGAATATATACAAATATAATAATTTGTAGCTTAAAACTTCACTTATAAGAAATGATAATACTTATAAAATCTCCAGAAAGCGATTTCATGTATACTTATAAACATCTTCAGCTGTGTGTGTGGCGATCCTGTAGAATTTATAAGAATTATCATTTCTTAATGGATAAGTTTTAAGTTACATATTATATTTGTATATATTTGTTTGCTTCACTGTTAATGGCTTCATATTTTATGTATTTCCTTACTGAATGATGAGTTGTTTTCCAAAGACATATCCCTGAAACTTCAAATAATGGTATAGGTATTTAAATGCAGTTTTTTATATGAGAACTAATTTTAGTTTTAACACAAGAAGCTGGCTCTGAAGATGATACTCATATGAGGGACTTCTGCCTCAAGGTAATACAGCAACTCATTTTTTTTGTGTATATTTTATAAACAGGACCTGAACTGAACCCAGCTTCCACGGAAAGTTCATTACTTATTATTCTCTACCCTATGTGATTTATGAACATTGTGCATCTGAGAAACTAAAGGAACGATGGTATCTAAAGTATTGAGTTTTGCTTGAAAAACAAAAAAGGAATTTTAACACCATAGTTGTCAGCAGTCTAGAAGCAATCAGCCAATGTGTTAATAGCAAATTTTGAATTTTTTTATAACCCTAATCTAATGGTTCTCAAGTTAAATCCATAAATGTTAGATTTTATTTTGTGCTAAATAAGTAATCTTACCGATCTAAGCAATATTTTGCATATGCATATGCAATTGTTTAAGTTCACTGATCTTTTACCTTATTTCTCTTTCTTTTTTATTTTTCTTTCAGGTGATGAATAGAATGGATGGTTATTAATGGCATAGGTGAACGCATTTTCTAATTTGGAAAGCCTTCTGACATTCATCATTTCAGTATGAGGGAAGGCAACTGAAAAAATCTCATTAAAATAACTTGTCCTAACTGGGAATCAAACCCGGGCCTGGAAGTTCAAAGTGAAGCATAATTCCCTCATGCTGTCATAGTGGACATGGTAGATTAAATTTAATTTTTGGACTGTTGCAAATTCACTGTATTGATAACTTATTTTTGCAAGCACTAATGTATACTTTCTGAAAACTACAGTTACTCTTACATTTTTAAATTTTTTGGTCTTCTCCAAGTTATCTTAAGTTGAATGCTGACATGACCTATGATTCATCTGATAAGACCTGGCATGATCATCCCAATGAACACAGGCCTAATTAAAAGCATGATAAACCTAGCATATCCCTTTAAATGGAAATTGAAACTGGGATCATTTTAAACTTAGCTGTTCCCTTTAAATGAAAATTAAAAAAAGGATTATTCCAAGTATTGCTCAGTTTTAAATAAAAAGATTAAGTAAATAGGTCAAAATTAAATTCCTTTTTGAACATACTTTTACAAATTTACCTTGCATCTTGTAGCTACATACTGATACAAAGAAATTGATGTGGAAGAAATGAAAGAAAGAAAAATAACATCACAGCAAGTAAAAGTATAGCATTTATTGTAAGAAAGGTGATAAGTATATTAATATTCTTTTTATTTCAAACTTTGAGTTAGACTTTGGAACATTAGTGCCACTAATATTAATTTGGTCACTTGAGCAAGTTGTGGACAATTGCCCTCATTTTCAGCAGGCATCCAACTGGTTTGCAGTGATGCTAATTGTATTGTTTGTGTCCGTAGTGGCAGAATCTTGTGGGGACAAAATGGACTTTTTGTAGGATATTGACTTCGTGGGTTCATAGAATTAAAAGTCCAGCTTGCAGAAATTCAAATCGTTCTTTACTTCTGTAGAAATACCACCTCTGATAACTCACACACGTACGCAATCTTCCAGTCTATCTGCACACTGCTCACTAGCAACTTCACTCCTCACGGCTTCCTGTCAAAAACTAACTTGCCTCGAACAGAGCACTCGCTTATATCCATTAAGCACTAGTTCTGGAACTTTCCCCACTCCTCACGGAAGGTCGCGGTCTTTCACGATGGCGACGGACCGGTCCCGACATTTCACGGCTTCTCTCTCTCTGCCACTCCCTCTGCGAGCGCCAACCAGCCACATGAGTAGGCGTGATTTAAACGCTATCGGTCTCTTTCTCTTCCTGCCATCCGGCGTTGGCTAGTCGTAAATGATGTCTCGCGACACTGCTCCCTCCTCAAACCTGGTCGTCCTGAACAGCACCATCGTAGCGGGCCAGACGATCCAAGTGTACCACCATCTTCGGGGCACCTTCTGGACGCTGTAGACCACGTCGTCAATCCTCTTCACCACGCGGTACGGTCCTTGCCATGGCAGTTGAAGTTTCGGGCAGCGTCCCTTCGTCCGGGTAGGGTGGTACAACCAGACTAGGTCACCCAGCTGGAACCCTTGGCTGTAGGCTTACCTGTCGTATCGGATCTTCATGCGGTCGCTCGCCTTCTGGATGTTCTGACGAGCCATCTCATATATTTCGTGCAGAACATGCTCGATTGCTGGCTGTTTAGCGTCCTGAGGGCTCCCAAAAGCCAGATCACAAGGGAGGCGTAACTCTCGGCCGAACATTAAGCTGGCTGGCGTCATCCCCGTGGTGTCGTGTGTTGACGAGCGGTAGGCCAGCAAGAACAGTGGCACCTTGACGTCCCAGTCTCGCTGATGGCTGGCCAAGACCTTCCTCAGGTGTTCTTCTAAGGTCTTGATGTACCTTTCGACCATGTCCGACTGTGGATCTAGGGGCGTTGTGCGGGTCTTATTCACCCCAAGTCTTTCTAGTGCCTCCTTCATCAGGTTGGACTCAAAATTGATGCCCTGGTCGCTGTGGAGCTCTAACGGCACCCCAAATCTGCAGAATACGTGCTCCACGAGGCAATCTGTGATTGTCTACGCCTCCTGGTTCGGGATGGCATACACCTCCGGCCACATGGTGAAGTAGTCCACGACCACCATCGGGTACTTGTTGCCTCGGTCGGACACTGGGAATGGTCCAGCTATGTCGACGGCGATCCTTTCGATGGCGCTCCGACGTTGTACTGCTGCATGCACACGTGACATTGACGGCACCATTTCTCAGCGTCTGCTTGGAGCCTCAGCCAGTAGTAGTGCTGTCGGAGTTTGTCGATTGTTCGATTTGCTCCCAGGTGTCCTGAAGTACCCGCGTGCACTTCCTCCAAGACCTCCGGGACCTTACTTCGGAGAAGTACCAACTGTTCTCTGTGCGTCTTCCCATCAGGCGATTCCCATACCCGGAACAGCACGCCCTCTCTTGTTTTGAGTGAGTCATTGGGCCCAGTACGACTTGTATGTGGCGCTCCTTGGTGCGATGTCCTCCCAGGTTGGTCTTGTCCCTGCTTCCGCTTCTCTCAAGAGTGGCCGCAAGTCTGCGTCCGCCAGCTGCTCCCTCCTCAGGTCTGTGCCATCCGAGCCCTCAGCAGGCACTGCCATGACCACTCGTACAGCTGCGGTACGCTCCTACTCTTCGACTCTTGTGCACTGGCCGCACTCTTCTGGACAGGGTCTTCGGGACATAGCGTCTGCGTTGCCGTGGCTGGACCCTCTACGATGTTCAGAGGTGAAGACGTATTCCTGCAGCCTCTGGACCCAACGTGCTGTCTGGCCTTCCAGGTTTCTAAAGCTCATTAGTCAGGCTAGGGTGGAGTGGTCAGAACCTCAGGTGGAATGGCTGACCATACAGGTACTTGTGGAAGTGCTCCAAGGTCTTTACTACCGCCAGTAACTCTCACCGGGTGACGCCGTATTCTCTGCCTTGGACAGCGTTTTGCTGTAGTAAGCTATCACCCGCACATGGCCGTCCTGGACTTGGGATAGGACGCCTCCAATGCAATGGTCGCTGGCGTCGGTGTCCACAATGAAGGCGCCGCCTGGTTGTGGAAATCCCAAAGTAGGAGCAGTGCAAAGTGTCTTCTTCAGGTGCTGCAAAGCGTTTTCGGCGTCCTTCGTCCACACATAAGGTCGGTGTTCTTCTGTCAGGTGGGTGAGGGGTTTGGCGATGTTGGAGAACCCCTTGATAAAATGGCGGTAGTAAATGCAGAGCCCCAGTAAGCGACGCAATTCTCTCTTACCCTTTGGCCGAGGCCAATCTCTCACGGCCTGTGTCTTCTCTGGGTCTGTGGCCACTCCGGTTGGTGAGAGTATGTGGCCCAAGTAGTTGACTTCCTTGCGGAAGAGCTGGTATTTCTTTGAATTCAGCTGCGGGTTGGTCGCCTGCAGTCGCTGTAGCACCTTACTCAGGCTGTCGAGATGGTCTTCGTATGTCTTACAGACGATGATGTCCAGGTATAGCGGGTGTCAATCCGGGGTAAGGGGAAGCAATCCTTCCTGGTGACAGCATTCAGCTTCCTGTAGTCCACGCAGAAGCGTAGCTCGCCGTTCTTAGTCACCAGAATTACAGGGGAACACCAAGGGCTGTCAGACTCTTCGATTACTTCCCTGGATTTCCTGTCCTCCAGCATGTCTCGTACCGCCGCTTGTTTTCCCAGCGGAACGCGTCTAGGGGGTTGCCGAATAGGCCGGGGGTCTCCGGTGTCGATGCGGTGAAGCACTTTGTCCGTACGGCCGTAGTAACTGTTACCTTGGCTGAAGACGCACTGGTATCGTCTCAGCAGTTGTCGAACTTTCTCCAGCTGTTCTGCGGTCAGGTGGTCGGCCGCCCTCTCCAATAAGCCGTCCAGCTGGGACCCCAGGTGTTGCGTCGGCACCGGCTCCTGTGTCTTGTCGATTGCCGTTACGCTGACCACGGGTTTGCATGTCCCCAACTCCTTCCCGGCCTGGACGTCGTAATCGGTATCCGTTGCGTTTAGCAGTCTCACTGGCACCTCCACTCTGCACGGCAACAGTGTCCTGACTACATATAGTCCGTGCACAGGCGTCTTCTGGTCCAGCATCATGTTCTTCGGCCGCTGGCCTTCCAGTCGCGCCGTCACCACCACCTCGCTTCTCGCGAGGACCACTTCCTTCAAGATGACCCTGCAGATTCCAAGGAGCTGTTTGGGTTGCCGGAGTATGACCTCTCCGTTAAGCCGCATGACCTTGACTACGTCGACCGTCGCCTCGTGGCTCCTGAGGACATCCAGTCCCAGTATCACCTCCTCAGCCACCTTCGCGAGGAACACCCACTGACGCACGGCATACCGTCCCAAGGTCAACTGCATCACGGCCTCCTCCACAGGCAAGGTGTCGTCCGATGCCATTATAAGCTGGTATGGTCGGCTCGGCTTCCTCGTCGGCAAACCCCTGGCTATGTCAGGTCCGATGACGGTCACGGCTGTCCTGGTGTCTACGAGCACGCGGCACGGCTTCCCTCTCGCCCAACCGTCCGCGATGAGACTGTCCTCCAGCCGTCGGCTGACGGCGCGCAGCTGCACTCGAGGGGATGGCGATGACGGCGCCGATGTGTCGCTTGCTACGCCGGGCCTTTCCCTTTCTTCCGGCTGCTCTTCCTGCCGTGGGCAATCTCTCTGCAGGTGTCCCGGCTGTCCATACCCCCAACATACGCCACTTGATCTTCGCCGGCGTCTTCCGGCAGGCCTTTGGTTTCCCGTATAGCGGATACTCCTGGTTCTCTACGTCGGGATATCCATCACCTTGACCGCCTCCATCCTCAATGCTGCCGTTAGCGCCTCGTGCGTAAATTTGTAGTCGCCGAGCATTAGGCGCTGATGAATCTCCGTGTCTCGTACCCCGTCGACAAAGATGTAGGCAGCCTCTCGGGATATGAACTCTGGTGGGAGGTCGACTAAGGCTTTACTGGCCGGCTATATATATAAAGCTCGAGGGTATCTTCCAGGGCAATCCACACAAAGTGAAGACTGACCTCGCCTCTAATATGCGATTGCCAGGCCGAACTCCGGCACCGCCTCCCCTGGCTGCTGCGACCTTGACTTCAGCTGGCTGCGGTACGCTGCCCAAGCGGTTCTCCAGGGCCTCCCATATATCTTTGGGCGCCGCCGTCGTTTGGACCGCGTTAAGGACTTCTGCGGCCCGTCCGTTGAGCCTGGCTATTAGCTGTGTGGCCTCTTCCTCTGGTGACCATTTGTCGTGCTTGGCCACTGTGTGGAACTGGCGGCGGAAGACTTCGAAAGTTGTCGCGCCGTCGTATTTAGGAGGTTTGACGCGCGCAGATGTGTCGCGTCCCGGCGCGCCGTCCTTTAAGTCCTTCAACCTCCTGCTGACTATGTCTTCTACCATGGCGTTCAGGGATTTGGTGTTGCTGTCCGCCCTTCCCTCCAGTTCGTTAACGCGGCTTGCCAGATGTTCGACGCGCTCGCCCAACTCCGTGACGTTCTTCTTTATGCCGGCCAACTGCTCCTCAAATTTGGCGGCGAGGACTTCGTTCGCCGCCTTCATTTCGGTGGTCAATTCGATCATCTTCGGGCTCATTGTCGCGGCCAAATTGCTATTTGCAGCTTCCGTCTTCGATGTTAATTCGGCCTCATTTCTTTCATCTTCTCGGTGATGTTTTCATTTCTTTCAGCTCTGCGGCCAAGTTGTTATTTGCCGCTTCTGTTTTCGCAGCGAGGTTGTCATTCGCCGTCTTCATTTCTGTTAGTTCCGCGGCCGGGCTATTATTTGCCGCTTTCATTTCCGAGGTCAGTTCGGCCTTCATTTCCATCATCTCCAAAATCTTTTCCAATGCTGCGTCCATTGTCGAATGTTCCACTTCCTGACACCAATTGTGACTGTGGGTTCGTAGAATTAAAAATCCAGCTTGCAAAAGTTCAAATCGTTCTTTATTTCCATAGAAATACGCTTCGTACACCTCTGATAACTCACACACCTACGCAATCTTCCAGTCTGTCTGCACACTGCTCACTAGCAACTTCATTCGTCATGGCTTCCTGCCAAAACCTAACTCGCCTCGAACAGAGCACTCGCTTATATCCATTAACCACTGGTTCTGGAACTTTCCCGACTCCTCACGGAGGGTCACGGTCTTTCACGATGGTGACGGACCGGTCCCAACATTTCTCGGCTTCTCTCTCTCTCTCTCTCTCTCTCTCTCTCTCTCTCTCTCTCTCTCTCTCTCTCTCTCTCTCTCTCTCTCTCTCTCTCTCTCTCTCTCTCTCTCTCTCTGCCTCTCCCTTTGTGAGCACCAAACAGCCACATGACTAGGTGTGGCTTGAACGCTATCGGTCTCTTTTTCTTCCTGCCATCCGGCGTTGGCTAGTCGTAAATGGTGTCTCGCGACAGTATATCAAATATAACAATTTGTAACTTAAAACTTCACTTATAAGAAATGATAATTTTCTTATAAATTCTCCAGGATCGCGATTTCATGGAAACTTATACACATCTTCAGCTGGAAACAAAGCTGTCGCCATCATTACGAATGCTAGATGTTGATCTGTTCTTGTTAGTACTACCAAAATCTGAAAATAGAACAAATTTAAAAACAGAATCGACTGCCGGTATTTCAAAATTCATTACGCAATGTTTGTTTTCTAAAATAAATATCTTTTCCCAAACCATTTAATCTATCAGACCATTAAATTGTTTTAATAATTTAACTTGTGGATATATTTCATGGTTAAATGACCAAAAATGATCTGCTATGGTTGATTTATTGGTCTGGTTATATGTAATATTAAAAAAATGTTCTTTCTGGTTTTTAAATTAGGTTTTGTCTTTCCAATATAAACTTTATCACAATCAAAACAATTAAACTGATAAATAACCAGAATTTTATTATTAGGAATTTTATCATTTTTAGAGAAATGCAATAAATCATGTCAATATTTAAGTGAAAATAATAAATCATTGATTAAATTTAAATGTAGCAAAATATTACAAAATTTGGATAAGTACCTGGGCCTTAAAGTACTTACATGTTGTAAGTGGCCATTAAGGTAGTTGTCTCATGTGTTTATGGGAACTCCTAAGTGGTTTACCAGGAAAATACGAGTCAGTTGGAGAATTTAATGTCATATCGGCACGTTGGCCATAGTAGCTGAATGGTAGAGCGGCTGGACGGAAACCAGAAGATCCGTGGTTCAAATCCTGGCTATGGCATTGAATTTTTCAGTCTGACTCTACATTTCCACAATTTAGCCTACACAGGGCCAGTGTGAAAGAACAATTTCCATTAATTGACCTAATAGTGGTCCCCCAGGTGTTTAATTTAGTTTTGTATCTTGTACTGTCTGCCCATCACATGAAGGCGAGGCAGGGGAATTTGTAACATATTCACTTTTGTTGTTTATTCTTGCCTTCCAGGAACTAGGTTCATGTAAAATACTCAGTGTTGTCACATTTCTCACTCATGCATTTACTGAAATAAGCATTAGATCTGGTAGCATTTGTGACTCATATGCGCTCTCATACATTCATTTCATAGTAAACAGATCCACTAACAGAGCAGTTAAACTATTCAAACTCTCCCCTTCATTCTCCTATTTCCATCTTGTGGTGGGTAGACAGTAGGTTTCAGTAAGTTATATAGTTGTTGAAATATTGCAACCAGAAGTATTGAAAAAGAAGGCCTCTTAGTGTTTACAGGACCTGAAAATAATCCATGAATAACAAAACATAATTGTTAGCATATGCAGGAAATCAACTCATTCCGACAATCATGGGAAGGGGAATAGCATCAATCGCACTACATGTAATCGTGCAGTTCTTAATAGTTTTAACACTACACAGACTAGGATACACACCACAATAAATATAAACCAGATTCTGATCACTATTATCATAGCTATAAACTTGGCTTCAGTAAACAAATAATTGATAAAAAGATGGCTGAATTTTAAAATAGGCAAAAGAGATAGAAAACTCATCTGGTACAGAAACTTATTCTAGAATGACATCAGTGTAGCTCTAAACACAGGTACAAGAAATAATATTTACTGTGTAATAAATGAAAAAGATGCTTTATCACACGTGAAAAGTTAAGTGCTTCCAAATTGTAATGCAGGCTGGCATTACACAGATATTTGTTATAAAGGCTTCACTTATCTTAAGAAATTGGTGTTAATTCTTTCTAATAGAGATCGATTTCACGAACATTTTCTCGCATCGTCAGTCAACACACTTCGTCGTCAAGGATACTATGTTTTTTCCATATTACCAAAATCTGAAAACGAAACAAACCTAAAAACAGAATCAACTGCTGGTATTTCAAAATTCATTACGCTGTGTTTATTTTTTAAAATAAATATCTTTTCCCAAACTATTAAATAAATCTATCGGACCATTTAATTGTTTTAATCATTTAACTTCAGGATTTATTTCATGGTTAAATGACCAAAAATGATCTGCTATGGCCAATTTCAGTTTGTTTATACTTAATGTTACGGTTCTGTTTTTAGGTTTGTTTAGTTTTCAGATTTTGGTAATACGAAAAAAACATAGTATCCTAGACGACGAAGTGTGTTGACTGACGATGCGAGCAAGTGTTCGTGAAATCGATCTCTATTAGAAAGAAGAATTAACACCAATTTCTTAAGATAAGTGAAACCTTTATAACAAATATTTATATTTGTGTAATATTTATTGCATCACTGTAGCTAGCTTCATTTTCTGCATAATTGCAGGCTGGTATCACAAAAACATCTAAACTGCATTAACATTCACCTAAGCAGTACAACAAAATTTTAAACCACACTGAGGGATCATACAAGGTGCTGTAAATGCAACAATTAGGAAAACTGTACCATGTCAGCCCATTTTTGGCTGTCTGTTACAATCAATACCAAATAGAACATTACTGAAACCCACAAGAAATGCAACCAAACTGGATATTAAGGAAAATTCATGATCCAGACACGAAGATCAGCTATGAAATTTTTTACTATCATAAAATCCCCTCTGAAAGTTTTTCTCTTTGCAAAATGTAATGGTTACAAACAATAACAGTACAGTTATTGCCACCATAATCAGTCAGATGCATGCTGAAGATAGGAAATGCTCGCAGCCATGAAACATGTTCAGATGAGTCAAGTATCATGGGGGTATTAGTGTTCCAAAGTATGATTCATTTTAAGTTTTGAATGTAAGAATCTTAAAAAAAAGTAACAAGTTATGATCAAAAAGTTTTCAAAATGTCTTCAGAACAATGTTGCTACTGAGCTGTCTTTAATTCTTACACAGGCTGTATATGGAGCGTTCCTTCCTTATAAAAATGAGACATTGCATGACTTTCTGTGACCTTGTAGTGTAAAGATAGAAGCTTTGAAGTAAACGTATGTTTTGTACCTGCTGTGGTTTTTCTCTGTAGCAAAATGGCACCTTACAAAAAAAAAAAAAAAAAAAAAAGAGCAAATTTTGTATTAAGCCCATTTAAAGATGCAGCTCGTTTGGGATGACCCTGTTCCAACAAAACTCACAAAAACTTCATCAGGTGAAGGAAATGGTACTAAATGATAGGCACATTACAATAAGAGATCTTTTTGTCTTAAGACTTTCCTTTGGAAGTGTTCAAAGCATTTTAAAAGACGATTTGGACAAGAGAAGAATTGCTGTAAAGTTCATCCCTGCCTCCTTTCAAACGACTCAATGGAAATCTGTGTGATTACCTGCACGATCTCAAAGAACAGCTTTAAAATTACTCCAGTAAATGGAGAAATTTATTACTTTGATGAAACATGGCTTTATGGGTATGTTCCAGAAACAAAGAAACAACCTTTTATAATGGAAGAATCCTTTTTCTCCATGCCCCAAAAAGGCCAGATGAGTGCAATCTAAATGAAGCCAATAAAGTTTGCTTTTCTCTCTCTCTCTCTACATTAAGGGAATTCTATAAGAAATTTGTACCACAGAGTTGCACAGTGAATCAAATGTACTACAAGCAAGTATTGCAAAGATTAAGGGAGAGAATGTGAAGCACATGGCCGGAGAAATGAAGGAATGATGACTGGTTCTTGCATCAGTGCAATGTACCACACTCAAAGCTCTTTCTGTCTACCAATTTTTTGATAAAAATAGGATGAATACTGTTTCCCAACCTGTCTGTTTTCCAGATTTAGCTCCAGCAGACTATTTTATTTTCCTGCAGCTCAGAGGACTCTACTTTGGGGACATTCATGCTACCTGTTGCAAATCGCTAGAGGCTCTTGAACAGGTTTAAAGATGATGACTTCCAGAGGTGCTTCTAACAGTGGCAAAAGTGCTGCAACAAGTGTATCAACTCCCAAGGAGACTATTTTGAGGGTGACAATGCAGAATAGACAAATCAAAGTGTTGTATTTATGGCCTCATTCTGGAAACTTTTTGATCACACCTTGTATGTTCCAGCATTTATGCATTAACTGGGCCTTGAGCAATTTGAGGTGATAGCATTACAACTCATATTATGAATGTAAAATTTGCAGCTTGATTTTTTTTTTTTAAATTCCATAAGTTAATATAGGTTATATTTATGCAAGTGTCACATAATTTTCCTTGCATGTGGATGGTATGTGATGTGTGCTGGTTTTGCATGGAATGCATATTTGTTTTAGGACCTTTGATGGTGATTACGCAGAAGGTTACAAGTTTGGCTTTTAATCTCCACGATGGCCTGACTCGCAGAGAAGAAGAACTTACTGCAGACCAGAAGTATTATGTAGTAAGGTGTGTTCCATGCACATTAACTCAAGTTTTTTTTTTTCCATTTATGTGATGCAGCAAGAGTGAAAATGCTTGGAATAACACTAAATTCCAACTGATCATTTGTATTTTTCAAGCATGTTTAATTAACTCCTTTGTAATTAAATCTCCTGACCATGACCATGACTCCATGGCCACAACTCCAAAACCATAATCACAACTTTAGTCATGAGCACAACCTCATGAATGTGACCTTTTTTTTTTTTTTTTTTTTTTTTTTTTTAATTTTGCGTCCTCCAACATTAAGTCATATCGGACGATGAGTGGAATGGATGAAATGATGCTCAAATGAGTTCGGGGTCCATGGAGCTTAGAGTTACCCGACATTCGTCTTACAGGATAAGGGGGAAAACGCCGGAAAAAACCTTATCCAGGTAACTCACCCTGACCGAGATTCGAACTCAGGACCTCTTGAACGTGAGGCAGACATGCTACCACCACGCTACCAAAGTGGGTCATGACCTTATGGCCATGACTAAACCACAAATGGGTAGATCCATACCTCTCATACATTTTTGGCAGCTCAAGCAACTGGGGGGGGGGGGGGGGGGGAATGTTTAAGTAGCATCACCTGAGGTCACTTAGAATTACCTAAAAGGCAAATGGAGGAAAAGCGATAAACATATAGTCCCATTAATATAATTTTGAGTCGAACTAGTACTCAGTGCTCCATTTATTGCTAGTATTTACCTAGAATGCATTTCATTAGGATCTTCCTAATATCAGCTGTAGTCGACTCAATCATCAGCTGGAGTCGACAACAGCTGATTATGTTAGGAAGATCCTAATGAAATGCATTCTAGGTAAATACTAGCAATAAATGGGGCACTGAGTACTAGTTCGACTCAAAATTATATTACTTTTGTGCTTCATTGTATCATAGTTCTTACACATTGGAATATAGTCCAATTTTCAGATTTGAAGAAAAACACCAGTGATCACCAGTATAATACTTTCTGACTACCAGAAGACAACTGGGGTCCGAGGTAGGCTAGGGTAATTGAATTGATAATCTTTCACCTAGTTGCCTTGTTTACGATGTGCGCGCGTCACCCATGCTGCCACATTAAATATGTATGTGTATATAACTGCTGTGATAAATATTAACATATACCTGACAACACTAGTCTATGCATGCTAGTGCCATATATTATGTGTATGAACAAAATGGTGACAGTAGGAAATGTTTAAGTAGCACATTCCTCTTGCTTACCTTCTTCTGTTGATCAGACAATACGTAAGAAAACATTTTTGCTTGCCACACTGCTTAAGAATTAGAATTAGAGAATTAATATGCCCTTTAGATAGGTAGGCAAGGATATTATGCCCACACCACTTATAATGGGCTAAGATTTGTGAAATTTATGATTAGAAGAATGAAATGTGAAGTAGAAGAAACACAGTACCCAAAAGATACACATTTGTAGCTGCAACTACATTTAGTACGCATACTTCAGATTGGAAGGCAAGCACATTACATCCTCACTGCTGTAATGAGCTAATATTTTTGAAATGTATGATTAAGGTTCACTTCCATAGCTGAAGACTGAGAGACAAAAATGCCCAAAACTTAAGACATTTTAGAATCTTGAGGAACACAGTGGAATGTCGAATTGAGTCATACTTCAAATTCACTTCTTATAAATACAAATTCTTTTGTTGAAAGATATAATCACCCTTTTTTTCTAACTGGAAAATATTTTTTAGAATATTTATATATTATTGAAAGCTTTCATAAGAAGTTCCAAAGACTAAAAGTTAATTGGTGGAAATCAATCATTTCTTCACACTAGCCGTATATAGGCTAAGATTTGAAATGGTATTAGTAATTATTTTAAGTTTATTTTTTAATTGAAATTAGTAAAATAATTATTATTTAAATGTTAAGATTACGTTAAGAAAAAATTATTTAAAAAAAATGATGTAATGTAGAAAAGTTGAAAGTTGTTTAGTTGTTGTTATGGCAATGGCTGGACTATAAAAACTGAGGCACTTGAAGCCATTTTGTCTTCTGCAAATGGACGTGAAAGTGTGAAGGTGTGTTTTGCATGTGTCTGCATTTTTGCAGAGTTTGTGCTTGCATTGGAAAGTGGAAGCTTGTAAAGGATTGCACAAGCTGGTATACTATCAATGTATATAAAGCATTGAAAAGTGTAACTAATGGTTGGAAAAGTTTCATTTTAATTAAAATACCAATTTTTATAGAAGAAAGGAGGAACTACCATTTTATTTTATTTATAACTAAATTATCACTTCCCATTTGAGACCGGCCTTGAAAATAAGAGCTTATGCTAATACCAGAGCAGCCGTGGAACTACTAGAATCCAGCAACTAGATCTTCAACGAGGTTCATCATCATCATCATCATCATCATCATCATCATCATCATCATCATCATCATCATCATCATCATCATCATCATCATCATCATCATTTCCTCCACAACTTACTCACAACTCCAAGTTGTTACAGGTTTTGGATGGATAGAGTCAATTTGAAAAATTCAATGCCATTACCAGGATTTGAACCATGGATTTCCTGGTTTCCGTCCATTCGCTCTTACCCATTGAGTTACCATGGCCAACATGCCATCCTGACATTAAATTCTCCAGTTGATCCATATATATTTTCCCGGTAAACCACTAGGGGCTCTCGTATTCGAGGTACACTGCTTGTGGCGACTTACTATTGTAAATACTTGAGTCTTGGGCTTCACCATTAAACTCTTAATAATCATCATCATCATCATCATCATCAAGGATTGGGCCCTGTGACCCGTTCCGTTCTCTTCAAGAGCCTACTGATCCTTCTAGCGTAGAGCTGGGCGTCCCACATCTCTCTTTCCCTTCAGTATATAATCTAAATCTCTTCTTGGAAGTCGTTCTGCGTCCATTCTTAAAATATGATTTTTCCATTCATTTTTGTTCTTTATTATTTTACTGTTTAAATTAAAAATCCCAAGCTCTTCTCTTATTTTTTCGTTTCTTATGTGGTCTATTCTTTTATAACCTGCCACGCTTCTCAAAAATCTCATCTCTGCCGATTCTAGCTGTTTGCATTGGTTCTTTGCCAGTGTCCATATTTCGGAACCGTATGTTAACGTTGGGACTGCCATTATCTTAAAGTTTCAACTGTGTTTCCTTTCATTAAACTCTTATTGTTTAAGTTAATTGGTAGAAATTAATCATTTCTTCACACTACCTGTATATAGGCTAAGGTTTGGGATGGATAGAGTGAACTTGAAAAATTCAATGCCATGACTGGGATTTGAACCACGGATCTCCTAGTTTCCGTCCAGTCGCTCTTACCCATTGAGCTACGAGAGTCCATAGTAGTTTACTGGGAAAATGCATGTGGGTCGGAGAATTTAATGTCAGGACGGCATGTTGACTATGGTAGCTCAATGGGTAAGAGCGACTGGACGGAACTCAGGAGATCCATGGTTCAAATCCTGGTCATGGCATTGAATTTTTCAACTTGACTATCCATCCAAAACCTTAGCCTATATATGGCTAGTGTGAAGAAATGATTAATTTCTGCCAATTAACTTAATAAGATTAGTAATTTTTAGATGAGTCGTATTTATTACACATCTGCTTCACTTTCGTACCTATTTTGAGGACATGTTTCGCAAATCATCGTTTGCATCGAGTCGTATAAGAGCCGTAGATGCGAACGATGATTTGCGAAACATGTCCTCAAAATAGGTACGAAAGTGAAGCAGATGTGTAATAAATACGACTCATCTAAAAATTCATAATTTTTCGCTTCACTGTGGTGTTCCAATACAGTTAAATCTCGATAACTTAATAAGAGTTTAATGGTGAAGCCCGGGACTCAAGTACTTACAATAGTAAGTTGCCACAAGCGGTGTATCTCAAATACGAGAGCCCCTAGTGGTTTACCAGGAAAATATATATGGGTTAACTGGAGAATTTAATGTCAGGGCGGCATGTTGGCCATGGTAGATCAATGGGTAAGAGCAACTGGACAGAAACCAGGAGATCCCTGGTTCAAATCCCAGTCATGGCATTGAATTTTTCAAGTTGATCTATCCGATTAAAGCTATTCTTCTATTAGATCTACTGATTTATTTCTGAAATGCATTTGTTTCCATTATGCTTCATGTTGATCCTACACCAAAATGTACTATTTTGAAGCATTTGCTGATTTTGTACTTTTCTACTTAGCACGGAGCTCATTAGAATTGTATCCTGATCTATTGCAATCATTTTTCTGCATCTCTTTTCAGGAATCTTCTGCTGTCAGCATTTAAGTGATCAAAGAAAACTAGAAGCACGTGAATTTGCAGAAATCGCGTTTGAGCCAGGCAAACTATCAAAATGAACTGTCCATCAAAAATCTAGAGAATAATTGTTATAATCTAGATAGCAGTCCATATAATAGTATTAGAGAACAAGGATATCAAAGAAAATGTCAATTGAGAAACACATACAATGAGGAAAATAAACAAAAAACAAACAAACACATACAATGCCTCACGTTCAAGAGGTCCCGAGTTCGAATCTCAGTCAGGGTGAGTTACCTGGATAAGGTTTTTCCGGGGTTTTCCCTTATCCTTCAAGATGAATGTCGAGTAACTCTGAGCTTCATGGACCCTGGACTCATTTGAGCATCATTTCACCCAATTCATTCACTGTCCGATATGACTTAACGCTGGAGGACGTAAATTACAGAAAAAAAGAAAAGAAAATGGAAAAAGATGCAATTATGGGATGGAGTAAAAATGTGTCAAAGTGTGAGACTGTCCCAAAATATAAGGATAGGATGTCTCTTTATGATAAGACACTTAAAACACATGGTACACCAATTCCTTACTTGAAATAGAAAGGTGCAATGCTCTTTTATTGTTAGAACTTAATGTAAGAAATAAATGAAATTTTAATTTGAAAGAACCCCCCTCCCTTTCTTTGCTCATAGTTATAATTTAAGACCCCATAAAATAGTTACCAATTGTATGGTAAAGTAAACATCTCTGAAAGGAACATGGGTAGGTTAAAAGTGCAGGCATGTATCTTCAGAATTAAAAAATTATTTAGTAAGGAAGGGCAGAACAATCTGTGATTCTGTACTGCAGTATGACATTGCAATTATTTATTTACTACTTGTATATAGTTTTCTAAGTTCTGTTGAACCTCCCACCTCTGTGTCTCTGGACAGAGACAGAGGCTAGAATTGGTTATTACAGACTTAAATGTATTGGAAATGATAATTGAATTTCCTATGGTCATCTGAACTTTCTGGAGAAAGTTGCCTGGATAATGTTTCAAATATGATTCTGGACAAAATGATAATAAGGCAGTTGAAACAACATTTCTGATATCATACCTGGAGCACAGTGAATGGAAAAAGATTGATCATAGGTAGAGCAAGTTGCTCCCGCTGTGAAAGTTGTGCATTTACAACAGCAAGTTGGAAACAGTTCACGTCATTGTCACCTGAGTATACTACTATGTAAGTTATTCAATACACAAAGTTATCTTATAGATACATGTGTACAAAACATGCTCTGTTTACATTCCTGCTTATTTAATTTGCATGTTATTTGCTATTCTAAAATACATTAGTATTTAATATTTTAGTATTTTAGTTAATGCATTTATATGATTAAATATTTAGTGAACAGACAGTTTGAATTTAGTAGGAATTATGTTTATGTCCGTCATGTTCCAGTAGCGAAACATGCCTTCAATAGCTTCGCAAAACATGCAGTCAGCATCAGAGTTTGACCCCTGCCTTCCAGGCAATACTAACTGATAAGTTTCCAAACCCATTTGGGAACAAAAATGCTCTGTCTAGTCATAAGATCTGTCATACACAAATGTGATTCACAGACAAAGACTAATCTTGACACAGGTGTAGGAATCTTTGTCTGTGGCAAGAGGCTCTCACATGGTCTTTGGATGTAAGTCGCAATATGTTATTTTGGTTAGCACATGGGAAAATATGTGTAAGGGTTATCTCAATAGCTACATTACTACACTTTCAAACAGTTGAGCAACCTTGAAGGCTTTTGTAAAAAATTAAACTAAATCATTGTTGAGAGTCTTCTAGGAATTAGCTGAACACAACATAGCATCACTGTTATGGATGCCAGGATATATGGGAATTCATGACAGTGAAAGCGTAAAAGTGTAGCTACTATACCAATTGGATGAAAAATCATTTTCAAATTATCTTATGGATATATTTGAGAGGTTATTGGTTGGTGGACTGTTGGAAAACAAGATTCCTGGGAGACAGTTGCAGGAACATAAGTACTCTAACAATCCCTAATTTAAGCAATGGCAGGGCTCTTGAATGGTTTTCTAAAACTGCAGCCTAATTGTGCTGGGTGGCTGGAATGGTAATAGACAAACTCTTTCAAAGGACGCTTAACACAGAAGGGGTAAAGAAGTTGATCCAATTTGTATGAGATGCAAAATGGCAGATGAAATAGTAAATCTGTTGTGTGATGAGAGCCACTTGCAGGTCAAAAGATTGAACACTTTAACCAAAGGTTTATGCAGTTGAATGAACTTACGCTCTCAGTAAGAAAGTGTAGCCTCCATTTTGAAGTATGCAAATATTCTGAGAGACCATAAAATACAAGGGTCAGAATATGGAGGCACTTGGGCTTTTATAGCCCACCTCTTGTAAACATAAAGCTAAACCTGACCCCATTTCTTTGAAATTTTTAATTAAGTTTAATATACTATATTTCATTTTACGTGAAATGAAAGCATGGGGAAATTTTGTTGCATAATGTCATTGCACTTTATTTGTTTTGCAATCATAAAGTTTCTATGGTGCCACATTAAGCCATAATCTTCAGTCTTAATTAACATACATTAATGCATACGTCAACAGAGGTAATAGGCAACTGGGCAGCAATTATCAGTTGGAATGAGACCGTGTGTTGTGTACTTGAAGGCATAAAAAGAGAGGACTGACTGACTTGCAACTAAGTGGACCATGTCAACTATAATGACGAGCTGATGCTTGGTTCACTTACTGCTACCATGTGTCACAGAGAACATTATTGTGACTTTGTGGGTTCGTGAAATAAAAAGTCCAATTACACCACTCAAAAATGTTCTTTATTTCCACCTTATTACAATGCCCGTGGTCTCCCCTCCCTCCACTCTGTCTCGCCTGCATTTATTGATCGGCACTGTAGAGCTTGCCGCTTGGGTAACATTATGGACTCCTCTGTGATTGACATGAAAATAGGAAATTCAAGAAACAATCGCCTAAAACTAATTTAAACATCTTCCAAACCAAAGTACGAGGACATAACATGCTACTCTAATTTGGGTGTTATTTTAATACTAATGTGCTGAATTATAATTTAATTTTTAAAAAATCTACTGGATAGGATCTTTGTAGCATTTTGTTCTTGGGAAGGTAATAGATTCCATCCATGTTCTTCTACCTCCTATGTTTCCTGATTGTTAATAATACTCAAAACTGGGATCTTTAAACCTGACCTTCATGTTTAATAAAATTTTCAGAAAATAAAACTGCAATACACACCAGAATTCTCTAGCAATATAGTTATGTTCTATTTGTTAACATCAGTCTGTGATCCTTTCATGGAAGTGTTGAAAACAGTGTTGTTGTATAAATTAAATTTATTGGGAGTCGATTAATGACACTAACAACACTTACTTTTAAATTTTCCCGGAACTAGTTTCAGAGGCCTTCCCTCTATCCTCAGTCGATGTCCGGCTGAGGATAGAGGGAAGGCCTCTGAAACTAGTTCCGGGAAAATTTAAAAGTAAGTGTTGTTAGTGTCATTAATCGACTTCCAATAAATTTAATCAGTCTGTGATTTTACATCCAATAAAGTAGAACTTATCACATTGCTCTTTTCAAATGTATCTATGATTTTCAAATTCTTTTCAGTGTGAATATTTCTAAATCAGAATTGGAGTACTGCCTTCTTAGATATATAAGTATTATATGTATCACAGGAATTTGGAATGAATAGGATGCTGTGCTATAAGACAAGATAAGAAACATTGCTGCAAGAAAGAATACGAAAATAAACATTTGTTTCATTTCTAAATAGCGGTGTCACCAATTCACCATTACTTGTGACTTAAACTTCACCATGTTCTATGTTTGAGAGATGTGTACCAGTGAGAACTTAATCTGACCTTTTTATGTATTGCAGGAAGATGCCCACAGCGCTGGAATTCTTCAGCTACATGTTCCATTTTCAAGCTCTTATGTGTGGGCCAGTGGTCTTTTATGCAGACTATATTGATTTTATTCAAGGGACAAATTTTCTCAAGCATGCACCATCTTCAGCGGTAAGTGGTATGCTTGCAGATAACTTAACCAAAAATCAGTTAAGTTTCTAACATTCGGCACAAAGCAGAAAAAGAATACAAATGAAGTAGTTATATTATTTTCATGATGTAAATGTATGATTTGATATACTAACACATAATGCAAATTCTCATTAGGTATGTTTTAGATACAAATGTCTCTCTACCTTGCAATTTATTATTTATATTTATGGTCTTTAGTGTAGCCCTCAGTGAGAATTTTGGGCTACATTGGATCTGCTGAAAGGTTCTTTATACACCTCATTGATTGTGTGATTCTGTATCTTTTTCTACCACTGTCAGACCATCCTGATATTACACTCATAGTACATCATTTCAGCTATCATTGACTTCCCCCTCCCCCTTGGATATTACAATTAATGTTGGTGTTGCCATCTCCCAGTTTTGAGTGTGCAATAAATAAGAGCTTTGACAAGCTTGTTGTGTTTCGTATTTTGCAATATTTTTCTTTTAGGCACTTTGGAACACTTCTGTTCAAAGTTTAGTTTCATTTTCACCAGTCTGGAACTGTTCCCCTAATACTATAATTAGCTGCTACATTTAAGATGATTTCACAGTTTATTTTTCTCAATGTCTGGATTTTCCTTTCAGTTATAATGACATTTATTGAAGCACTAAGTCATTACAACTTTCGGACTGCCCTCTGGTATTTTGATCCAGGCCATTTTTCCACAGAGCAATCCATTGTAGGATACAATAATTGTACATTGTGTGCTATTTCAAAATTCTTAAGTATACACTATTGCTCCTTATCCCTTTTTACTGTCTATTTCCATTTATTTCTAACTATCTAAAAATTGCCCTACACTCTTTCAGTTCTTTTCTATAACTTAGTTTAAATCAGCTTTCCTCTTTATTTTTGACAGTATGCATTTTTTCTCCAGATCTCAGGTTCCTTGTATTCAAATGCTATATGTTCAACATCCTCTTTTCCCCCCACATAGGGGGTATTGCCCTCTCAAACTGCAAACTTCTGTTCCTAACCATACTATCCCTTTTCTTTCTTCAATGTTTGTGTTATCTATACACCTTTCTTTTCCCCAGCTTTCATTGAAACATAGAAAATTAGTGACCTCTTCTCTGATAATTGGCTAAGTACATTTTAAATCTCTATATCTTTGAATCTTTTTCTAACTTCCTTCCAAAAATAATTGTAATTTATTTCTCTTTTTCTTCAGATATTACCTAGGCCATTATTTACTAAATTATTTCATAGGTTACTAAAATTAGGCAAGTGAGTCAACCTTGTATATACTTTTCTCCACTTACAAGTTTTTTATGAAGACTAGTTTCTGGGGACTTCTCCCCTATCGTCAGCTCTGTGGTAGACTGATGATGCATCCGGTGTCTGCATCTGGCTTGGTGTTGTGCTGCCATCTAACGTCCTGGTAAGTTTGATGACGTCATCTACCGCGGGAATTTCAAAATTCATCAAGAGGTCCTGTTTTTTCGTAATAAATATGTTTTCCCAAATCTGTAGTTCCAGAGGTTTCTTTGCCTGTTTGATCAGTTCTATTTCTTGTTTTATGTTGTGATTCTCAGACCAAAAGTGATGTGATACGGCCGACTTGTCCATTTGTTTGAATTTAATATTTGAGAATTTGGTCTGAGAATCACAACATAAAACAAGAAATAGAACTGATCAAACAGGCAAAGAAACCTCTGGAACTACAGATTTGGGAAAACATATTTATTACGAAAAAACAGGACCTCTTGATGAATTTTGAAATTCCCGCGGTAGATGACGTCATCAAACTTACCAGGACGTTAGATGGCAGCACAACACCAAGCCAGATGCAGACACCGCATGCATCATCAGTCTACCACAGAGCTGACGATAGGGGAGAAGTCCCCAGAAACTAGTCTTCATAAAAAACTTGTAAGTGGAGAAAAGTATATACAAGGTTGACTCACTTGCCTAATTTTAGTAACAATGGCACTCCACTTTCTGAAATACTTCTTTTTATTCTATATATTTCATAGGTTGTTTACCCAATTTGTATTTTGTATTCAAATTCAAAAGTGTCTACCAATATTTTAAGGCTTTATCCCTAGCCGTTTTTTTTTTTTTTTTTCCCAGCTTGTCCCATTTCAGTTAGAGCCACTTCATTTACTGATGCCTTTACAACCCTAGGACTTTGTTACAAAATATCCTGTGTACAATGTCTACAGCTTCTCATCCATTTTCTAGCCTCCATATTTCAATACCGTATAACATTTCAAGTGTCAAGAGTTATAGACCCTGTCCAGCCATTGTACTTCCATCTCTGGCATATTCCCTTTAACAGCCATCATAGCTGCATTCCCTTTTACCATCACTTATTGGCCACGCCGTGGCTCAGTGGTTAGACCGCTTGGCTCTCACCAAGGCGGCCCGGGTTCAATCCCAGGCGACCGCAAAGTGAGATTTGTGGTGGACAACACGGCGTTGGGGCGGGTTTTCTCCGGGACCTCCGGTTTCCCCCACCATCTCATTCCACCGCTGCTCCATCTTCATCTCATGCATCATCAGTGTCACCGCCTGCGGTGCCGTATGTAGTAAAAGCGGGCGTTAAACACTACACATTTCACATTACACATTTCCATCACTTATTTCTTCTGTTTCTTCCATTTTGCTCCTGCTTCAATTTTTATTCCTAAATAACTGCAGTCATATACCACTTTATATTCTATTCTATCCTCCTTCCACTTCTCATGTTTGCTCAATTTAGTTCCTTTCTTGAATACAAAATTTGAATTTTTTCTTTGTTTACTTTTAGTCTCCATTTTAAACATTATGTGTTTATTTCTTATAAGGATGTTTTTAGTCCATTTGTTATCCTCATATTTGTTTATCTACCAAATACTTATTAGACTTTATCCAATACAGAAAAAAAAAATCAAGAATTGGAGTCATATGAAACACTGAGTTAGATTTATAGCACTACATTAACCATTACACAGGACTGTAATGTTTTGGCCCTACATGAAAGTGGGTCAATTTTTTTTTTTTAATCACTCTTGTTATGAAAATGTAATCTCTCTTCTTCTAACGCCCACAGTTTTTACGTAATTCCTAAAACTTCCTATTTTTAAGGGGATGCATTGGTGAAATTTCGTCAAAAATGACAAAAAGATGAATTTTCCATTTTTTGCCTTAAAATTATGACTTTGTGGGTTCGTGAAATGAAAAGTCCAATTACACAAACTCAGTGTTCTTTATTTCCACTGACTTACAGTTGAACAATTGCCAATTACACAGAATTACGTAATGCACACAATTACGATTCACCAGTTCGTCCGTTACCGTTCCGATGCACGTACACAGTCTTCTCGTCCGTTCGCTGGCACGTCAAGCACTGACTAACTGACTGACTCCTCACTCATTGCAGCCCCTTTTTATAGGAATATCACTGTTTTCTAGAAGGTTCTGGATTAGATGAAATATCCTGTAAGTTCGAGAACTCAGGTGGAGCGAAAAGAGACGACACAGTGATGTTTTTCCAGCCAACCCTCGTTACCGCTATAAGACAAATGACTGGGCGTGGCAAACGTCTACCGTCTCCTGCTGCTGCCGGTCGGTTCTATAGGGAGTTCCGACGTTCGGGTGACATTATGTTTAAACATTGTAGTTTTAGAATCTGCCATTGCACCCTAGCACCATTTAAAGAGCTGCTATGTCATAATTTTAATGCCCATGTGCAGGTGGGCAAGACCATTTAAATTGCCTTCGCTATTTTGTTGCAAATAAATTGCTGGCATTTTCATGTTCAAACTATGGGGTTTAATTCCAATGACAAAATCCTTTGTGGTAATGTACAGAGACATCTTCTGGATGTTTGTGAAACCTACTGAACACTTCTGCTTCTGGTTTTATATATTGCTTCCCGCTTTTGGAGGTAAACATTTCCACATGATCATGTTTGTGATTGTGGAAAGTGGTTTTCATACAAGTGAGAGCAGTGGATAGTAGCTTATATTAAGATAAGTATTGTTTAGAATAGGAGTAAAGCTTGATTTAACATTATATTGCTTTCTTGCTGCTATAGTATATAATTCATACCAAGTTTGGTTAGGGGTATGTATATCAACAGGTGGAGGCAAAGTGTAATGAAACTTAAAGGTTTGCTAGTAAAGTGATAATAGAATGCTCTGCTTGTAGTAAATGTTTTGTGAAAACATATACCTGCCCTAGGTGTACCAGTGATTCTTGGTGGTCACCTTTTGATATAAATAGAAAAATGGTTGATGCAATTCTGAACATTGGTAAGGGTCATGCTGCTCTGTTGAAGTTTTGTATGACCGTGGGTATGAATTGCATGAACTATTCTACTTACAATTCCCATCTCATAGACTAAAGTAAAGATATCAGTTAGTACTAATCTACTGGAGAGTTGCACCAAAGGAAAACCACAATGCTAATGAAAGTTTGCATTCTGTGATATGAAGTAAATGTCACAAAGAAGTTTTTGTATCTAGAAAGAAAATCGCAAATTACAGTGACTGCAGCTGTTAGTGAATTTAATATAGGTTATAAAGCTAGTCTAAATGTTAAGGGAAAAAGTTGCAGCAAACAAAGTAAGTCCTTGTTAGCAAGAAAATTAGTAGTATTAGGGATAGGGTAAAGGCTAACACCCGAGTGCTCTAAGTTCATTGAGCACATATAAATCTGCCAGGAAGCAGTTAAAAGTGACCAAAATTAAAAAAAAAAAAAAAAAAGAACTAGCTGAGGGGGCCTTCATATAGCGCAGGAGGGTTTTAAAACATAGAAAAAAAATGTTTGTTTAAATTTAGAGCTTCTAAACTGGAATATTCTCATGTCCATTTTTAGCTTTTTTTTTTATATTCAAAATACTCCAGAAACTGAAGTTTTTCAATGAATTTCTTTTAAGTTTTGCATATATGGATATTCGTAGATAGGTGTTCAATAAAACTTGATAGACAATTTATTCATTCTGTAAATCATACATTGTACATGAGTAATATGATATAAGACAAGTCAAATTGTGAATATACAGTGCAATTAACTATACTTGTAAATTAACAAGTCACATCCAATAAGGACAAGTCAGTGTTTGTACACAATAATGATTTATAAAGATATCTCAAGAATTTTATAATATACACAAACAATTCAGAAATGTAACAATATTATAAACTTTCCATAAATTCACTAATAGAATAAAAACAGTGGTCTAGCTAGTATGCCAAAACCGACTTTTTAAATGCTAAAAAATTGCAAGTGGTTTTATTGGCTATAGGCAGTTTATTAAAAAAAAAATGATTTCTAGGTTTATTTTCACTGTTTTGATGAACTCTTGTGTTACTTCTATTCTCATGAATATCCATTCTCTGTCCAGTATAACGGTTATGAACTGTGTCATTAAAGGTATATTTGGCCCATTTCCTTTTATTAAATTTGTCTTTGTAAATTTTAAAATTTCAAAAAATGAAAATACATGGGAGAGAGGTAAGATTTAAATTTTTTAAATAATGGTCTGCATGTAGATGTTGGTTTAACTCCTCCAAGTATTCTTAGAATCCGTTTTTGCATTATGAATAATGATTTACAATGTAAATAAATAAATATATATATATATATTATATATATGTGTGTGTGTGTGTTATATATATATATATATATATTATTTGGACTGTATATGAAGCAACTTAATAATAATAATAATAATTATTATTATTATTATTATTATTATTATTATTATTATTATTATTATTATTATGATTATTATTATTTATTATTATTATTATTATTTATTGGTATTGAAAACATAAAATTGACAAAAATTCAAGAAAATTCTATATATTCCTTAAATTTCCTCCTCATGAACCATTAGACATAGACAAATCAGCATATACAATTTTATAACTATTATCTACAGGAACCAAAATCCAAAGTTTCAATAATTTATAACAAACTTCGTAAAGAATGCAACATTTTTCCTAATGTAAAGAAATTGTAGCAAAAAAATACAATTATCATTTTTTTGATAAAAACTATTGTAGATAGAAAAAACCATTAGAAAAGAGCCAAAGGTAACCAAATTAAAGAGAAAAAAGCTAATAAATTAGATATAGGGCACTACATTCACTCACTCCAAGGGAATTATTAGAGTAAATGAAGTAAGGTAATTTGTCAATTCCTTTCTTGGAAGTGTTGAAAACAGTGTTGTTATATTAAATTAATTTAATTTAAAGAGTCGATTAATGACACTAAACAAACACTTTTTTTTTTAAAAAAAAAACTATTAAGATAGGACAACAAAATTTGGAAGCTTAACTAGGCTGCTGTCAACCCACCTAATGACAAAATTTCAAGCAGCTCTGATGTAAACTCTGGATATTAGCATTTTTCACAGATGCCTCCCCATAAATTTCGAAGCAGCTTAATAATGGTGAGTTCATCAAGAAGATAACATGTAAATAACCCTAATGTGTTTTGTTACATCTGCGACTCTGACTCTCAAAAGCAGAAGAGAGAACATAATCTCATTTGTCGGGTAACTCTAAGCTCCATGGATCCTGGCTCATTTGAGCATCACTTTCACCCATTCCATTCATCGTCCGATATGACTTAACGTTGGAGGACGTAAAATAAAAGAAAAAATCTTTTTTCTTCCTCTTCTTCATTATCAAGGAAACTTCAGATCATGATACCACACACACAAAAGGTCAACTACTTCTTCCACTTCTTCTTCTTCTTCTTCTTCTTCTTCTTCTTCTTCTTCTTCTTCTTCTTCTTCTCTTCTTCTTCTTCTTCTTCTTCTTCTTCTTCTTCTTCTTCTTCTTCTTCTTCTTCTTCTTCTTCTTCTTCTTCTTCTTCTTCTTCTTCTTCTTCTTCTTCTTCTTCTTCTTCTTCTTCTTCTTCTTCTTCTTCTTCTTCTTCTTCTTCTTCTTCTTCTTCTTCTTCTTCTTCTTCTTCTTCTTCTTCTTCTTCTTCTTCTTCTTCTTCTTCTTCTTCTTCTTCTTCTTCTTCTTCTTCTTCTTCTTCTTCTTCTTCTTCTTCTTCTTCTTCTTCTTCTTCTTCTTCTTCTTCTTCTTCTTCTTCTTCTTCTTCTTCTTCTTCTTCTTCTTCTTCTTCTTCTTCTTCTTCCTTCTTCTCCTTCTTCTCCTTCTTCTCCTTCTTCTCCTTCTTCTCCTTCTTCTCCTTCTTCTCCTTCTTCTTCTTCTTCTCCTTCTTCTTCTTCTTCTTCTCCTTCTTCTTCTCCTTCTTCTTCTCCTTCTTCTTCTTCTTCTTCTTCTTCTCCTTCTTCTTCTTCTTCTTCTCCTTCTTCTTCTCCTTCTTCTCCTTCTTCTCCTTCTTCTCCTTCTTCTCCTTCTTCCTCTTCCTCTTCCTCTTCCTCTTCCTCTTCCTCTTCCTCTTCCTCTTCCTCTTCCTCTTCTTCTTCTTCATCAAGGAAACATCAGGTCATGATACCACACTCACAAGAGGTTAACCAGAACAGTTTACCAAGAACTGAATGACTTGGTAAGAGATCTGAGTCTCTCAAAAGAAACAGCCTTGATTAAAAGAAAAACATCTTATGCCACTTACTTTGGAATAGAATAATAAAGGAAACCACAACCCTCTCAGCTACAGAAACTAATATGATTTTCAAAAAATTCACTTACCATCCATGGTCCTACGATAAATTCAAAAAAGTCTTCAAGAAACAAAACATTCAACTAGCACCAGTCAACCATTTCTCCTTAAAAAAACCTAATTTGCTCAAACATCAAAGATGCCAATACATCTAACAAAAAATCTGGTATATATCAAATTGAATGCAGTGACTGTAGTCAAATTTATATTGGAAAAACCAAAAGAAATTTAGAAAAAAGAGCAAAGGAACACTTTAGAAACATAAAATGTAAACAATTAGAAAAATCAGCAGTTGCCATGCATTTTTGGGAAAAAAAACCACAACATAAATCCAGAACCAAAACTACTAAAACATACATCAGGAAAACAAGAACTATCCACATGGGAACAAATCCTCATTTCAAAAAATAGGAACAAAGTATTCAATTTCGACATCCCCCAGAAAGATTTGTTCAGCAAGTTCCTTGAACCACCACCAGAGAAGACCTATGACAAAATATCGTCAACTACACCAATGAGAACCAGTCGATGGCCGGTTGAGGATGGAGGCAAAGTCTCTTAAACAAAAAGTAAGTGTTGTTTAGTGTCATTAATCGACTCCCTTTAAATTTAATTCATTATAACAATGTTTTCAACATTTCTAAGAAAGGAATCAATGAGTTGTATGTGCAGACCTGAAAGTAAAAGGAATGCTGCTGGGACAGCAGTTAATTTATGAAGTGTCCTTGTTTTCTGTGCGTCTGTAGTAGTCATGACAATGAATCACATTAGATTAGAAGAGAAAGGCCTACCGGAATAAAAATTAATCTTGGGGAGAAGAATGTGATAAGAGAATCTCTAGTGAAATGAGAGAAAATTGTGCGTGGAATGAAGGAATTTAGTAACGGTGACATCAAAATAAATTGAAAAAACTATTTGTAGTTGGCGTTTTTAATACTTCATCACTTACATTTTATATTTGTGAGGGACTAGTTTAGGAAGCCATCGCCTCTATTATCATCTTTCCAACTTTCTGTTGTCTGGTCTCCTCTCTCTGGTGGTGGATCTATGAACTTCTTTGTCAAACTATCTTACTGGCGGGATTTCAAAGTTCATTATTTGGTCCTTATTTTCCTGTATGAATATGTTCTCCCACGTCAGTTTATTTTAGGTTATCACTGCTTTTAATAATTTTGGATTTGGATCAAATTCATGGTTTTCTTTCCAAAAATGAAATACTACTGCTGACTTATCTTCTTTCATTTTGATGTTTCTAAAGTGCTCTTTGACTGTGGTTTTTAGGTTTCTTTTAGTTTGACCTATGTAGAATTTTTCACAATTCTTACAACTTATTTGGTATATTCCGGATCTGTTAATTGGTGGGATTTCATCTTTTGTTTTTGAATTTAGCAAATTTCGAGAGAAAATTATCCTGCCGCTGCCTCATATTAAACTGGGAATCAAAAAATTTATCAAAGAATTTCCTAGAGATGGTGATTAAAGTATATATGTGCCAAATTTTCTGTTTTGTCTGAGCCTAACTTAAGAAGATTGATGAAAGATAAAGCATTTGAAAATTACTAACACAAGAACGGCACACTGGAATAGGATTTAAGAATATGTTTGACATTTTCTTGGGGAATGGGAAATGCCCAGATTTCAAAATCATGATGGAAAATATTTTGATAGCTCTGAAAAATTTTTTGGATGCAATAGGAGCCTTAAAATTTTAAAATTCTTTTTGTTCAGAGCCATCTTCACAATCTGGAGATTTTAGGAAGAACACGGAAAAAGGGCATATCAAGACATGAAAGAAATGGAATCATGTTAAGGCAGTTGGGATGAAGGGATGATGACTACTGTTGGTCTCTAAAATGGGATAACGTGGAGCTACAGGATAGAAGATAATATTGAAGACAAAATTTGAATATGAAGAGGAAGTGGTACTGAAAATGTGGAGAGCCTCTGTAAGACTTGGACTTTGTTGAACTTAAATTGTGATTAGTCCTGTGGACAAATGAGTGCTGTTGGTTTGTTTACTGTGTGCATTTGTAAACAGTTTCCAAGTTACAAGTATAGCTATAAGCGTCTTGATTAATATTGTGACTTCGTGGGTTCGTGAAATCAAAAGTCCAGGTTACACACAAAAAATTGCACTTTATTTCCATGGAAATACGCTTTGTCCACATACACAATACAACATACAAGGACAACAAACACAGCTGTTTACCCGCACGCGTTCAATTACCGACTGACTCTCTTTGGCGGCCAGGCTGCCTTTTTAAAGATTACTAACACTCCAGAAATTTCTCAAACAATCGAGACCCTCTAGAACAAAGACGAGCTCTCGAGAAATCCGTCTCCTCCCCCCCCCCACCCTGCCATTTCGGAGACCTTTTATCTACACATTGCACTGCGCATCCCTTTGAATGTCTTGCCGCCTCGATCAACAATGACCTGGCAACACTGCTCCCTCCTCAAGGCTGGTCGTCCCAAACAGCACTATTGTAACAGGCCAGACGAAAAAGGTGTACCACCAACATCTTCCCTCGGGGCACCTTCTGGATGCGGTAGACCACATCGTTAATCCTCTTCACTACCCGGTATGGTCCTTGCAATGTTTGCTGGAGCTTCGGGCATTGTCCCTTGGTCCGGGTAGGGCGGTACAACCAGACTAGGTCACCATGCTGGAACCCTTGGCTGTTGGCTTGCCTGTCGTATCGGGTCTTCATGGGGTTGCTCGCCTTCTGGATGTTTTTGACGAGCCATCTCATGGAGATGGTCCACCAGGTTCTCCACATACTCAGTTGCTGGCTGTTTTGCGTCCGGGGGGCTTCCAAAAGCCAGATCACAAGGGAGGTGTAACTCTCGGCTGAACATTAAGCTGGCTGGCGTCATCCCAGTTGTGTCGTGTGTAGACGAGCGATAGGCCAGCAAGAAATGTAGCACCTTGATGTCACAGTCTCGATGGCTGGCCAGGACCTTCCTCAGGTGCTCTTCTAAGGTCTTGATGTATCTTTCCACCATGCCATCTGATTGGGGATGTAGTGGTGTTGTGCGGGTCTTGTTCACCCCAAGTCTTTCCAGTGCCTCCTTCATCAGGTTGGACTCAAAATTGGTGCCCTGGTCACTGTGGAGCTCTAACGGCACCCCAAATCGGCAGAACACTTGCTCCACAAGGCAGTCTGTGATTGTCTTTGCCTCCTGGTTCGGGATGGCATACACCTCTGGCCACTTGGTGAAGTAGTCCACGACCACCATCAGGTACTTTTTGCCACGGTCGGACACTGAGAATGGTCCAGCTATGTCGACGGCAATCCTTTCGAATGGCGCTCCGACGTTGTACTGCTGCATGCGATCCCGGCTCCTAGTCTGGGGGCTGCGACTCGCCGCGCACACATGACATTGACGGCACCATTTCTCAGTGTCTGCTCGGAGCCTCAGCCAGTAGAAGCACTGTTGGAGTTTTTCGATTGTTCGGTTTGCTCCCAGGTGTCCTCCTGAAGTACCAGCGTGCACTTCCTCCAAGACTTCCGGGACCTTGCTTCGGGGAAGTACCAACTGTTCTCTCTGCAACTTCCCATCAGGCGATTCCCATACCCGGAACAGCACATCCTCTCTTGTCTTCAGTGAGTCCCATTGGGCCCAGTACGACTTGTAGGTGGCGCTCCTCGGTGTGATGTCCTCCCAAGTCGGTCTTGTCCCTGCCTCCACTTCTCTCAAGAGTGGCCCCAAGTCTGCGACCGCCAGCTGCTCCCTCCTCAGGCCTGCACTATCCCAGCCATCCGCAGGCACTGCCGTGACTACTTGGACTGGTGAGGCACGCTCCTCTTCCACTCTTGACCGCACTCCTCTGGGCAGGATCTTCGAGACATAGCATCTGTGTTATCATGGCTCTTCCCTCTACGATGTTCAGAGGCGAAGTCGTACTCTTGCAACCTCTGAACCCAACGTGCTGTCTGGCCTTCCAGGTTTCTAAAGCTCAGTAACCAGGTTAGGGCAGAGTGGTCAGTTCTCAGGTGGAATGGCTGACCGTACAGGTATTTGTGGAAGTGCTCCAAGGTCTTTACTACTGCCAGTAACTCTCGTCGGGTGACGCAGTAGTTCTTTTCTGCTTTGGACAGCGTTTTGCTGTAGTAGGCTATCACCCGCTCGTGGCCATCCTGAACTTGCGATAGGACACCTCCAATGCAATGGTCGCTGGTGTCGGTGTCCACAAGGAAGGTGCCGCCTGGTTGTGGAAATCCCAGATTAGGAGTATTGCTCAGTGTCTTCTTCAGGTGCTGGAAAGCGTGTCCAGCGTCCTCCATCCACACATAGAGCCGGTGTTCTTCAGTCAGGTGGGTGAGGGGTTTGACAATGTTGGAGAACCCCTTGAAAAAATGGTGGTAGTAGCTGCACAGCCCCAGGAGACTGCGCAACACTCGCTTATCCTTTGGGCGAGGCCAATCTCTCACAGCCTGGGTCTTCTCCGGGTCTTTGGCCACTCCGGCTGGTGAGACTATGTGGCCCAAGTAGTTCACTTCCTTGCGGAAGAGCTGGTACTTCTTCACGTTCAGCTTCAGGTTGGTCGTCTGCAGTCTCTGTATCACCTTGCTAAGGTTGTCGAAATGGTCTTCGAACGTCTTGCCGACGATGATATCATCCAAGTATAGCAGGCATGCTCATATGTCAGTCCTCATCACTGATTCCATTAGGTGTTGGAAGGTAGCAGGTGCGTTGCAGAGGTCAAAGGGCATAAGTGTGAACTGCCAAAGCCCTTGGCCTGTCGAGAATGCAGTCTCTTTGGTCTAGAGGGCCCAAATGACCTTGTTGTCGACGGGCCCTTAAACATCACACACTCACTCACTCACTTGCGCTCCTCCTTGTGTTTGGCACCCAAACTCAGCGCAATGCTGAGGGATGATAATGCTGCTGTGGAGGGCCTCTTCGACTTTTTACAGCGCAGCGGAATGATTCGTTCCATATGATTTCAACATCCCTCTCCGTGCCTCATTTTAGGTTCATCTTGGCACTCCTATTTTATCTATTTTAACAGTTTGAGCATCTTTTATGTTTTTTTTGTGTTTTTGGACCTCTTAGTGGATTTTATTTTTTTTAGCGTTCACATTTCAGGTGGGCTTTTCCTAGTCTGAGCTCGGGCGCTAATGACCTCAGCTGTTGTGCGCCCTTAAGCCCCACTACTACTACTACTACCACTACTACTACTACTACTCTTTGGTCTAGAGCCACCTGCCAGTAGCCCGACTTCAGGTCCAGGGTCGAGAACCACTGTGCACCAGCTTGCGTGTCCAGGGTGTCATCAATCCGGGGTAAGGGGAAACAGTCCTTCCGGGTGACAGCGTTCGCTTCCTGTAGTCCACGCAGAAGCGTAGCTCACCGTTCTTCTTTGTCACCAGAACTACAGGGGAACACCAAGGGCTGTCAGACTCTTCAATCACTCCCCTGGACTTCGTCATCTACCATATCCCGTACCGCAGCTTGTTTTGCCAGCGGAACGCATCTAGGTGGTTGCCGAATGGGCCGGGTGTCTCTGGTGTCGATGCGGTGGAGCATGCAGTCCGTGCGGCTGTACTCACTGTCGCCTTAGTTTATTTGTATAGTGTTATACATATAAAGGAAGAATAAGATCATAGCAATCTGTGAGTATTTTTATTATGTTTAAGTAGTAAGTAGTTTAAAAGATAGAAGTAGTTTAACATAACTACATATATAGCATAGAACTTCAGTGCAGTTACACTGGCGGCTTTCCAGCTGTCTGGCGGCGTGACCTTCACAACATGTGGAGATAGCTGGAAGTTAGCTGTACATTCACGGCGTGCAGTAAACCACGCTTGAAAATTATTAATTAATAGAGTAATAGCTGTTATTAATGGATGGAAGGATTCAAAGAAAAAAGTAGTTTACAAAAGAGTTCTCCAAGAAGAGATGAAAGAAATGTTAGGGTAGGTGAGAGAGAAGAAAGAAGAGAAGGAAAAAAAGAAGGAAGAGAAAAAGAATAAAGATCTAGGCATAGAGCAACAGTGCACCATGTTGCTGAAGTGTCTCCAATATTGTGGAGAAAAATTGTAGAAATGGATCGTATATATGTTGGATTCCAATCTGTGGGCGTGAAAAATTATGTATCTGTTCCAAAATGTTTAAAATGTTATAACTTCGGGCATGTTGCGAAGTTTTGTAGAGAAGAAAAGTTAATATGCAGGAATTGTGGTGAATATGACTATCAACGTAAAGAGTGTCAAAAAATTGGCCAAAATATTTTTATTCCATGTAATAGAAGAAAGAGAAATTGTGGAGGGAAAGGTAATTGTCCGACTTATAATATGATGCTGGAGAGAAATATTTTTCATATCGATTATGGAGAATAAGTCAGTAATTGATTCTAAATCAATAATTAAGAAGAAAAAAAAGAAACACCCCATGTAGGATCAGAAGAAATATAAAGTGGACGATAGAGTATAGAAAGAAAATAACAAATAATAAATTGAATATAAATGAAGGGTGTAGAGAAGATAATGAAGTTAATATCATTTAGGTAGAAACATTAGTTCATGAGGAACCAAAAGAAGTAATATTAGATTTGGGAGAGTTTGAAAAAATAAGTGTCAACAGTTGGTTAACCAATTCTACTATTATCAAGGACATTGGTTTGCTCTTTTTGAATGTATAATTATCATTTTCTAACATCAGCCTCTCAGTCATGACAGTTACATGAACTTTGCAAATTTGATAATGATATTCACTCAATTGCTGTTCCTTAGTTAATTAACAAGTTCGATGCAATATAATGCAATTTGTTTGTGTAAGCTGTTGACATTTCCTCCTGAAACCATACCACAATATGATGTGATATAATTACGTTATCAGTATGGTGGGGTCACCCTGACCCCACTATGGAGAAAAACAACTTCTAATGATGTGTACGCAGTCTTTCCACATCTGCAACGCTCAACAACTCAAAGCATACTGCCTGAAAGATACTGAGAGCCGCAGCGCCACACTTTGTAGAAAATAGGTTTAACATGGTATACAATTTTAGCCGGGGTCCTCCTGACCCCACCATACCAGTTACGGGTTAATAGATTCAAAGAAATTAGAGGTTGTGAGCCACTGTTTGTAGCAACAAAAATTCCCACAGTAGTTAATTTATGTATTTGTAATGTTCTGGTATATATTAAAGAAAACACACAAAATTATAACATAAAAAATGAAATACATTAAAAAATAGGATATGCCTTTCCACAGGCTTCAGAATACCTCTTGGTTTATAAATTAAGTGGCATGAAACTCTTCAATTCACTTCCTCTGGGAACATACACATAAACTATTCAAATGTTTAAGGAGAGACTATACCAATGCTTAACTACGAATGCTTTCTATAACCTACAAAAATTTGTAGAAAAAAGTAAGCAAAACCTGTATTTTGATGTTGAAATGCACTTTTTTTCTGGAAGTATTGTTTGAATATAGCATTTTTACTATATTTTAAGGTAGCTATTGCATTTTACAAAGCCTATTGTAATTATTGAATGGTGAATAAAGCTATTATTATTATTATTATTATTATTATTATTATTATTATTATTATTATTATTATTATTATTAATTATTATTATTATTTTAGAGACTGAATTTGAAAGATGTGCTACTAAATCTGTACTACTTGCAACTAAAGTAGTTTCCTGTGTGTTGTATGTTGATACCAAAATTAAGGGTTGCAATAAATAAAGAATCGTAATGCATTTCAAAGGAACATGGTATATTTGTTAAAATGCAAGCAAGTGCATTTGGGGTGAGTCGTTTTGATGGGAGAAAGCGGGTTCTTTGCAGGGATTCTAAGGGATAACACTTAACTCCGTTTGAAAAGGCATTGTTCGGACCCTTAATGGCATGACCGAGACTAATAATCACAACGGACAAAATAGTCACAAAAGGAATTTTGGGGTGAATAGAGAACACAACTGGACTTGCGGTCCATTAAGAAACACACAACTGGTTGGGTGTTTGGCGAAGGCAGACTCGAACCGAAGAGAAAAGGTATCTATCGGTTCCTACATAAATAACAAATTAAGTGTTATCGCGTAATATGCATTTGATATACGGTAACTCTGAACAGTGATATATTGGTAACCTTTGGTTGGAACTTCGAGTTTGATGTGATGATAAACAGAAGCAGTCCTTAAACCAGTCTGAAACTTGCATTCCAGTGTTATTAGAACCATCCCTACTCCCATACATATCCACGCTTACCCTTTGATGGAACTCTTTGCTCTACCTTGAGGATAGGCCACACTGCTTCAAAATGTACAACGTAAGAATAAGCTGCATCAAACTAGCGACCAATGCGTGCAGCAACCTTTTCCAATGTATAAGCAATTGATGTGAAAAGGAACTTTGCATCAATGTTTTCTATTGCAGTTGTAAATAAATAATAAGAAATGAGTATTTTTAAAACAATTGCCTTAATCAGTTATAGCTACTGTATCCAATCTTGGCTAAGTAAAAGTTAATTTTGAGGTCACTGTTACTAAATTCCTCCAATCATGCATAAAAGAAACATTTTTTGAAGAGATCATAAGTTGTAGAAGAAACAGACCTAAGTTTTTGTTACTGTTATTGGTGGTCATGCAAAAAAATTTAAATGAAAAGTAAAATGTAGGAACCTATAAAGCACACACTGTAATAGTAAATGCAATTGAACATGTTTAGGGTGCTTTCACCCAATAATAATAGAGTGAAACAATATTAAACTGTGGAAAGTTTAAACTGTCATGACATAAAATAGTAAAATTTTCAGATTCAAAATATTGATAAGTGTTATCAATAAAGATATGTCATTTTAAATTGGTAAACTGTAAGTATTTGTGTTACATTTATTAAATGCATTTACAGCAAATAATGATTGTAAGGAAAAGCATACAAAAACATGGATGGTAATTTCACTATTCCATAGCAGAGTGTGATGATATAGCAGTGCAGCCTTGTGATACTTCTAGCTGTTGCAACAAGCTGTTGCATTTATTGCAGTCTGCTATTTGCGTTGCCCAACACCTTAGATATTTTTGTGGCACTTATAATAGTGCTGCAATGTTTTTGCTACAATCTCCTAGCCATCATTTGTTTCAGACATTTATTCACAAACTCAAGAAGAGATTCCTTTCTTGGAAGTGTTGAAAACAGTGTTGTTATGATAAATTAACTTTAAAGAGAGTCGATTAAAGACACTAAACAACACTTACTTTTAAATTTTTCCGGAACATGTTTCTGAGGCTTTGCCTCTATCATCAGCCGGCTCTCGACAGTCAAGAGCCGGCTGATGATAGAGACAAAGCCTCAGAAACATGTTCCGGAAAAATTTAAAAGTTAGTGTTGTTTAGTGTCTTTAATCGACTCTCTTTAAAGTTAATTAATTAATCAAGAAGAGATATCTGCTTGTTGTAATCCTAATTTGCTTAATAGAGATGTTTTGTTAGATTGACATGGCATTTATGTATCTGTGTGTATTTACTGAACCTAAATCTTATTTGTGGCACTGTTATCCAGATAACCTCTTTTGTAATGTAAGTGCTATTTACACTGTTCTGAAAATATTTTGGGCACATACTGAGTATACAGCTCCTTGTAACCTAAAACTTAGGTAATTATTAATGGAGAAAAGTATGGTAAATGTCATAAACTGAACAGAAACCTATAAAATATACATTTTCTTAATCCTATCAGCATTTTAGTGTCAACAGTTGGTTAACCAATTCTACTATTATCAAGGACATTGGTTTGCTCTTTTTGAATGTATAATTATCATTGTCTAACATCAGCCTCTAAGTCATGACAGTTACATGAACTTTGCAAATTTGATAATGATATTCACTCAATTGCTGTTCGGTGTTTACTGGATTAAACCAAGAGACATGAAAGTGTGGTGCAATTATTCGTTCTACTTTGTGCCATATGAAAATGGAGGTTGCTTTATTGATAGCCTTTTAAGTTTGTGCATGTGATAAGATTGCAACTGATTTTTTTTTTTTTTTTTTTAGATTAAATTAATTGCTTGTGCTACAGTATAAATTTAAACATTCATTCACAAAATTGCATCCATAGACATAATTGTAATAACTATAAAATCTGTTTTAAGATCTCAATTATCTTTCTCATTACTTGTTGTAGGGAGGACTGGATAAAAACTCGAACAGTCGTCAGTTTGTTTTGGAACCCTCTCCATATCTTGTAGTTTTCAAGAAGGTGGTGTGTTCCATCGTCTGTGCTCTTCTTTTCTTGTTTCTCATCCCATCATTCCCGGTCCAGCGAGTCAAAGGTAATTATGTAGTGAGCACATTATTTTTACGTAGGTTTTAAAGTTACAATTTAGAAGCTGTGCTGCATGCAGCTTCTATCAGCCTTCACTCATTGTAGATCGTTTAGGGCATGCAGAGCTATTTAGAAGAAAGTTTTGTAAGCCAACAAAAACAATAAATCAGAATCTCATGGATACCATGCTAGAGTAAGCTCTGACAAGATAAATGAACCTATTTTGTTAGCATATAGTTTATAACAACGTGACTTCATAAGGTTAATCAAACAAGCATTTACAGGATGGAAATTAATCATTCTTCCACACTAGCTGGGTATAGGCTAAGGTTTTGAATAGAGTCAAACTGAAAAATTCAATGCCATGGCCGGGATTTGAACTATGGATCTCCCGGTCTCGGTGTGGTCACTCTTAACCATTGAGCTACCATGACCAACGTGCCGTCATGACGTTAAATTTTCCAGTTGACTCTTATGTTTTCCCGGTAAACCACTAGGGGTTCTCGTATTTGACATATACACTGTTTGTGGCAACTTATTATTTTTAAGTACTTGAGTCCCAGGCTTCATCGTTAAATCCTTATTATTAAGTTACTTGATGGAAATTGATTGTTCTTCCACACTAGCTGTGTATAGGCTAAGATTTTGAATAGATAGAGTCAAACTGAAAAATTCAATGCCATGGCCAGGAATTGAAGTAACTTAACTTAATAATAAGGGTTTAATGATGAAGCCTGGGATTCAGGTACTTACAATAGTAAGTTGCCATAAACGGTGTGTATCTCAAATACGAGAACTCCTAGTGGTTTACTGAGAAAACATACAAGTCAGCTGGAGAATTTAATGTCATGACGGCACATTGGCCATGTTAGCTCAATGGTTAAGAGTGACTGCATAGAGACCGGGAGATCTGTGGTTCAAATCCTGGCCATGGCATTGAATTCTTCAGTTTGACTCTATTCAAAAGCAATTATATACTTATGTGTGCAATTATATGCAACCAGTCAGTTTCTAGTCTTTAAAATGTTAAACAAATGGATGATGGAATTAAGTTTCTTTTTCTATATGCTTTGCTGTAGTATTCCAAGCAATGTTTTTTTGTCACCTCTTTTCTTCTTACTGGCATGATGCATGGATTAGTAGTATAGTGTTCATGAGTCATTAGCGTAATGCCAATATTTTTTAGGAGTGCCAAGCCAGAAGTGAAAGAGGATTGTTTGCAGTTGTGCTCTCAGTATGAAAAAATACTGAAAATAGAGCAATGGGAAATGAAATTGAAGTATATAGAGCAAGAATAATATTCTTTTGTTGCATTATTAAAACTAAAAGGAGTGGCAGTCAAAGAAGAAAAACTGGTAATATAACATACTGTTGTATATTATTGACATGCTTCTAGTCAGATATGAAACAGAATTCCAGTTCAGCAGAACATCTGGAGATATTAGAAACAGTTTTAGTTGAAATGAGAGGCTAGGCAAGAAAGTAAATATTACTGTCCATAAAATGGAAGGAGAGATTATATCTGGTTTATTCTAAGCTTACTCTGCATGTAGAGTACAGCACAGAGTAAGCTGTGTTCTTCCATGTTCCCTTCTCTCTTATTAGCCAAAATGTTTGCATCATTAGGACACCTTCTCATGAAGAGGGAAACAATGTAACATGACATTGCCTTGAGTGAAATCCAATCTGCAAATTAAGTGTTAGAAACATAGAATCTTACTAATATTAATCCTCTTGCTGTCACATGTAAATTTAATTGTGCTTGATTGGTGTTTAAATGCTAAGCTCAAATCTGGCAGCAGAGGTAAAAAATACTGAACTGCTATGTCTTGAAATATTACCTTTTAGAAAGAAGTTCGTAATGAGTGTAATTTTAAAGCTACAATAAATATGTAAAAAATGAATTGTGCCAGATTAATTTCTTGTCAGTAATATATAAATTATCTGAATTTTAAGATAGTGAATAAATATCTAGCCCATATTTAATTACAGCAACAAAGAATAGTAATTGAGTTATAGTAATTTGAAATGAAATATCACACATTTGTATTGAAATAACTTGAGTGACATTTAGTATTATAAAAGTATATCCTGTTACAAGTAAAATAATTATCCAGTCCAGTCCCGAGGAGTAGAGGAACGGCTGACAAAGTAGGGAAGGAAAATGAATCGACAATAGGCGGCAGAGCAGTACAACATGCGGATAAATCAACAGCTGTAATGAACGAGAGAGAAGATATGATTGGAGACGTCACAAGATACATCATTGCCAAAGGTCATCACACCGAGGATGGAGGAAAGGGAAGCAGCATGTGCAGAAGAGGAAGGAGGCATGGCACCAGCCCAGTGCAGCATCCAGTGAGGAAGAAGAGATGACGAAAGGTGGGGGGAGCAGCAACAAAGAAGTAGTAGGGAGGAAGAGAGGGGAGGAGAAGAAAGTATTGTCATTACCACATGGGAGCATTCTCGTGCTACAAAGTGGCATTAACAAAACAATGGAAGGTTACAAATTGAGAAGCAAACAAAATTTAGAGAAGTTCAGAATATGTAGGGATAGGTTTACAACAGGATCGCAATAGCAAACAGTAAGGCAATTGGGGTTTTGGAACTGTGAAGGCTTAAAAAACAAACTCTACTCGGGAACCTTACAAAATTTACTGGAGGGATTAGACTATTTGGCATGATTAAAAGAGGACATTATTGAAGTAAAAGAATACAATTATGTTGGTAAGGGTGGAGTATCGCGAGCAAAGAAAGGGAAACTTTCAGGTGGGATAGGATTGTTTATTAAGAAAGAATTGAATAAGACAGTTAAAGATCTAGATCTAAAGGTCTAGATCTAAAGAAGTATTGTGAGTGATTATCCTAGATAAGCAGTTAGATGACAGTAAAATATGTTTGTGTATAGTACACAACCTGCCAGTTACATAACAGTTCCATAACCCGGAATTATATAAGCTTTTAGAGAAGGACATAGAGAGGTTAACAGATAAGTTTATACATATAGAGGTAATAATAATGTGATATTTCAATGTCAGAATAGGGGAAAGTGACGTAAATTTAAAGGATTTGTGGGAATCAAATGATGTGTTACAGAAAAGAGTGTGTGTTAGACATAGCAGGGACAAAATGGTGAACAGAGGAAGTGAAAAATTTATCAACTTTTGTGAACAAAATTCTCTCGATATTTTAAATGGAAAATATGGAGAAGATGAAGCTGAGGAATATACATCTATAAATACAAATGGTCAAAGTGTAATTGATTACGTATTATGGCCGAATAATTTCAAAGGCAAGATAAACAACTTCAAACTTATGTGCAAGTAGTGGTCATTTTCCAATAATAACATAAATAAACCTGAAAAATAAAGTAGGAGAAAGGGTAGAAGGAGGAGAGGTAATACAGACGAGAATAAAAACATTCAAATGGAGGGAGGAACAGAGAGTAGGTTTTATACATGACATAAATTCAGCTGTATGACAAATTATAGAAAAGAGTATAATGTTGAACATTTTGGAAGATCATTAGGGAAGATGCGGGAAAAGCATTAGAACTACTGGAATTGCTAGTAAAAAGGGCAGGGAAAGAAATGGAAACAAGATAGAATAAGATTCAGGGAAATAAAGGGTGGTATGATGAATGCAGAGCAGAGAAAAAGGTAGTATTTAAAGATCTTATTAAATGGAGGAGAATGGAAGAAGTAGATAAGAAAAATCTGATGTGTAGGAAATGGGGGATATAAAAATTTACTAGAAGCAAAAAAGAAAGAATGGCAGGAAAAAGTGGGTAAAAAGTTAAAAGAAGCTATAGAGGGAAAGGATGGAAAAAAATATGGGAAGCAGTAAGAGGTGTAGTCAGGAAAGAAAGGCAAAAAATGAGATTAAAGCATATGAATGGCAGAGATATTTCAGGGAGCCGATAGGGGAGGGAAGAAAGTTAAAATTAGAAATAAGAGATTGGGAAATAATAGAAATAGCAAATGAAGATCTAGATAGGCAATTCACAATGCAAGAGGTATACCAACAATTAAAATCTATAAAAAAAGAGAAGGCAGTAGGAGGACCTGGTGGTATACCAAGGGAATTTTGGGAAATGTATGGGGAAACAAAAATGGGCTTAGAAGTAATGACAAAGGTGCTAAACAAGATAAAAGAAAGTGATGACATACCAGAAAGTTGAAAAATAAGCATGATCGTGCCCATTTATAAGGGGAAGTGAGGTGCAAATCAACCAGAAAATTACAGGGGAATAAGTCGGTTATCTATATTAGGAAAAATATACACAGGAATATTAGCAGAAAGGCTAAGAATATGGGTGGAACAAGAAAGGAAGTTCTCTAAATTTCAAGCAGGTTTCAGGAAAGGAAAACGGACAATAGATAATCTGTTCATAATATGGACCATAATAGACAAATACCTCAGGAAGAAGAGAGGAAGGGCATGTGTGTTCTTTGCAGATTTTGAGAAAGCTTTCTTTGATATGATAAACAGGAAAGCTCTAGTTTGGAAACTGAGGATGAAGGGGGTAAATGGAAAATATATAAAAGTAGAGAAAATCTATGAAGGGGTGAAGCTTTGCATAAGGTGGGAAAGAAATGTAATTATGCAGGTAACAGAACAAATAATTGGCCTAAGACAAGAATGCAAAATGAGTCCAATTTTATTTAACTTGTTTATAGACGAGATAATAGACAAGGTTAAAGAAGGAAATTAGCACTGTCTGGTAATAGCAAATAAAGAAATTCCTGGATTGCTATATGCAGATGACTTAATGGTGGGATCTATAACAGTAGTAGGATTGCAGAAGGCAATAAATGAAATCCAGAAATTCTGTGAAGAGTGGGGAATAAAAATAAACATAAATAAGTCGAAAGTTATGGTCTTCAAGAAGGAAGTTAAACTAAAAAATGATGAAAATTGGGTACAAATGGCAAAAGGGTAGAAGGGGTCAATGAATTTGAATACTTAGGAGTGAGGTTGAATAATAGTGGAAAATGGGGAGTACGTAGGAGAAAAATTGAAGCAAAAGGAAGGGCGGCAATGAATGGGATAAGAATATGCAAATATAAGCTAGAAATGACAACCAAGTGGTTAGAAAGAATGTATGAATCACTATTGGAATCCAAAATTTTGTATGCAGTGTAGATCTGGGGGTGGGGGTGGGGGGGGGGCACACAGAGGTAAACAAGATGGTGGACCAAAACAACAGAAGATTTTGTAAAGAGCTACTAGGTTTACCAAGATTGCACCTAGGGATGTAGCTTTAGTAGAATTAGGAAAGAAAAGAAGAAATGGAATAATAATGGAACGAATAATAACGTTCTGGTATCGGTGCTTGGATAAAGAAGGGGAAATAATGAAATTATGCATGAGACAGCAAAAAAGATTAGAGAACTCAAACAGTTGGTGGGCAGAGATAGGAGGAATTATGGAAAAAATAGGAATGGGAGATATATGGAGATTAGAGGAAAGGAATACAAGCGATGTAGGTATTTTGGTAAAATGCAGAATAGAAGATAGAAAGGCAGGGAATATGGGGAAGTCTAGAAAATATGAAATCATTACAATTTTACAAAAAAAAAAAAAAAAAAAAAAAAAGAAACGGGACGAGAAGCATAATTATGTAGGTTACTACAATAGACAAGAGAGAAAAGGGCTAGCTTGGATGAGAACAGGAACAATATTCCTGAGAGATAGAGAAAAGGGAATTTGTGAATTGTTTGGTGGAAAAGAAAGTATAGAACACTATGTAACAAAATGCGAGGAGGTTGTAATATGGAGGAAAAGTTTGGAAGGAAAAATGGGAGAATGTAGAGAACAGGATAGTAGCTATAAAAATGTTAACAGGAAAGGAGGAAAAGAAGGTAAGAAGTATTGGTGAGTTCTTACGAAAGTAAAAGAAAAATGGGTAAGAAATGTAAAGAATATAAGAAAGGTAGAAGGGGGAGGGCTAATTAAGTAACAAAGAGGCATGGAGGTTAAGCGCCACCTGGCAGAGCAGACCAGGGTGTCATGTAAGCCAAGGTAGCAACAAGGTAAAGATAAATAAATGTAGCCTAAAGTTGTAAATTGTAAAAAAAATTGTAAAATTTCAGAATATGCACAATAAATAAATCATTCGTTCATTCAAGTAAAATAATTATAATCATACCTTCAAAACTGTTATATTACATAAAAATATGAAAAATATAACTCACCAGTAAGATCAGTGATTTCAGTTTGATTTGCATCAAGATTATACACCCTTCAATAAGGTATATCAGTTTTCCAGCACTAGTGTTAACACTACACTGTGAATATAACAACTTTCAGTTTTTATAAAACTAATTATAATAAACAATTCTGGGATCAGAAAATAGAAAATAAAACACTAATTTAAAAAGTGAGTTTTACTTAGCATAGTTGATTTCTAACTGCTGAAAAGACAATACCTACATTTATTACAAAAATTAAGTTATAAGGATATAATTTTCCAACAAATTTTGAACGTACAGCTCTGGACAATGCTAAAGACAACCTAAGGCCTTTTTTTAGGTATGTTATTGACACTTGTTATCTGGCCCCATGGGATTAAAAATAAAATTTAAGAGGCTTTCCTGGACCACCTTAATATTCTTCACTCTAACATCAGATTCATGATGGAAGTTGAGAACAATAGCTCCCTGCCCTTTTTGGATGTATATACGAGACCAGACGCACCTTGGGCCATAAAGTATACAGGAAGCCAACACACATCTACCAGTATTTGGTTGTGTCCAGTCATGAACTTCACTACATAGGACTTTTGGCATAGCAGGCAAGCACAGTATTCATCAGGAAATTCAAATTCTTAGGTCTACTTTGTTGCAGAATGGCTATAGCAATCATGACATCAAGAAGGCCTATAGAAGGGTGTTGGACAAAATACTAATTTGTCACACCACCATCATTCCAAGAAAAGAGATGACTTTAGTTAATTGATGGAAATTAATCATTTCTTCACACTAGCCGTATATAGGCTAAGGTCTTTGGTAGATAGTCAACATGAAAAATTCAATGTTATGGCCGGGATTTGAACCACGGATCTCCTGGTTTCCATCTAGTTGCTCTAACCCATTGTTGGCCATGGTAGCTCAATGGGTTAGAGCAACTGGACGGAAAATCTGTGGTTCAAATCGTGACCATGGCATTGAATTTTTCATGTTGACTCTATCTATCAAAGAGATGACTGTTTAAGCAAAGCATTTATACCTTTTCATAGCTCCGTTTCCAACAAGATTGCCTGCATTTTTTCCAACTTTAATATTAAACCTACTTTACTAAGCCTAAAAAGATCCAGCAGTTCCTCATGCTGATAAAAGATCCACTGAACCGTAAGGTCCAAGGGGTGTATAAAATTCCTTGTGAATGTGGAAGGTTGTATGTTGGACATATGGGATGCACAGTTTAGGAGAGGTAAAAAGAACATCATCACATCAGACTCCTTCAACCAGAGAAGTCAGCTGTAGCTCAACATTATATAGAGTACTTTCATAAAATTAATTTGAATGACCTGTTGGTTCTGAAACATTCGGACAAGCATTTTGATAGACTTATTAAAGAAGCCATTGAGATTAAACTCCATCCATGGAATTTCAATAGAATTGGACTTCAATTGATGTCAGGTTGGGCTCCAGCAATAAAATATACATGCAATAGAAACCCAGAGTAGATGACAGACTGCGCTGAAAACCCAAGATGGGGAAAACCCCAAAACAGATGACGGGCCATTCAGAAAACCCAGTACTGAAGAATCCCTATCCAGTTGATGGACTGCATAGAAAACTATAAAACAACATATGAACCTTCCTGTGAACCAGCCGGACCAATGATAGACTGCTATGCATTGACGCAAACCCCACCCACATGAAGAAGGGGACCTTCGGCCAGCATTTTTCATTCAGTTCCTGAAGAAGGCCTTGGAGCTTGGAATGGCCAAAGGCTCAACTTTAGTTACTTTGACATGGCTGATTACATATATATAAGCTCAGGGATATCTACCAGGGCAATCCACACAAAGTGAAGACTGACCCCCCCCCTCTAATGACCACTTGACAAGCTTCCTGTTTGCATGGGGTGATTTTGGAAGTGCCTGAGGTACATAGTTCTCACTGTCACTTAATAGTATTGTGACTTTGTGGGTTCGTGAAATTAAAAGTCCAATTGCACAAACTCAAAATGTTTATTTCCACCGTATTAGAGTTGGAACGCTTGCCGATTACATAGAATTATGTAGCGTACACAATTACAATTCACCAGTTTGTCACAGGTCCACTCTACACTCGCAATTACGTACAACTCCTCAGATGCACGTACACCGTCTTCCAGTCCGTTCACTCACTCGGCGCTCCTCACGGCTGCTCACCGAGAACTGAACTCTCCTCCAACCCGATGTGCTGCTTATATAGGACCAACTGGCCAATCTAGAAGGTTCTGGGTTAGATGAAATATCCTGGATGTTCCAGAACTCAGGGGGAGGGGAAAGAGACGGCACAGTGGCCTGCGATCCCTCCAGTTAGCGCTACAAGATAAATGGGTGGGCGTGGTCTGAATGCCTCCTGTCCCCTACCCAGCTCCAGTTGGTCGTAGCTTCCGATAATTGGGTGACAGTATTTTACATTGACATACTCATCATAATATGCCACAGTTTTGTCATTATTCCACCCTGCCACAAAAATATTGTGAGAATAACACAGAGTAAAAATGGAAACTGCACATGGTCAAACTATATTGGTAAGTGTTGGAAATACCATTCTTCAAATAAAAAGATCCGTCTTAATGGCCATGAAGCATATCATCAGAAAGAAGGTGGTTTCCTCTTTTCAATGACATAAAGTGGCATTTATAATAACTGATACACTGTAATGCGTTGCTCTAAGGTCAAGCGTTTGTTCATGTTGGTGACCAGTACAGTACTGCTGAGTGGAGTGCACATTGCTGCCGCGCACAAAGGCAGCCAGTAGTGGGGGAATTCAGCAAGGTTGCGGGAGAATCAAAATGCCATGTGCTCCGTTAGGTTTTAAAAGAAGAACCCGTTATTAGGTAACTACTTATGGTGCATGAAAAATTACACTTTTAACCATTTGTGAATAGCAAATCTTTATTCATTGTAGCATAATGGATTGCTAAGCTCTTAAGGGGAGGTGAAAAATGCTAAAATCCATAGTTTACACCATAACTGCTTAAAATTTTGTCATTAGGTGGGGTATATTGAATATAGTTAAGGTTTTAAAATTCATCTTTCTATCTTAAATAGTTTTTTCAAACAAAAATATTTAGTGCTTTTTATAGTATGATTTTTGTATGTTATATAAAAAGTCCCAGGTCATACAGTTTTTCTTTTAGAAACTTTAAATTTTAGATTTAGGTTTCTCTGTACATCAGTTATAAAAGTTGCTATACTTTTAAAATGTGTATCAAGTATTTTTGGACAAAAAAAATTTTATGTGTGAATATATTAAATTTTCCTTAATTTTTTTGCAATTTTGAGATTTAAAACTCAATAATAAATAAAATATTTAATTTAAATAAACAAAAATACCAACTTTTATTAAACATTTATTTAGGAATATGTATGCAAAGTTTAATACAAATTCGTTGAGAATTGCAGAAGTTGGAGCATTTTGAAGATACAAAAATGTTCAAAAATTGAAAGTGGAGAAAAATGAATTTAAAGATTTAGATTGAAATTACACTGCTTTCTTTACTTTGAAAACTGCATGCATCATATGCAGGCCCTACAGCTATCTTATTACCTTCTTTCTCTTTAATTTGGTTACCTTTGGCCCTTTTTTTTTTATAATTTTTTCTATCTACAATAGTTTTTACCAAAAAAATAATAATTTTTTGCTGCAATTTCTTTACATTGGGAAACATATTACATTCTCTACAATTTTTGTTATAAATGATTGAAACTTTGGATTCTGGTTCCTTTAGATAATAGTTACAAAACTATATATTTATATACTCATTTGCCCAAGTCTAATGGTTCTGGAGGAGAAAATTTAAGGAATATGATAGAATTTTCTTGAATTTTTTTCAATTTTCTTTTTTCAATACCAATCATTATTAATTGTTTCATATACAGCCATAATATTACCAATTTTTATTGAAAACTTATCTAGGAATATACATATATGCAAAACTTAAAGAAATTCATTGAAAACTTTATTGTCTGGACTATAAGAAGTATTAAAAATGCTAAAAGTTGCACATGAAGAAAAATCTAGTTAGAAGCTCTAAATATAAACAATATTTTTTTCTATGTTTCAAAACCATCCTGCACTATATGAAGACCACTCAGCTAGTCTACTATCCTCTTCTTCTTTTAATTTAGTCACCTTTAACTGCTGCTTGGCAGATTTATATTTGCTCAATGAACTTTGATCACTTTGTTTTAGCTTTCACCTATTTGCTCAATGAACTTTGATCACTTTGTTTTAGCTTTCACCTATCCCTAATACTGCTAATTTTCTTGCTAACAAGACCTACTTTGCTTGCTGCAACTTTTGCTTTAACTTTAAGTCTATCTTTATAGCCCATATTAAATTCACTAACAGCTGCAATCACTGCAATTTGCAATTTCTTTCTTAATACAAAAACTTCTTTGTGACATTTACTCCATGGAAACTTTGATTAGCATTCTGTGCTTCTCCTTTAATGCAACTTTCCCATGTAATAGTACTAACTAATCTCTTTATTTTTGTCTATGAGATGGAAATTGTAAGTGGAATAGTTAATGCAATGGTCATACAAAACTTCTGCATAGAAATATGACCCTTACCAATGCCCAGAAATACATCAACCATTGTTCTATTTACATCAAAAGGTGACCTACTAGAATCACCGTTAACTCTTTGGCTATAATATGTTTTCACTTAACATTTACCTCAAGCATAGCATTCTAGTATCATTACGTACTATTGTGGCTAGAACACCTTAAAGTTTCATTATATTTTGCTTTGAAATAGCCACTGTACTCCTAACCTAATCTGGTATGAATCATATACCTACTGTTGCAACAAGAAAGCAATACAATGTTAAATCAGGCTTTATTCCTATTCTAAACAATAATAATTTAATATAAACTGCTATCCACAGCTTTCACTTGCATGTAAACCATATTTCACAAGCACTACATGTCAGTGGAAATGTTTGTTTACTTTCAAAAGTAGTAAGTGGGAAATAATATATAAAAGTGGTAGCGGAAAGGTTCAGTAGCTTCCACAAACATGCAGAAGATGTCTCTGCACGTTACAGAATCAAACCGCGTAGTTTAAACGTGAGAATTCCATCAATTTCTTTGCAACACACTGGAAAAAACAATATAAATGACCACGCCCACCCGCACATGGGCTTTTAAATAATGACATAGCTGCTCTTTAAATGGCGCTAGGGCCTAACTGACGGCATATTCTGAAACTACAATGTTTAAACATAATTTTTATGCAAAAAACGGAAAATGTCGTTTTTTGTAATTTTTGACGAAATTTCACCGATGCCTCCCCTTAAATGAAATGCATATGCAGTGATATGTACATGTGTCCTAAGTGATGGGTCATGTTTGAACATGAGAAGTCACCTTCCACCTATTTTGATCATGGCTTTAATGTGCACATAGTTAGTGCATTCACATACTTCTTTCTTGCATATCGTTGCTTGAGTTTTATTGAACATATGTGAACAAGTACCTTCTAAATAGAGTACTTAAATGTATCACAACAAGCAATTATACATCTAAGAGCTAATAAGCAAAGACCGGAACCACGTACTTTTGTTTACATGTGAAGAAAAGAAAGAGTATACTAGTCATAAGTAATAAATCTTGGGGATGAGAAGTGAACATGCTCAGAATTATGACAAAATGGAAGAGAGATCTTGAAGATCAAACTTGGAATTCTTGGGTGCAGAAAATAGGAAAGATTTGGCCAAAGCAAGTAGTAATAGAAAATTTTGAGACTATATTGCATAGAAGTCAATCTAGTGGGTGGGAGATGCCTTCTGGATTTGCAGGCAACAAGGAGGGAGTATGATACTTATAAAATTTAATGTGTCTGAATGGTATATGAAGTTGAAAGGACATGTTTTTTAATGTTTCAAACTGAATTGCTGAATAAGATTTCTTCAGAAGACCCCGTTCCAACATAATATTTTGGGTAACTCTCAGTACAAAGGATCTGATTTATTAAAGAGGAGATTAAACTACTTTATGCATATATGTAAATTGAGAACAATAAGTAGTTGCAAAGACTTGCAGTTATGTGAAGCTGGTTAAAATACACCATTTGTATCAAAAACTTTTTCTTTAGCAATTGTAGTCCCTGAAATATTAATTTATGTTTCTGTAATCCAGAGCTAAAAACTATGTTGATGTTGCTATGAAAATTTGAAATACAGATTTATGGACAACTGAATGTCAACTGCATTGTGCATGTAGTCAAAGAAGAAATAATTTAATCATATTCCTTAATTTAATGCACTTCAAAGAATAGAAATGAAAATAGCCTGCCTTGGTAGCGTGGTGGTAGCATGTCTGCCTCACGTTCAAGAGGTCCCGAGTTCCAATCTCGGTCAGGGTGAATTACCTGGATAAGGTTTTTTCTGGATTTTTCCCTTATCCTGCAAGACGAATGTTGGGTAACCCTAAGCTCCATGGACCCCGGACTCATTTGAGCATCATTTCATCCATTCCATTCATCGTCCGATATGACTTAACGTTGGAGGACATAAATTTAAAAAAAAAAAAAAAAAAAAAAAAACAGAAATGAAAATGCACATAAGAATAATTTTTAAATGAATGAGAAATATATTAAAATTTGTAATGAGTAGAGGAAGCAGTCAATGTTGCATGGCTCCTTCATAGTATATGATATTGTTACCCTACCTCCAATAATATTTTTGCATCCCAGTGTACACTCCTGTCTTTCATAATCTAGAACATAATTAATGATTCTCTCTCTCTCTCTCTCTCTCTCTCTCTCTCTCTCTCTCTCTCTCTCTAAATCTTTCCCTACCTACCTCTCTCTTTAAATCTCTTCCTCTTTCCCTCCCTCCCACCCTCCCCTGCTGTTTTACATCAGTCTAAAGGAAGCCTGTTGGCATGGGAAGTTTTTTAGTAAAACAAACACATTAGCTTATATTCACCAATGTCAGAGCACGTAAATACATTTGAGGCAGTTCTTAGCCTCTTTCTTCTGCTTGGAGTCACATGAAATTCAGAAAATATTTGTTAGTATATACATATATGTGTTAATAGAGTATTTTCAGTAGCTGTTAGGTATATGGAGCTCTATATGTTTGTGTTATATGCATTTTGTTATTTTCAGAATCAGATTTCATAGAGGAGTGGTCTTTGGGTAGAAAGATGGTTTACTTGTGCATTACAACCACAGTAGGTCGGCTCAAGTACTACCATGCATGGCTCCTAGCGGATGCAATTTGCAATTCATCAGGCCTAGGCTTCAGTGGTTATGACAAGAAAGGAGTGCCCTGTTGGGATTTGATTTCAAATGTGGATATTGTGAAGTTTGAGGTGAGTACTTGTGTTTGCAAAACCCATAACTGAGCATTCTAATAGTGTATCTAACAAAAATCACAAACTTTTGACATCCCCTAAAAGCATTTGTATAAGGGGCGGGGGTAAAAGCTAAGTAATGATTTTGCTTAAATCTTTTATTAGAGAAAACGATGGGGTGGGTTACCATCTATACATTTCCATGCAAAAGCTGTACCTGGGAATCAGAAATCTCTCAGCACTGAATTGAAGTGGTTTGACCATAACCACCTGCTGACCACTACACAAAGTTATTTTAAGTGCAAAGGAAATTCCCAGCTAATTTTTAGGGCTTACTAAGCTAATTGAGACAATCTGGGCAAGATGTACTCCTGGTGAAGTCAACTGTATTGATTGATCAGCTGGATTTAGAGGTAGGTGTAAAGATTGTGACACATGTAATGCTGAAGTCAGAAGTGTGTGTGATGAATCTGCTGAACCTTTCTATTGGTGGGATTTCAAAAGTCATAATTTGATATCTGTATTTGGTTATAAACATTTTCTCGATTAGTTTTTATGGGTGGCTGGCTGGTATGATATATTAAGGTGGCTTTGGCATCTGTTTTGTAATTGAAGTCCCATAATGTGCAATAAACAAGATTTATCTACTTGCTTATATTTTATATTGAGGAAGTGTCAACTTGCGCAGATTTTGAGGTTTCTTTTAGTTTTTCCTATATACACTTCATTAACATTTATTTTATATATTACAGATTTGTAACTTTATGGTATCATTTTCTTGATGGAGCTTTTACTAAGTTTGCTAGGTTATGTCTTTTGAAAATTGAAAACTGATATATCTCAGAAGTTGCTGATGAAGTTGCTTATGATCTCTCAGAGTTTCCACGATGGTTGAGTCACTTATCTCTTTTTGTCTCTCATACTTATCAGCAAGTTTGGAACCATTGATGAGAGCTGTACTGATATGTTTATATTCTTTATTAAATGCCTCTTTATCCATTGGGGTTGGTATGATTGGTTCAGTTGGTTGGACACTGGATTACTGATCCCAAGGTTGTACATTCAAATCTGGCCCAGACTGAGGGTTTTCTAGTATGCGTAAGTGATCAACCAGATTTCTAGCTGGCATTACCTTCTAATGGAACTTGGAAGCACTAAAGCAAAGATGGTTCAAAGATCTTGCATCATACACATATTTGTAACTATTGGCTGTTTAAAACAAGAATATACATATTTCAGAACCATATATTAAACTGTAAGATATGTAGCTGCAAAATTTGGTACACATATTTACGCATCTCTCAAATTTAGGTTACAGATGTTCAGTATGTCCTCCACCATGATGTGAACAATATCACACTAATAATAAAATTCCTCCCATACTTGTTTAAGCATATCCATTGTCAAAAATACAATTTGGACCTCACTGTTACTAAATTCTTCTAATCATGCGTAATATCCATTGTCACTGATGTTATGGCAGTACAGATCTGGTTCAACTTGTAACAGTATTTTTGTGTTCGTGGGAATTGTAAATATATATAAAAATGTATGTAGTTGTGTGATTGGCCGAAGTAGTAGTGGTGTGACGTGGTGTGACGTGGTGTGATGACGTGTCAGTGAATCGGCCAATCACAAAATAAGGTGGGAATTGCTATGGGGACAAGAAAATCAATAATCTAAAAAAAGTGAGAATCTTGTGTCTTGCTGGAGAAGGAGAAAAGATGTTACGATGATTGTAATTGTAAAGGAAAATTAATAAGATTCAAAAAGTGTTATTCAATATTTATAATAGATAAGAGTGAATCATAGTTCATATTATATAATTAAATAATATATTACAAAATTGGACTCATCTAAATTTTATTTTCACCAAAAATCCGCATCCACACCTGAGAAAAGATCTCACGACTCTCAGTAGATTAAAACTCGACTTGGATGTTACAAAAAGTTGGCTTGCTTCTTATTAGTTGAAGATGAACGAAAATATAATCCCGTTACAAATGGCGCAGCAACGTGTGGGGCTCGAATAGGATAAAGAAGAGGAGATTAAAGCATCGTGCAGCTCCGTGGGAATTTAAAAGGAAAGAAGAAAGAAGAGAGAAGAAAGAAGAAAACGAGAACTGGTTTAAGTGAGTGAAATTAAAAAAAAAAAAAAAAATAATAGTAGTAGTAGTAGATTTATGTTGTTAAGAAATCAGAAAATAGTTAAAAAGATGGCGAGTAGAAAAGAAATAATAGTGGAAGGAGAAGTTACTGATAGTGTAGGAATGAATAGGGAGGATGCAAGATTAAGCATAGATAATGAGTCAATGTTGGAAAGAATAACAAGAATGTTAAGTAATTTAGATTCTAAAATAGAACAAAATGCAAAGAATTTAGATTTTAGAATGAGAGATGTAAAATCAGAAATAGGAGATGTTAAATCTGAAATGAGTAATTTAGATTCTAAAATAGAACAAAATGCAAAGAATTTAGATTTTAGAATGAGAGATGTTAAATCTGAAATGAGTAATTTAGATTCTAGAATGAAAGATGTAAAATCAGAAATAAGTAATTTAGATTCTAAAATAGAACAAAATGTAAACGATTTAACTAAGAAAATGAATGATTTAGATGTAGGAGTAAGACAGGAACTAGCACAAAATGTGAGTAAATTAGAAATTAATTTATTACAGAAGCTAAAACAGGAATTAAAATCTGAAATTTCACAGGAGATTAGAGAAGGGAGAAAAGAGTGTAGGGATAATATGGAAAGGCTCATGCAGATTATAGAGATTAATAAGGATGAGAATAGAAAGGAAGTCAATGAGTTGAGAGAGATAATTCAGGAAACTAGGTTAGGTCAGGACATTGTGAAACAAGAAATAAGAATGGAATTAAACAAAGAGTTAGAAACATTTAGGATACAACAGGCAGAAATAACACAAAAACAAAGAGAAGAATTAGGAGATAAAGTAGAACAAAGAATCAATGTAATTTGTTCTGAAATGCAATTACAACATGATGAAAGTAAGATACACCAAGAGGAAATAAAGTTACAAATTGATGAGATAAGTAAAGTAAAAGAAGAAGTAATTTTGCAAATTAAAGAGGTAAAAGAACATTTTGAAAAAGAAAAGGATAACTTAGGAAAATTGACACAAGTTGTAATTGCATTACAGGCTAGAAAAGTAAATAACGGGAAAGAAATGTCTAGAATTACAAATATAAACGATTGTGACTTACCAGGTGAATTAAGCAATCATCAGAAGTCTAGTGATGTAGTAAGTGAATGTAGTGATTTTGTGAGTCCAGATAATGATATTAATTATCACAGAAACACACAGAACATGTCCTCACACACACAACTCCACAGTCTAGGTCAAAATGAATGTGTACATTATTCACTAAATGATATTAGTCCACCAAGTTTTGATGAGGAATCAGGTGATAATCCAAAAGTATTTCTTAGGGAATTGGAAGAATATTTCCGTATTAAGAGAATTCCCAATGAATTTCGGATGGTAATAGTAAAACGCTGTTTGAAGAAAAATGCTCTTGAGTGGTTAAGGTTAACTTTGGCTTCACATGAAACATACAGTACTTTCAGAAATCTGTTTATAAATAGATTTTGGGGACCTGAGAGACAAAGAAGAATAAAAGTTGAGTTAGCAACGGGTAGGTTTGAGTTTAAAAAAGGGATTTCTATGACTGAATATTTCTTAAAATTAGCAAACAAAAGTAAGTTGATCAATCCCGAAATTTCTGAGACAGAAATTGTCAACATGCTAATACGTCATTATCCACCACATATCAGAAATCATTTAATTGTGGCTAAGCCTATCGATTTCTCTGATATGATTGAATTATTATCCGAATTTGAAGCACATAACCTCATTAATGATACTACATCCTGTGATGGTAACTATAATAACGTCCATATTGAGCGAGGAAGAAATCGACAGGAATCACAACCTACAAATAATAGGAATAATAGGACGAGTTTAAATTGGGGCGGGGCACCCGTGAGAAATCAAAGATTTGAAGGAAGAGGTTATGATCCTAGACGAACTTATGAATCTGTAATTCCCGGAACAGGAAGTGGAGTTCAAAATAATGTGCAAAGGAATTATCATAACAATCAGTCGGCGAGAATTGGAAGAAATGATCAAATAAACCATGTAAGATTTTATCGAGGAAATAATCAGCGAATAAGTAATTTTAATAGGGGTAGAGGTACTAGTTTATTTAGTGCAAATCAAAGAGATTTTAGGGGTGTGAGATTTGAAAGAAGTAATCAAAATGAATTAGTCGAAAATACACAAAGCACAGAGAATGATGCGAATATAAACGATAGCACCAACCTAACCAACAATGAAAGTATTAATTAAGGGGCGAATAGGTGAATGGAATTTCAATTTTATTGCGTTGGTAATTCCACATTTGGCAAGAGATGTAATTGTGGGTAATGATTTATTATATGAATGGCAAAGTGTATTGAATTTCGAAATGCATGAAATGAAGGTTAAGACAGAAAATGATTTATTAGTAATAAAATTATTGGAAGAAGATGGAAGAAAAGAAGAGAACAGGGATAATATAAATAATGAAAGGTTTTTTGTGGAAGATATACTTTTGCAAGAAAATGGTAATATTGAATACGATGAAAATGAAAATTGTGGGAAGAATTTAATTATTGATGGATTGTAAAATAATGTAACTGACCTTGAAAAGCATTGTTGCCAATTATATACAATACAAGATAAGAACGGCGGAAGCCAAGTGGAGGAAGAAATAGAATTCCAGAGAATATTACAAGTAAAGTTAGAAAACACATACAATTTAGACCAAGCGAGAAAAGAACAGTTGAAATTGTGTATATTAAAGAATAGAAAAGCCTTTAGTTCAAAACCTGGACTGTGTAACAAATACACACACACATTTAAAGTGAATGATACTGATCCCTATACACATAAAAGCCCTGACAGTAATTGAAACAATATTGAATATATACTATGTGTGTGTTAAATAATAATAAAAATAAAACATTGTTAAACATCAATATATTGTTGTATTTTAATTAATGTTAATTTATTGTTGTTAAATGTTCATTTATTATATTTCATCCAATGTATGTATATTATTATATTTTATGTATGTTGTATTGGTGTTGTGTAATATTGGTGTAAACGAAATTGTTAATTGGGGCTGTTCTTCGAAATATATGGAAACAGATTGTTAATTCCTTTATTTGGTTATTTTCCATATATTTCGAAGAGGGGCATTTGTAACAGTATTTTTGTGTTCGTGGGAATTGTAAATATATATAAAAATGTATGTAGTTGTGTGATTGGCCGAAGTAGTAGTGGTGTGACGTGGTGTGACGTGGTGTGATGACGTGTCAGTGAATCGGCCAATCACAAAATAAGGTGGGAATTGCTATGGGGACAAGAAAATCAATAATCTAAAAAAAGTGAGAATCTTGTGTCTTGCTGGAGAAGGAGAAAAGATGTTACGATGATTGTAATTGTAAAGGAAAATTAATAAGATTCAAAAAGTGTTATTCAATATTTATAATAGATAAGAGTGAATCATAGTTCATATTATATAATTAAATAATATATTACAAAATTGGACTCATCTAAATTTTATTTTCACCAAAAATCCGCATCCACACCTGAGAAAAGATCTCACGACTCTCAGTAGATTAAAACTCGACTTGGATGTTACAAAAAGTTGGCTTGCTTCTTATTAGTTGAAGATGAACGAAAATATAATCCCGTTACAAACTCTTTTAGATTCTGTGATAATAGTGATACTTAAGTGCTGTCCTTAATGAAACACCACAGAATGAAGTCAAGTACCTCAAGTATAATGACCATGTAGGCCAGCTGAGAAGAGTTTTCACCACCAGTTCAACAGTTTGGTGGAGGTGGAGTTTCATTCAGATATTCACACACTTGGCAACTCCACTGAATGATGTGGGTTCCATAGACCCCAGATTCAAACTTTGTTTATATACCTTCCCGCTGGGGTGGTAATTTGCTTCCATCAACACTTACTTTTAAAGCAAAGCCTCTGAAACATGTTCTGGAAAAATTTAAAAGTAAATGTTGTTTAGTGTCATCAATCGACTCTCTTTAAAGTTAATTTATCATAACAACACTGTTTTCAACACTTCCAAGAAAGGAATTGAAATAGTTGTTAAAAGTGAGGCTAATTTAATATTAAAAGACTTAATATAATCTCAGAAACTATTTGTAGTTGGTTTATTAATACTCGTCACTTACTTGTTTATATTTATGAGAGACTAGTTTCAAAGGTATTCGCCTTCATTTTCAATCTCTTTCCAATCTCTCAATCTCAATCTCTCTGACCAGTTGCTTTGAAACTAGTCTCCCATAAATATAAACAAGTAAGTGACGAGTATTAATAAACCAACTACAAATAGTTTCTGAGATTAATTTTGACGTCACTCTTATTAAATTCCTCCAAACACATATGACTTAATATAATTTTGAGTCAAACAGTACTCACTGCTCCATTCATTAATAGTATTTACCTAGAACACGTTTTGTTAAGACCTTCCCAACATCTTCAGCTAATGTTGACTACTGAATGTTGGTTTGGTGAACTTCTTAGAGGCAATAGGGGCATCTCTGTTGGTATCTTGATAAATCACTGTGCTTTTCCGATTGGTGTTTTAAGAGGGAAATCACTTACATTTTCATCAGCGATACACTTCCACACGGTATTTCTCATACAGTTGGGTTGCGCCGTGGCTCAGTGGTTAGACCGCTTGGCTCTCACCAAGGCGGCCCGGGTTCGATCCCAGGCGACCGCAAAGTGAGATTTGTGGTGGACAACACGGCGCTGGGGCAAGTTTTCTCTGGGATCTCCGGTTTCCCCCGCCATCTCATTCCGCCGGTGCTCCATCTGCATCTCATGTATCATCAGTGTCATCGCCTGCGGTGTCGTATGTAGTAAAAGCGGGCGTTAAACACTACACACATTTTCTCATATGGTTTATATTTACCCACGTTTCGTCAAAGTACACTATAGGCCTACCTGTAGATCTCGGTTCTTTCATTCGTATTAAAAATTTAAATCTTTTAGAAACAATATCCATTCGTTCCATTAAAAACTGTCTTCCTTGTGAGTTTTTACTGTAACTGAAATTAAGCTTTTTAAGAATTTTTCTTAAGGACCACACGCTTCCTTTAAGTAAGGCTTTAGCTCTTAAAGCCTCATATGTCCAGCAAACTAGGCAGAAAATCCGTACGATACGCGAATCGATTGTTCGCTTAATAGCAGCAGCTGTGAATGAATCAATTTCTGTTTTTGGCGGTCTTCTATTAGGGCGCTTTTTGCCTGGTGTTTGCAGTTTACCGCCGCTAGCTTCTGCATTTTTGTGTTCTTTTAAATTCGTTGGACAGAACGAGAAGAAATACCTGTAACAGCAGCAGTCCTTTCAACGATACTCGTCACTGAAGTAGTCGGCTTTCCACATTTAAAAGCTTCACATTCATCACTGAAGAAACGGAACTTGAACTACAATTTCCCTAGAATCTGATTTTAGAACTTTCCCTCGAGATCCAACTTGAAACAACACAAACACAACTAAAACTACAAGAAAATAATTCAACATTATATCCATATGTTGCAACAATGAAAACATTGAAACATGAAAACATCCACAAAACAATAAATTCACAGTTCTATCGCTCATACACCACTGACATCCTTTAATCAACACACAACAGAGTGGGGGTTGTGAGCGTCTCCTTTCCACGAATCACGACAAAGCAGTGGTTGCTGACCCGCCCACGTGTGCTAGACAAGGACAACATTCTGTGTTAGACGAGGATAGTAGAGAATATGCCAACTTAAACCTCACAGACTGTAAATGTTGTGCCAGCATGTTGCCATGGTAGCCCAGTTGGTTAGAACAATCAAACAAACCAGAAAATCCATGGTCCAGATCCTGGTTATGGCAATGCATTTTTCAGTCTGATTCTACCTTTCCATCACATTACTGTTAATATTCTTTTATACAATATTATACTTTATACTCTCTCTCCCTCTCTTTTCTTCCCTTCTCTCTGTGCTTATATATGGACGAGAAAGAAAGTGCTGTTGCAGTACAAAAGTGTTAGCACTCATGTTTATTCTAATGAGCACAGTATTACAAATAATAGAGCATAAAGAATGCTTTTCAATTATTCACAGGTTGGTCTGAGTTTACGAGATAGCATTGAGCAGTGGAACAAAGGTACTACACGCTGGTTGAGGATGGTTGTGTATGAAAGAGCCCCACGTTTCCGTACCTTGCTAACCTATTCCATGTCTGCTCTTTGGCATGGATTTTACCCTGGCTACTACCTCACATTTTTAAGCGGGGCATTGTTCACCTTTGCTTCAAGAGTGGTGAGTCAATAAACAATTATAGCTCTTCTTTGCTAGTAAACACTAAGTAATTTACTATTCTAAAACATACTTTATGTAATGTACGTATCTCACAACATGTGAAATCTGTGTTTATTAAAGAGGACAGTACAGCAGTGCCATCTTCCATGTGAAACATATAATCAGCTATCACATTAGTTTGCAAACAGAGCAAGACAGAGAATAGGACAGTCTGAGGAACTCCTAGACTTTAAATATGGTCAGGTCATTGGGTGGCATTTTATAAAAAGACTGCACTGGGTTTCCACCCTCCTGAACAACCCTGGATCCACCATTTCCAATGTTATAATGATATGAAAATATGGAGGAATATGCGAGGCATGTTTTTTAAGTCAGTACCGTTTTGTGATTCTGCCACCGCAGTGCTACGGTTGGCGTTGTGTGCAGGCACGCTGGTTACCTACATCTCTTGTCTACACACTGACGCCATTACAGTGTAATTCTTCATTGTCTACTTTGGTTACTGAGTGTTTAAGATGCCTCCGACAATCGTGAGTCCCGCCGATTGTGAAGTACGGGCTGTTAATACAATTTCTTAGTGCTAAAGGCGTAAAACCGATCGATATTCATCATGATATCTGTGAAGTTTATGGACAAATTATTATGAGTGATGCAATGGTAAGGAAATGGGGTGAGAGCATTTAAAGATGGCCGCACAAATGTGCATGATGAACGGAGTGGGCGTTTTCGGTCGTTACTGAAGATTTGGTGGAGAAAGTGGACGAAAAGGTGAGAGAAAACAGACGCTTTACAATTTCATCATTGTGCCACTATTCGGGCCCAAATGACCTTGTTGTCGACGGGCCCTAAAACACCACACATTCACTCACTCACTTGTGCGACTATTTTCCTCAATATTCTCGTAGTGTTTTGTATCGCATTGTGACCGAGAACTTGAAGTACCGGAAATTGTGTTCACGTTGGGTTCCGAAAATGTTGACGGATTTGCACAAAACCCAACGTTTAGGCAGTGCATTGACTTTCCTTGAGCGGTACCACAATGAAGGTGAAGATTTTTCAGATCAAATTGTTACTGGTGACAAATCATGGGTGGCCTACGTCAAACCAGAATCGAAACAACAATCCATGGAATGGCGACATTCATCATCACCCACTAAAGTGAGGTTTAAGGAAACAATTTCTGCCTGGAGAATCATGTGCACAGTTTTTTGGGACAGAAAAGGAGTATTGCTAGTGGAGTTTCTGCCTCGTAATGAGACAATCAATGCAGCGTCTTATTGTGAGACATTGAACAATCTGCACTGTGCAATCCAGAACAAAAGACGTGGCAAGTTGAGTAATGGTATCGTTTTGCTGCATGACAATGCCCGTCCACATGTGGCTAATTGGACCAAAGATCTCATCAAATCTTTTCAATGGGAAACTCTAGATCATCCTCCATACAGCCCTGATCTGGTGCCCAGCGACTACCATTTGTTCCTGCACTTGAAGAAACATCTGGGCGGTCAGCGTCTTCAAGACGATAACGAAGTCAAAACAGTTGTGATACAGTGGTTAACACGTCAGGCGGCAGAATTTTATGAGGAGGATATTCAAAAACTGGTGCCAAGTTATGACAAGTGCCTCAATATTCACGGAAATTATGTAGAATAGTAGATTAAGGTACAGGCTTTCATGTAAAAATAAAATTATTGCGATATCTATGCACATCTTTTTTTAATTCCAAAATGGTACTGACTTAAAAAACATGCCTCATATATAACCCAAAAGCAATCAGGCTGACATTCCATATTGAGCTCTTAGAGAAAATTCAGGCCATGCCATGGCTGAGTGGTTAGGCTGCTTGGCTGTCACCAAGGTGGCCCGGGTTCGATCCCAGGTGACTGCAAAGTGAGATTTGTGGTGGGCAACATGGTGCTGGGACAGGTTTTCTCCGGGTTCTCCGGTTTCCCCCGTCAGCATTCCACCAATTCTCCATCATCTTTCCTATCATTCATCTTGCCCTGGTGGACAACATGGTGCTGGGACAGGTTTTCTCTGGGTTCTCCGGTTTCCCCCGCCAGCATTTCACCAATTCTCCATCTTTCCTATCATTCATCTTGCCCTCATATATTATCCACTTCGTTCATCTTCACACTAGGCATTGGGCTGATCACCTATCCTGGTTCTCTATCGGTTCCAAAGCTTCGGTTCCTCAGGCCAGACCTTAAAATGGATAGAGGAACAAGAATCCCATAACACCATGATAGTGGTACAACTAGGTAAGTTGAAGAAGAAGAAGACGACGACAAAGACGACGACGACAAAGACGAAGACGACTGAAACATTCTGTACTTATTATACAAGAAAATTTGTGGTATGTGAAGTACAGTGTCTCAGTCAACTATAGTATAATTTTAATTATTACATTTATTCATTCATTCATTTATTTTCTTACATTAAAACATATACATGTTATCAGATATGTCAACAAGAAATATTTACAATATTTACAATTTGAGGTAGTTAATACAATGTTTACAAATTTAAAAATTCATCTACGCTATAGAAACTGTGTACTTTTAAAAAGTTCAATAACATTCTCTTAAATTTTTACTGTGGTTCAATACTTTTTATGGATTCAGGTAGCTTGTACAGATGTAAGCCAGTATATGCAAAACTATTTTCATAAATTTTTGTTTTGTGTGACTTTATAAATAAATCATGTTTAGTTCTAGTATTATATATGAACTTCTGAATTTGTTTTAAAATTACTTAAGCACGATTTCATATGGATAAGAGTTTCATATATGTATATACATGGCAAAGGTAAAATATTTAATTTCTTAAAGTATGGCTTACAACTAGTTGTGCTCGGAAGATCTGCTATGATTTTAATTATTTTCTTCTGTAGTTTGAACACTTTAATACTGTCTTTAGAACTTCCCCCCAAAAAATTATACGATATACCAATAAGCTATGGATATATGCAAAATAAACTGCTCTAAGAATCCTAGAGCTAGACATATATTTGACTACCGTAATTAAATAGCACATTTTACTGAGCTTTCTTGTCAACACATCTATGTGAATTTCCCATCTCAAATTTTCATCTATTATCAATCCCAAAAATTTGATAAAATTTACATAGTGTTAATTCCAATTTAACTTTTCAAATTAATATTGTGTGGTTGTTTCTTTTGAAGGGGGCTGCTAGGGCACCCTTGATGCTTTGTGTCATGTTGCATCATTAGCTTATGTGTGACATTCAAACCACTTTGCTGTCTCTCATTGTACATTAGTTTGAGAATGATCTTTGTAACAACTTGGACTTTCATGGCCGGCGTCAATCCATTAATATGTAGCAGTTTCCAGGCCTACTGGCTGTGGTCTAGTTGGAAAAACTGAAGTTCCTGACGTTTCACTCATACGTGCGTTGAGCATCCTCAGAGGACCCATGGCAAACTAGAGTGGTTCCAGCATAGGGCACCAAATATATTAGGCTGGAAGGAGACCACCTACTTCTCTCCTATAAATAATCTCCTGTGAAATAATATAGGCTTCACACTCCAATAGAGCAACGAAATACACGGAGACACAGAAATCACAGAGTACTGCCTACCTACCATACATAAGTAGAGTAACAGACAGAATCAGCAAACTGTTAGATAAGTTTAACATAAGAACCGTCTTTAAACCCACTAAGAAGCTCAAAGATCATCTCCGTTCAGTCATGGACAGACGGGACCCTCTGGCCACAAAAGGGATCTACCGTATTCCCTGCAGCTGTGGCAAGGTGTACTTTGGCACTACTAAACGTAGTATATGTATCCATATTAAGGAACACCTAAGCAACTCCCCCCAGGGGCCTACTTTGGTAGGTACGGGTTTGGCGCACCCGGTGTCCCGAGCCAACATTCTCCCTCATGTGGGCTCCTCTTCATGGTTGAGGGAGACGGTCAAAAGGCCCACCCACGTGTAGGCCGTGCGTGGAGACCCGTGTCGGTGGAAAGGTTTGTCCTGGTGGTTGAGGGATGCGTATCTGAGCTCGTAACAGTGTTCTTCTGAATTCGGGGAGGGTGCGCATTACTAATACACTACTTTGGCTTCTGCTTCGCCTAAACGGGAGGTTAGGGACTAACCCACCGCTAATCAATTGGCCAGGACTAGGTATTGTCGCCAGGTCATTGTTGATTGGAGGCAGCGCGGGTAACAAGGTCGAAGAAACGGCAGTGCAGTGTGGAGATGGCTTGCCAAGATGGTGGGCGGGAACAAATGGATTTGGCAAGAGTTCTCCTTTGTTCTAGCCGGTCTTGATTGTTTGAGAAATTTCTGGTGTGTTAGAAATCGATAAAAAGGCAGCCTGCCTGAAAGAGAGACAGTCAGTCGGTAACTGAATGCGTGCAGTTAAGCAGCTGTGTTGGTTGACCTGTATGTTACATTGTGTATGTGAACAGTGTATTGCTACGGAAATAAGTGCAATTTTTTTTTGTGTTTGTAACTTGGACTTTTTATTTCAAAAACCCACAAAGTCACAGTATTGTACCGAACCCCAGGGTGAGTGGGATGGCAGCTCGCTATATCCCTTGTGTAGCCCTGTCATCCCAGTGGGATGACCCCTTGTTGGGCTCCGTGGTGGGTGGGGAGCACTGGGGGTTGAAACTTAGTCCATCTTAGTATGGTAAACCCCTCTATTAACAAAATTATTAGCAAAAGTGGAAAGGAAATAGCCGAGTGTAGTGGTCCTCGTTATTTAGTTATTTATAGAACTGAGGAAGGTCGGAAGTTTAATACCATGAATCCGTTCGTTATTCAGAAGGGCTTAGATAGTATTGCTGGTTCTGTGAAGGCATGTACTAGATCCCGCAATGGCATGCTCCTGGTCGAAGCAGTTTCTTCGACACAGGCTGCTAAAATCTTGAAAGCCAATATGCTTGCAAGCTATCTGGTGCGCGTTGAATTGCATAGGACTCTGAACTCCTCGCATGGTGTTGTGAACACCAGCGCATTGGATGGTATGTCCAATGAGGAGATTCAGGAAACTTGGCGGAACAAGGTGTGACAAGTGTATATCGAGTTCACCGCAAAGAACGAGGTGAGCTAGTGCCCACTCGTACCCTGTTTCTTACCTTTGATCGGGTAGAACTCCCGAAAAGGATTAAGGCAGGGTATGAAGCTACTGAAGTGAGGCAGTATATACCTAATCCAGTGAGGTGTTATAAATGCCAGCGCTTTGGCCACACAAGTGATTCATGTAATGGAGTTGCCACTTGCATTGACTGCGGGGAAGTCAAGCATGACAATGCATGCACTTCACCTGCAAAGTGTGTTAACTGCAGTGGTAAACACTCAGCAAACTGCAGAGAATGTCCCCGTTTTATGGAGGAGAAGGCGATCCAAGAGATCTGGGTAAGAGAGCGGGTGTCCTTCGTGGAAGCCTGGAAACTCTTGCATATTCGCCAGTCTTCTGTACCTAGGACCGTTACTTATAGCGCAGTTGCAGCTAAGCCGGTACCTAGACGTGAAATCGCAACACAAACCTGTGAAATAAACGGGGAAGTAGTATGCGAAAGATTAATTACACCAAGATCACAGCCAAAGCAACAAACACCAACACGAACAACAGTGAGCGCGCCGACCAAGTCCAGTCCTAAGAAGAAGGATTCAGCCAAGTCACCGCCGAAACCATCCACTTCAAGAACATGTGAACCGGTAGTATATAATGTATCGCCAAGGAAATTTAAGACCTCTTATGACAGAACGAACTTCCTCAAGAAAAATAGTAAGACCAGTGAAAGGAGAGCTAACCAGCACAAGAGTCCGCGAACATCTCCGTCCACAACATCTGAGGACTCATCTGGAGAGGATACAGATCTGCGATAAAGTCTATATATGACCAACTCTATATTTTCCATCAATTTTATAAGTTTGCTATTCTTTTAAAGTAATTTTTCATTATCTTTAACTGCTTTTCTTTTCATATGAATAACATTTTCCAGTACAAAACAATGTGTTCTCTTCCAGTCTAACTTGTGCATATATGAATGACTATTCAGTTTCAAATGCTCTTGGAGCATTGGCAAAAGTCAGCAGTCCTTCAGCTGTTATATCATCTTCCCTTTGTTTACCACTTCTGTCATCCTTGCCACAAACACTTGCTGCTTCTCTTACCTTGTTACACACTTATTCTACACTTTAGTTTATTTTCAGTCATACAATATACACAGTGTTATTGAAGATCACGTCAGAAGCAATTATAATGGATAAGATACAAATAATTACGATTGACACAATTAGTGGTACTAGACACACCACTATTAATAAATGGTAATTAATAATTGATATAATAATAGTTGTCATAATAATAATAATAATAATAATAATAATAATAATAATAATAATAATAATGAGGTAAATGTACGAGTATTTTTATCTGGATTCAACAAATCTAGATTAAAATCCCCAGCTATGATTGTTCAGTATAGTTAGCTGATCAAGCAAGCATTGTAATTTATCCATAAAAATATTAAAATGTGCACCAGGTGGACGGTAAATACATTGCAGATTAGCTTCTTAAATGCGACTTCAACTGCAGCAATTTCTATAATTCTTTCTACAGATAAATGCTGTATGTGTTTTAATAACTTATGTTTACCAGCAGTGATTTTACTAAAAATAGTGACTCCACCTCTGTGTATTTCTTGCGAGTAATCTGCTACACATTTATAACCAGCATAATTGTAAACTGTAAATTTTCTTTTTTTATGCCAGTTTCAGTTAATATGAATATGTCAGGGTTGAATTCATGAATTATTAGTTCAATATGGGTTCTTTTATTGGCAGCAAACTGGACGTTTTGGTGCAAAATTTTATAGAAATTGCTTAGGTCCTGATCGATTACTACACAATTACTGCACTGTTTTATATTATTGTTTACAGTGCTTTCTCCTAGTTTCCCTGGTAGGGTAATGCAATTGTCATTTTTGTGCTGAAAAGGCTATTTACAACAACAGAAATTTGACTACCTAAAACATCTTTACCACGACTATTTAGATGCATGCCATGCCTTGTGAATAGTTCTCTCTTTAACTTGGTAGTATCTACAACCCGTACCTTTTGGAAATGGCTACATATTTTCTTTACCTTTACATTGGCTAAGTCCACTTCCTTATTTACCACTGAAAAATTTGGTAAGCCGTGTCTATGTGATATCAGAGGTACTATCACATTAGTACTAATAAGGGAAAGCAAAGTTGCTTTTAAGGCACTGTACAGATTGCTACTTTTGTTTCTTGCTACATCATTGGATCCTGTGATTAACACTACACAATCACTTTTTGTAAGAGTGTCATCTATGTTCAGATTTTCCACAACACCACGTGTAGTAGCTCCAGGCTTCACAATTCCAAACTTTTCAGATTCACTAACTTCCAGTCATTCAGCAGTGCCCCGTGCATGGCTATCGCCAATGACAATAACCTTTTTCCCAGTCTTTGGCGACTTTTTAGGTTAGGTCTGTGGTGAGATCTTACCTTGATGCCTTCATCACAGTGATTGTCGCTCTGCAGAATGTTGAATGGGTTTGTGTGCGAGAAAGAAGGACTATCTTGCATCTGCTTTGCTTTCTGGCTGTATTTCCTTTTATACGTAACGGTGTTCCAGTCTTCATCTGTAAATATTGATCGTGATATCATCTTTCCATGCCAATTTTCAGGCTGACGGAGCATGAGCTCGAGAGTATGACCCTTTAGCTTCGGACCTCCCGAATTTTGAATTTCATACTTGACAATGTCCTCATCCATTACTATGTCAGAACTGACAGCACTTGATAATTCTGGTTCATTCTTTTATTTGGCTGTTGTAACCGTCCTCCTACTAAACAGTATCAGACTTGGGTGTTGATTGTGTGATGCAGCTGCCACCTTTTGTAAGAAATTCGTGAGATTGCAGCAATGCAGGAGAAAAATAATTTCTTTATATCTATATTTTTGTCAGCATCAGGCAAATGCACTACCCCCTGAACAAGCTGTTTGTAATAATGCAAATTAAATGAGTGTATTTACCTGCATCTTGTGCAATTACTGGAATAGAAAAATACCTTAACATTTTGCAGAAAATATAAGTCTTGCAAATGCAACATTGAATTATAAGATTTTTCTATAATGTATGTTAAAATAATGAATTAAGGCACATTCTGGAGAGTTAAACATGTTCATTATAAAAATAAACTTTTGAACAATAAACAATGTATTTATAACGTAAAATATTTAATCCTAGATGCTTTAGTAAGAAGTAAAAGGTTTAAGAAAATTCCCAAGTAATTGATACCTAACAATTGATAAAAAATAAGGAACAATATTAAAAACTCTATAAGAAGATAGTGAAAAATCACAGTTCGAAAACGTCCTACTGAAGCATAAGGTGGAATTAATTACATTGTTGGAAGGAGGAGACCCAAGAGTAGTATGCATTGCTGTTTTGTACATCATCTTCAATACATTCAGTTACTCTTGGCATCTGTCCCTTCCTGCCACACCATCATCTATGAATGTTGCTAGTTGAATTTCACACTAGTTGGTACAAGCTGCACCAAAAATATTAGAAACTTCATATGAATTACAATCACTGCTTTAGTTATGTTGTTTAAGAAAAATTTCAGAGGATAGAATTACTTAATTTATAATGATTAGTGTGGAAAACAATACTTAGAGGAATAACATATATGGATTATATTTATGTAACATTTAACATAAACAAATCAATACAACAAGGTGAACAATAAATGCAGTGACATTGTAGTTCCAGCAACAGTGAATCTGGGTTTGAATAATTAAGGAGAAATTTGAGACAAACTTTTTGATCATTGCTTAACTGAAACATTTGTAACAATATTCTTTTGTTATTTAACAATATTGTTATCATAGTAAATCAGACAATTCTTCAGTTTTCTTTGTGTTATTTTAATGAGTAAGAACTTATGTGGTATCACCTAGGGTTGATAAAATATATTAACATTCCTAATAATGAAAATGTAGCTCAGAAACTGTGATTTAACTTAGTTTGCTGTCGCTACTACCAAATTCTGTGTGGTGCAATGTAGTTATGCAGAACATTCACCAGTAAGAGCAACACATACCTGTGACATATGCAAATATTTATTTGTAATAGCCTTTTTGTGTCATTTTCTGGAGTAGAAATATCTGTAATAGTGTTTGAAATCTTGAAGGAAGTACATATTGGAAAGAAAACGAGGAGAGAAAGAAAATTGTCTGGTGTATAGTGTAGAATAGAACCTCAATTGTCTGTTACAATAGAGCATATGGAGTTGACAGTTAACTGAAAATGGACAGTTCATCTTAATATAAGCAGTAGGTTTAATAAGCAGTTGAACAAAAAAACTCGACAAACACATGGGTCTTATGAAACATTTCTGGTATATTTAGAAAAATGGCAAATAAAGGTGCTTGTTATCCATGGAGTAGGTCTGCATGGTACCAGATAGACTTTTGTTTTGTAAACCCAATACAAGTTTTGCACTTACATCCTTTTAGTTAGTTTTCTGGGTATATCACTCAGCAACAACTACATTATAGTCACTACTGTTCTTGGATCACTTTGTAATTTGAAACTAAAACTTAACTAATACTTCTGATAGCATCTTGGCTCAGTACATATATTTTCATTCTGCATTCAATTCGTAACATTAGTTAGTTTCCATGGAGTATATGTTCTGTATTGAATCCTGCATGGAAATGCATATTCATCATAAAAATGAAACTTAAATTCAAAATTCTTATGTACTCTTTGTAACACCTTGATTGTTTTATTTCCTCTACAGTCATTGAAACTACTAAACAGTTTACGATGCTATAAATATGGTTCAAGATGCTGTAACATGAATTTAAGGGTGGTATAGCTCATTCAAAAATTTTTTAGCCAATCTTCCTTCTAGAAGTGAAAATAAGCCGTAGGTCTACAGACCTATGCTTCAAAAAATTTTTAGCCAATCTTCCTTCTAGAAGTGAAAATAAGCTATATATTCCCACAACGTAGGTCTACAGACCTATGCTTTACCCATCTCCTTTGAAGCAGTGTTGTGAAAAACGAATAGTAGGTCCATAATTTTTGCAAAAAGGTTACCATTTCCTTTTGTTGTGCTTGCCATTCATGCTAAAACTTCTGGTGAAGGAATGATAAAGCTGTAAGAAACTGGTGCATTACACAGCAGGGCTGCTTTTACATTTTTCATATTGGTGACATTCTTTGATGAGTCAAATGGATAGTTGTAGTTCTACTGTATCATCACATTATTATTATTATTATTATTATTATTATTATTATTATTATTATTATTATTATTATTATTATTATTATTATTAATTATTTATTTATTTATTTATTACCACACCCACCACCACTGCCAGGTTTATATTAAAATTGTATCTTTTTTCTATGTAGATACTTATATATTGTGTCTTTATATATTCACAATAAAGTCCTGTTATTATGCTCTCAATTATAATGCTGTTCCTGTTTATTACTCCCTGGACATTCCATTCTACTGCCATACAATTTTACCCTCAATATTTCCAATTCCTGCCATTGGCGCATGTTTTTGGATAAAAAATTTAAAAAGTACATAATATGTATAGGTATACACATAAATAATTTGTTAAATCTGTAATGTTTTAAAAGAATGAAAAAGTTGTATATGTGGGACTGTACTGAGCATTCATTGCAGTTTTAGTGTTTTACCTAAAAATCCTTTTGGGCTGCACCTTTGATATCTTATTGTGAAAGGAATTTGCACTTGCAAAAGGGTCACTTCCAGTGTGTTTCCTTAGTCTTTCTTTGTACAGTGTGTGAGAAGTTGAAAGACTTAAAATGGCAAAGCGTAAATGTTTCTTTGTAAGTGAAAAATTACAAATTCTGCAGCAGTATGACACAAATTCCACCCTAAATCAAAAGAATTTTGCCAAATCTCAAGGAATTATCTCACCTAGTAGAAAAAAAGGAGGAAACACAGAAACAGAAATGTTGTTACCAATATGGCAAACAGTAGCTGTAAACGGAAGAAAGTAAGAAGCGTTAAAGGTGAAGACATTGAAAAGTTCTTATTGAATATATTCAACAGTCTTGTGATTTCTCATTACCGTTAAGTGGCAAGTGATGTAAGGAAAAGCACAAAAAATTGCTGGCAAACTGGACATAGACTTTTATTCCAATGACTGACTCGATAGATTCAAGCAAATATGTGGCATAGTGTATCAGCAAATCACTGGTGAATTAGAATCATTTTGTGAGTGTAATGTGAATGAAAACATAATTATTCATAGTATGAGTTCATAGCAGTCAACAACTGAAGAATGTTTCCTTAAGAAATGATCCATTTTTGTTCATTTACGAGTGTACTGTACCCAAATAATAGAAATAAAACTGATTATTATGCTGCATTTTCAATTAAATTGTTTCAAAATTCCTTTTTCATATTTAATAAATGATATCCTGTATGTAACACTGTCCCTATTATTGTGTTTTTGGGTCACAGTTCCTTGATGAGCATAATTACAGGGTTTTGCTGTGTATATATTGACCTGTGCTTTTGTAATATGTAAAAAATAGAAAATGTTTTATGTGTTGATAGTTGTGTAAGCATTGTTGTGTTAATGCTTGTATTCTTACAAATAGGTTCGTCGAAGTATTCGTGGCTATTTTCTGAGCTCAAAGGGACTGAAGATTTTTTATGATACCATCACATTTCTGACAACTCGTGTTGTAATGGGCTACATAACTTTCAGCTTTTTACTGCTGGAATTTTGGCCAAGTGTTCAAGTATATTTGTGAGTATTGCTTGTGTTGTAAATAGAAGTACTTGACAGTTTCTACATAGATTACCATTTACGTACTTGCTAACTTTTTAAAATGCTGATGTTGCACATATATAAACTAGACTTTCTGTGTTGTGTATTAAGCAGGCTTAATTTATGATAAATGCATGTACTGATTGAAATCCTTGTGTTGCTTTTCATTCCATTCATTAAACTTATAAAGTGGAATCTCAGTACGTTTTTACAGGGACCAAGAATTTGGACATCCTAAATTGCGAAACTTATTTAAAAAACTTGAAAAATAGCAGGATGTGAAATTATATTTGCATTACCCCAATGCATACACATATGAAAACTGCAATTAAATTATGTTTGAAAACATACACATCACAACACTGTTTTTATGTCATTTGCATTTGAAGAACATGCATTTTTTACTACTTTTTCTGGCCTGGGTTTAATAATGCTTTGGCCATTTTAGAATCTTCATTAGTTCTGTATCAGCATCAAAACTCGACATACAGTGCTTCACTGTGTCCATTATGTTAATGATTTTGAACAGTGTAGGAAGTGGCAATGACTGTTTTGTTGTCACCGGGACCACCACTGCCACTGACATTACCCTCTTTTTTTGTTCTTTGCCTATAAGACTATCTGTTGGCATGAACTGAGAAACTGAAATATCTTTGTTGCATTGCCCTTAAGCATCAAAGTTAATATCATCTATGTTCCTTTCTTCTACCAGCATTTGCTCCTATTCTGTTAGAGATGTTCCTATACATCCAATGTCCTTCATAACTCCACAAAGAAATCTGGCTTTATTGAAGCAATTTGTGATACTGATAATGCTTTGTCACACTAACTTCCCAGTGAATTTAATGAAATGCATCTGCAATGGCAATCTTGCTTTAGGGGGTTCAACAAGTCATTTTCGTTGTAATATTTATATATTTATGTTTTGGACATCTTATAATGCATAGAATAATAATAATAATAATAATAATAATAATAATAATAATAATAATAATAATAATAATAATAATAATAATAATAATATGAGTTGTGATAATAAAGAAACCCAATTCATACTCTGACATTTTATTGGAAAAAAATCAGTCAGTGGCTGTGTTATCCCCTACAACCTAGTGCCCTCCCCAATCCCTACACTGCTGCATGTAAATTTTCCACTGTTGGAAGCTGTGCTGTAGATCATCTTACGTTATGCTATTCAACATTTGCCTCAGTTTTGCTTTAACTGCATCCACTGACTAGAACTTGCTACGTTTGAGAGCAAACTTGACTTTTGTGAAGAGCAAAAAAGTTGCACAATACTAGGGCCAGTAATTACAGAGAAACAATTTTTACTTAATTCTTCACCAGTAGTGCATTGTGAACTGGGACAGTCCTGCTGGCTTGAGGCGTTCTTCAAAAGACGCATAAACTCTTTAATTTTGAACCAGCTTTTTTCATCCAAGAATTTTATAATATTAAGTCCACTTTTGTGTAACATTTTTGTTATTGAGCTGTCACATCTGTTGCTGTAGCTGCTTAATTTAAATTGAAGCATGAAGGAAGAAAACCACATTATTGTATTTCACATTACTTTGTAAATATTTATGTGAATAAAGTTATTTTTTAATGTTTTATATTTTCATATATTTTAAATAGTGTGATTATTTTGATTTCAGATGTTTAACGAAGCCTATCTTATATAAGATTCATACTACACTATCAATAACTAATAGGATTTTGTTTCCTTTACAGATAACAAATATTGAAATAAAAATAAATAAAATACCCTAATTAAATTTCTTAAACCACTCAAAAACTTGTATATGAAATAGACACTTATCAGCAATGTTTGCAAGATACTTCCCGATCCCGGTACTGCTTTGAAATAGTATGAGGTAAAATGCCTTTCTATGACAACAATGAGAGGGGTGAATGTTGCTGGGAAGGATAGGGGCAACAGTAGATGGAAATGAAACTTCCCTATAGATAACAGCAATGACCCTACAAAATGTGTCTGCATAGGAGATAGCTACATGCCTACAATTAGTTTACATAAAAATATAAAATGTCAACAAAAGGAGTATAAGATATCAGTACTTATAGATGAATTCGGTTGGTAGTGTTTTTCTTTGAATGGCAACATAAAAGCAGTCTTAAAATTATAATTATTAACTTTGTCGATTGCAATGTTACCAGCAACATGGAGAAAGAGGGACAAAGAGAGGAAGGGAAGGAGGAAAAGAGAGAGAGAAAGATGTGCTTACTTTTTCTTTTATTGCCCTCCAACATAAGTCACGTCAGACAATGAATAAAAATGGGTGAAATGATGCTCAAATGAGTCCATGGTCCATGGAGCTTGTTTGCCCAACATTCATTATTCAGGATAAGAGTAAAGCTTGGAAAAAACCTTATCTAGAAAACTCAACTGATCAAGATTTGAAATAGGGACCTCTTGAATGTGACGTAAGACACCTACCCTGACATTGCAGAAGTGGGCATTGCTTGCTTGGTAATGTCTTGCATTAAGCTGGTGATTCTTGTCTGTTCATAAAAAGCACATTTAAATGCATGTTGTGCTTTTTGTACTGCACTGAGTGTCTATAAATTGTCTCCTATTTCCCTGCATTGCTGTTTTACATACCTTGTATCAGCGGGATAACCACCTGGTACACACTGCCAGTCAGATTCAGAGATGGTTTACAAGGAGACATGATATTGAGCTATTTGATTGATCCCTAGTTCTGACACAAATCCCATTGAACATCTGTGGACTAGACTAAATTGGATCTTAGCCTCAACCAAACAGACACCACCTGTCTCTTACAGCAGATGTATAATGGGAAAGGGGCTAGGTGCATGAGAGGAGATTGCAAGAGACGTTTCTTTGTGTCACAATCTTGTGGGCTCCATGCCCCATAGAATGAAGGCAGTTGTTCATGCCAGTGGTTTGTGGACAAGATACTAGCCCTACCACCACTTCTTGGAAATTAATTGTTCTTTCACACTGGCCGTGTGTAGGCTGAACTATGGAACATTTCCACACCACATTTTGGTTTATGAGTTTTATTTCACATTTTCAAGAACTAGCAACATTTGTTTTCATATTACAATAAAATATAATTATTCATTGTTATATTTTTATTGTTTCACCATTCTTAGTTTCTGTCTTTATGCCCATAGTGTTGTTATAACAAATATTTTAATATATCACTCTAAAACTGTATATTTACAATTATTAAGATGCACCAAAAAAACAAAAAAAAAAAAACAAAAAAAACAATTCAATACCAAGTTTTGAAATTGCTGCCAATGAAACCGAAGACAAGGACATTACTCCTAGGCCACTCATCACTTGATTGTTAATAGCAACATATTCTTTATAAATGTAAAGGGATGGTCCTCTTTCATTCGAGAAACCATACAGCAACTGTGATTTTCTGTCTCGCATATTCTGAACCAATCTACTATGTCCAACAGTCGCCTCATTATTTAATACTTGGTGTATGCTGTATAGTTAAAGGTTATAAAATTGGTAGAAATCTGGTGCAGCTCTTATTACAAAGGAGGGGTTGCACATTTTTTGTAATGGTCTTCAGTCTAAAATACTCAGTTCTACCTTAATCCACTTTTTGAGTGAAAGTTGAGCTTGGTTTGTAAAAATATGTGGAATAATTAACTCTTAGTAAATAATGAAGGTAGACATAAGAGATACATAGAATAAAACAATAACTACATGGGTTTGTTCATCTGGTATATACAGTTCTCACTTTCTATTGCTAATGGTTTTGCATATGTCCTATATTATATGTTATCGTTGCATATTTCGTTTGGGTAGTACAGCATATATATGTAAAGCTATAAATGTGCATGTAACGCTTCATTATTGCCCCATGTGATGGTACAGTCTCATGGGTTGCTCTGAAGCAACAGAAAAAAGTACTAAGGCGGGATTGAATTCACTAAAGCTATGTGACTTCACTTGGTACTTAGTATACAAACAATGAATTCTATACCAGCTGTATGATCTTGAAACATGTTTTCATTTTGCACAAAGTGTTTCTAATGGTCATCATGAAAATAAAAGGCATGCATATTTTTTCTTGCTGTGCCTAAAATATAATAAATTTTTTTATGTCCACCCCCTAAAATCAATTAGTGAATTTGAACAGGTGCAATTATTGTACTAATTGTACATTCTAACAGAATATTTGATTAGTACTTCTTAATAGGCACTACAACTTCATTAATAGAATGATTTGACCTCTGCAATTTTCTTCCATTCAATGCAAACTCTAATCAACTCTACCAAATGTCTTAACTTCATATTTTTTAAATCTTGTTTTGTCATCACACCATTTGTCTTTGGGTCTCTCCCTTAATTTAGATTCAAGAGGCTACCATGTGAATATTTTCTTAACTGTTCTCTCATTTTACATCATATACAAGTGTCCCAACAATCTTAAGTCTCTGCACTCTAATGAAATTAATATTTCTTTTTATTGTTATTTTATAGCTCTGCATTTCTCAGGGCTCTTCACTATTCTCTATCTTTGGTTAGTCCAAAAGTACTTAAAATCTTTCTTTCAAATATTAATAATTTTTGCTTCTGTGATTCAACACAAATGTTTCAGAGCCACATGACTATGGGTGTTATGATTGTGTTGTAAATTCTCATTTTTGCACTTTAAGATATTAGCTTGCTTTTCAGTAGATTATTTAACATGAAATATGTTTTGTTTCCAAGAACCACACTCTTTAACTTCTTCCTTTATGGAATTATTATTGTTTACTATAGACCCGAGGCATTTGAATAATTTTACAATTTTTTCTGTGTGATTGTTTATTATTAAATCTTCCAGCTTGTTTGATCCTTTGGAACATTGGAGAAATTTAGTTTTTTTCCATGTTTATCAAGAGTCTGAACAGTGCCAACTCATTCTTTAACTTTTGGAATGTTTCCATTGCTGCGTTTTTCTTTCTAGCAATAATTTGCATAGACCATGCATTGTTTTAACTTGTGTGCAATGTTAACTCTTAATTGTAACTTATTTTAAAAACATTAAATAATAACGTAAAATATTAAGCTATAACAGTGAAGCAAACAAATATATACAAATATAATAATTTGTAACTTAAAACTTCATTTATAAGAAATGATGAAAGTTTTCTTATAAATTGATCAGGATCGCGATTTTGTGAAAACTTTTTTCTCATCCTCAGCCAGTCATAAACAACATCGCGAACGTTACAATCGCTAGATGTCACTATGTTTCTGTTCGTGCTACCAAAATCTGAAAATGAAATAAGTTTAAAACAGAATCGACCGCCGGTATTTCAAAATTCATTGCGCGATGTTTTTTTTTTTTTTTTTTTTTTTTTTCCAAATATATATCTTTTCCCAAACCATTAAATCTATTGAACTATTTAATTGTTTTAATAATTTATCCATGAAGTAAATACTGAAGTTAAATTATTAAAACAAATAGTCTGATAGATTTAATGGTTTGGGAAAGTATATTTAAAAAACTAAACATCGCATAATAAATTTTGAAATACCGGCAATGGATTCTGTTTTTTAATTTGTTTCATTTTCAGATTTTGGTAGTACGAATGAAAACATCATCTAGCGATTGTAACATTGATGATGATGTTTATGAATCTGGCTGAAGATGTGAAAAAAGTTCTCACATAAATCGCGATGCTGATCAATTTTTAAGACAAGTGTCATCATTTCTTATAAGATAAGTGAAGTTTGAAGTTACAAATTATTATATTTGTATAAATATTAAATAATGTCGACAACAGCTGATGATGTTAGGAAGAACCTAATGAAACACCTTCTAGGTAAATACTAGCAATAAGTATTAGTTCGATTGAAAATTATATTAATTTTGTGCTTCATTGTATCGTAGTCCTTACACATTGGAACAAATACATTTAATATATTATGACAGTAAATAATTTGGCAGACAAGGGATGGTTTTTCACTCCTGTTTCACCATGGATTATTTCATTCAATTATTTTCTTTCACGCTTCCCACTTTGTTAGCTAGTGTTATTACAATTAATCTAACTAGCTTTTCAGGTACACAGTACTCTTTAAAGAATCTAATACTTCACTTCTGCAAACCTTGTCAAATGCCTGTGTATAATCTATGAATATATTAAATAAAGGAATGTTTACTAAAATTAAAATCTTGTCAAGGGCAATGAAATATTAATACAGAATCACTAACTTGGAAGATGGCAATATTATTAAGGAATGTTTTCATATTCAAAAGAGAAAGAACAGGGGTGGGTCATGGGTACATAAAATGAATGACGTGTTGAAGCAGATAGGTATGGGTCATTCTTGGATAAATGCAGAGTATGGGTATAGAGGCTTCTGGAAAGAAGTTAAACTAAGAAGATTTTGACAGTCAAGACATTTTTGCCAATCCAAGTGACAAAAGCTCACTGAGGTTATATAGAGAAATAAAACCAACCTGGGGTAGGGAAGGATATATGTAGTAAGTTAGGGCGAGAAGGTTTTGCTTGGGCGAGAACACGAGTAAGAAACTTGAAAGGTATAGGTCAAGAGAGGGAGCTAGATAAATGTCCATTGTGTGGAGAAGAGAATGCAGATTTCCATTGTATATTAAACTGTAGTCAAACAAAGATATGGAGAGAGCAGGCTTGGCTACATAAATGGGACAATTTGGAGGGTGAAGTAGTAATTAGAAAAATTTTGTCAGTAAAAGAACAGGAGAAATATAGGGAATTATTTAGGGAAAGTTAAAGAGAGATGGCGGAGAACAATTAAGAGAAAAATGTAGAGTGGGATAGGTGAAATGGCAAAAAGTGTAAAAAGGAGTAGAGGGCCTCCAATACACAAAAACCTAGGGTTAGGTGTATGGGGACCGAATTACTGTTCAATGGTGGGCAACATGATAGGATTTTCAGGATTTAGGAATATATGGCATATTTCAGTATAGATGTTATAATTGTAATCTGGATTTTGTATTTCCATTTGCTGTATAAGGAAAGATGAGAAATAAATTACAAATTACAAAATTCTTGTGGACTCCATGCCAGTGGTTTGTGGACAAGATACTAGCCCTACCACCACTTTTTGGAAATTAATTGTTCTTTCACACTGGCCTTGTGTAGGCTGAAGTATGGAACATTTCCACACCACATTTTGGTTTATGAGTTTTATTTCACATTTTCAAGAACTAGCAACATTTGTTTTCATATTACAATAAAATATAATTATTCATTGTAATATTTTTATTGTTTCACCATCCTTAGTTTCTGTCTTCATGCCCAAGTATTGTTATAACAAATATTTTAATATATCACTCTTAAACTGTATATTCACAATTATTAAGAAGCACCAAAAAAAAAAAAAAAAAAAAAAAAAAAAAAAACAATTCAATACCAAGTTTTAAAATTGCTGCCAATGAAACCGAAGACAAGGACATTACTCCTAGGCCACTCATCACTTGATTGTTAATAGCAACATATTCTTTATAAATGTAGAGGGATGGTCCTCTTTCATTCGAGAAACCATACAGCAACTGTGATTTTCTGTCTCGCATATTCTGAACCAATCTACTATGTCCAACAGTCGCCTCATTATTTAATACTTAGTGTATGCTGTATAGTTAAAGGTTATAAAATTGGTAGAAATCTGGTGCAGCTCTTATTACAAAGGAGGGGTTGCACATTTTTTGTAATGGTCTTCAGTCTAAAATACTCAGTTCTACCTTAATCCACTTTTTGAGTGAAAGTTGAGCTTGGTTTGTAAAAATATGTGGAATAATTAACTCTTAGTAAATAATGAAGGTAGACATAAGAGATACATAGAATAAAACAATAACTACATGGGTTTGTTCATCTGGTATATACAGTTCTCACTTTCTATTGCTAATGGTTTTGCATATGTCCTATATTATATGTTATCGTTGCATATTTCGTTTGGGTAGTACAGCATATATATGTAAAGCTATAAATGTGCATGTAACGCTTCATTATTGCCCCATGTGATGGTACAGTCTCATGGGTTGCTCTGAAGCAACAGAAAAAAGTACTAAGGCGGAATTGAATTCACTAAAGCTATGTGACTTCACTTGGTACTTAGTATACAAACAATGAATTCTATACCAGCTGTATGATCTTGAAACATGTTTTCATTTTGCACAAAGTGTTTCTAATGGTCATCATGAAAATAAAAGGCATGCATATTTTTTCTTGCTGTGCCTAAAATATAATCAATTTTTTTATGTCCACCCCCTAAAATCGATTAGTGAATTTGAACAGGTGCAATTATTGTACTAATTGTACATTCAAACAGAATATTTGATTAGTACTTCTTAATAGGCACTGCAACTTCATTAATAGAATGATTTGACCTCTGCAATTTTCTTCCATTCAATGCAAACTCTAATCAACTCTACAAAATGTCTTAACTTCATATTTTTTAAATCTATTTTGTCATCACACCATTTGTCTTTGGGTCTTTCCCTTAATTTAGATTCAAGAGGCTACCATGTGAATATTTTCTTAACTGTTCTCTCATTTTACATCCTATACAAGTGTCCAAACAATCTTAAGTCTCTGCACTCTAATGAAATTAATATTTTTTTTATTGTTATTTTATAGCTCTGCATTTCTCAGGGCTCTTCACTATTCTCTATCTTTGGTTAGTCCAAAAGTACTTAAAATCATTCTTTCAAATATTAATAATTTTTGCTTCTGTGAGTTAACACAAATGTTTCAGAGCCACATGACTATGGGTGTTATGATTGTGTTGTAAATTCTTATTTTTGCACATTAAGATATTAGCTTGCTTTTCAGTAGATTATTTAACATGAAATATGTTTTGTTTCCAAGAACCACACTCTTTTTAATTTCTTCCTCTATGGAATTAGTACTGTTTACTATAGACCCGAGGCATTTGAATGATCTTACAATTTTTTCTGTGTGATTGTTTATTATTAAATCTTCCAGCTTATTTGATCCTTTGGAACATTGGAGAAATTTAGTTTTTTCCATGTTTATCAAGAGTCTGAACAGTGCCGACTCATTCTTTAACTTTTGGAATGTTTCCATTGCTGCGTTTTTCTTTCTAGCAATAATTTGCATAGACCATGCATTGTTTTAACTTGTGTGCAATGTTAACTCTTAATTGTAACTTATTTTAAAAACATTAAATAATAACGTAAAATATTAAGCTATAACAGTGAAGCAAACAAATATATACAAATATAATAATTTGTAACTTAAAACTTCATTTATAAGAAATGATGAAAGTTTTCTTATAAATTGATCAGTATCGCGATTTTGTAAAAACTTTTTTCTCATCCTCAGCCAGTCATAAACAACATCGCGAACGTTACAATCGCTAGATGTCACTATGTTTTTGTTCGTGCTACCAAAATCTGAAAATGAAATAAGTTTAAAACAGAATCGACCGCCGGTATTTCAAAATTCATTACGTATGTTCTTTTTTTTTTTTTTTTTTTTTTTTGAAATATATATCTTTTCCCAAACCATTAAATCTATCGGACTATTTAATTGTTTTAATAATTTATCCATGAAGTAAATCCTGAAGTTAAATTATTAAAACAAATAGTCTGATAGATTTAATGGTTTGGGAAAGTATATTAAAAAACTAAACATCGCAAAATAAATTTTGAAATACCGGCAATGGATTCTGTTTTATAATTTGTTTCATTTTCAGATTTTGGTAGTACGAATGAAAGCATCATCTAGCGATTGTAACATTGATGATGATGTTTATGAATCTGGCTGAAGATGTGAAAAAAGTTCTCACATAAATCGCGATGCTGATCAATGTTTAAGACAAGTGTCATCATTTCTTATAAGATAAGTGAAGTTTGAAGTTACAAATTATTATATTTGTATAAACATTGATTAATATCGACAACAGCTGATGATGTTAGGAAGAACCTAACGAAACACGTTCTAGGTAAATACTAGCAATAAGTATTAGTTCGATTCAAAATTATATTAATTTTGTGCTTCATTGTATCATAGTCCTTACACATTGGAACAAATACATTATTTAATGTATTATGACAGTAAATAATTTGGCAGACAAGGGATGGTTTTTCACTCCTGTTTCACCATGGATTATTTCATTCAATTATTTTCTTTCACGCTTCCCACTTTGTTAGCTAGTGTTATTACAATTAATCTAACTAGCTTTTCAGGCACACAGTACTCTTTAAAGAATCTAATACTTCACTTCTGCAAACCTTGTCAAATGTCTGTGTATAATCTATGAATATATTAAATAAAGTAATGTTTACTAAAATTATAATCTTGTCAAGGGCAATGAAATATTAATACAGAATCACTAACTTGGAAGATGGCAATATTATTAAGGAATGTTTTCATATTCAAAAGAGAAGTAACAGGGGTGGGTCATGGGCACATAAAATGAATGATGTGTTGAAGCAGATAGGTATGGGTCATTCTTGGATAAATGAGGAGTATGGGTATAGAGGCTTCTGGAAAGAAGTTAAACTAAAAAGATATTGACAGACAAGACATTTTCGCCAATACAAGTGATAGAAGCTCACTGAGGTTATATAGAGAAATAAAACCATCCTGGGGAAGGGAAGGATATATGTAGTAAGTTTGGGCGAGAACAGGAGTAAGAAACTTGAAAGGTATAGGTCAAGAGAGCGAGCTAGATAAATGTCCATTGTGTGGAGAAGAGAATGCAGATTTCCATTGTATATTAAACTGTAGTCAAACAAAGATATGTAGAGTGCAGGCTTGGCTACGTAGTGGGACAATTTGGAGGGTGAAGTAGTAGTTAGAAAAATTTTGTCAGTAAAAGAACAGGAGAAATATAGGGAATTATTTAGGGAAAGTTAAAGAGAGATGGCGGAGAACAATTAAGAGAAAAATGTAGAGTGGGATAGGTGAAATGGCAAAAAGTGTAAAAAGGAGTAGAGGGCCTCCAATACACAAAAACCTAGGGTTAGGTGTATGGGGACCGAATTACTGTTCAATGGTGGGCAACATGATAGGATTTTCAGGATTTAGGAATATATGGCATATTTCAGTATAGATATTATAATTGTAATCTGGATTTTGTATTTCCATTTGCTGTATAAGGAAAGATGAGAAATAAATTACAAATTACAAAATTCTTGTGGACTCCATGCCAGTGGTTTGTGGACAAGATACTAGCCCTACCACCACTTTTTGGAAATTAATTGTTCTTTCACACTGGCCGTGTGTAGGCTGAACTATGGAACATTTCCACACCACATTTTGGTTTATGAGTTTTATTTCACATTTTCAAGAACTAGCAACATTTGTTTTCATATTACAATAAAATATAATTATTCATTGTAATATTTTTATTGTTTCACCATTCTTAGTTTCTGTCTTTATGCCCATAGTGTTGTTATAACAAATATTTTAGTATATCACTATAAAACTGTATATTTACATTTATTAAGAAGCACCAAAAAAAAAAAAAAAAAAAAACCAATACCAAGTTTTGAAATTGCTGCCAATGAAACCGAAGACAAGGACATTACTCCTAGGCCACTCATCACTTGATTGTTAATAGCAACATATTCTTTATAAATGTAGAGGGATGGTCCTCTTTCATTCGAGAAACCATACTGCAACTGTGATTTTCTGTCTCGCATATTCTGAACCAATCTACTATGTCCAACAGTCGCCTCATTATTTAATACTTAGTGTATGCTGTATAGTTAAAGGTTATAAAATTGGTAGAAATCTGGTGCAGCTCTTATTACAAAGGAGGGGTTGCACATTTTTTGTAATGGTCTTCAGTCTAAAATACTCAGTTCTACCTTAATCCACTTTTTGAGTGAAAGTTGAGCTTGGTTTGTAAAAATATGTGGAATAATTAACTCTTAGTAAATAATGAAGGTAGACATAAGAGATACATAGAATAAAACAATAACTACATGGGTTTGTTCATCTGGTATATACAGTTCTCACTTTCTATTGCTAATGGTTTTGCATATGTCCTATATTATATGTTATCGTTGCATATTTTGTTTGGGTAGTACAGCATATATATGTAAAGCTATAAATGTGCATTTAACGCTTCATTATTGCCCCATGTGATGGTACAGTCTCATGGGTTGCTCTGAAGCAACAGAAAAAAGTACTAAGGCGGGATTGAATTCACTAAAGCTATGTGACTTCACTTGGTACTTAGTATACAAACAATGAATTCTATACTAGCTGTATGATCTTGAAACATGTTTTCATTTTGCTCAAAGTGTTTCTAATGGTGATCATGAAAATAAAAGGCATGCATATTTTTTCTTGCTGTGCCTAAAATATAATCAATTTTTTTTATGTCCACCCCTCTAAAATCGATTAGTGAATTTGAACAGGTGCAATTATTGTACTAATTGTACATTCTAACAGAATATTTGATTAGTACTTCTTAATAGGCACTGCAACTTCATTAATAGAATGATTTGACCTCTGCAATTTTCTTCCATTCAATGCAAACTCTAATCAACTCTACCAAATGTCTTAACTTCATATTTTTTAAATCTATTTTGTCATCACACCATTTGTCTTTGGGTCTCTCCCTTAATTTAGATTCAAGAGGCTACCATGTGAATATTTTCTTAACTGTTCTCTCATTTTACATCCTATACAAGTGTCCAAACAATCTTAAGTCTCTGCACTCTAATGAAATTAATATTTTTTTTATTGTTATTTTATAGCTCTGCATTTCTCAGGGCTCTTCACTATTCTCTATCTTTGGTTAGTCCAAAAGTACTTAAAATCTTTCTTTCAAATATTAATAATTTTTGCTTCTGTGATTCAACACAAATGTTTCAGAGCCACATGACTATGGGTGTTATGATTGTGTTGTAAATTCTCATTTTTGCACTTTAAGATATTAGCTTGCTTTTCAGTAGATTATTTAACATGAAATATGTTTTGTTTCCAAGAACCACACTCTTTAACTTCTTCCTTTATGGAATTATTATTGTTTACTATAGACCCGAGGCATTTGAATAATTTTACAATTTTTTCTGTGTGATTGTTTATTATTAAATCTTCCAGCTTATTTGATCCTTTGGAACATTGGAGAAATTTAGTTTTTTTCCATGTTTATCAAGAGTCTGAACAGTGCCGACTCATTCTTTAACTTTTGGAATGTTTCTATTACTGCTTTTTTCTTTCTAGCAATAATTTGCATAGGCCATGCATTGTTTTAACTTGTGTGCAATGTTAACTCTTAATTGTAACTTGTGTGCAATGTTAACTCTTAATTGTAACTTATTTTAAAAACATTAAATAATAACGTAAAATATTAAGCTATAACAGTGAAGCAAACAAATATATACAAATATAATAATTTGTAACTTAAAACTTCATTTATAAGAAATGATGAAAGTTTTCTTATAAATTGATCAGGATCGCGATTTTGTGAAAACTTTTTTCTCATCCTCAGCCAGTCATAAACAACATCGCGAACGTTACAATCGCTAGATGTCACTATGCTTTTGTTCGTGCTACCAAAATCTGAAAATGAAATAAGTTTAAAACAGAATCGACCGCCGGTATTTGAAATTCCTTACGTATGTTCTTTTTTTTTTTTTTCTTTTTTTCAAATATATATCTTTTCCCAAACCATTAAATCTATCGGACTATTTTATTGTTTTAATAATTTATCCATGAAGTTAATCCTGAAGTTAAATTATTAAAACAAATAGTCTGATAGATTTAATGGTTTGGAAAATAAATTTATTTAAAAAAACTAAACATTGCATAATAAATGTTGAAATACCGGCAATAGATTCTGTTTTTTAATTTGTTTCATTTTCAGATTTTGGTAGTACGAATGAAAACATCATCTAGCGATTGTAACATTGATGATGATGTTAATGAATCTGGCTGAAGATTTGAAAAAAGTTCTCACATAAATCGCGATGCTGATCAATGTTTAAGACAAGTGTCATCATTTCTTATAAGATAAGTGAAGTTTGAAGCTACAAATTATTATATTCGTATAAACATTAAATAATGTCGACAACAGCTGATGATGTTAGGAAGAACCTAATGAAACACGTTCTAGGTAAATACTAGCAATAAGTATTAGGTCGATTCAAAATTATATTAATTTTGTGCTTTATTGTATCATAGTCCTTACACATTGGAACAAATACATTTAATGTATTATGACAGTAAATAATTTGGCAGACAAGGGATGGTTTTTCACTCCTGTTTCACCATGGATTATTTCATTCAATTATTTTCTTTCACGCTTCCCCCTTTGTTAGCTAGTGTTATTACAATTAATCTAACTAGCTTTTCAGGCACACAGTACTCTTTAAAGAATCTAATACTTCACTTCTGCAAACCTTGTCAAATGCCTGTGTATAATCTATGAATATATTAAATAAAGTAGTGTTTACTAAAATTATAATCTTGTCAAGGGCAATGAAATATTAATACAGAATCACTAACTTGGAAGATGGCAATATTATTAAGGAATGTTTTCATATTCAAAAGAGAAGTAACAGGGGTGGGTCATGGGCACATAAAATGAATGACGTGTTGAAGCAGATAGGTATGGGTCATTCTTGGATAAATGCAGAGTATGGGTATAGAGGCCCCTGGAAAGAAGTTAAACTAAGAAGATTATGACAGTCAAGACATTTTTGCCAATACAGGTGACAAAAGCTCACTGAGTTTATATAGAGAAATAAAACCAACCTGGGTGAGGGAAGGATATATGTAGTAAGTTAGGGCGAGAAGGTTTTGCTTGGGCGAGAACACGAGTAAGAAACTTGAAAGGTATAGGTCAAGAGAGGGAGCTAGATAAATGTCCATTGTGTGGAGAAGAGAATGCAGATTTCCATTGCATATTAAACTGTAGTGACACAAAGATATGGAAGGAGCAGGCTTGGCTACGTAAATGGGACAATTTGTAGGGTGAAGTAGTAATTAGAAAAATTTTGTCAGTAAAAGAACAGGAGAAATATAGGGAATTATTTAGGGCATGTTAAAGAGAGATGGCGGAGAACAATTAAGAGAAAAATGTAGAGTGGGATAGGTGAAATGGCAAAAAGTGTAAAAAGGAGTAGAGGGCCTCCAATACACAAAAACCTAGGGTTAGGTGTATGGGGACCGAATTACTGTTTAATGGTGGGCAACATGATAGGATTTTCAGGATTTAGGAATATATGGCATATTTCAGTATAGATGTTATAATTGTAATCTGGATTTTGTATTTCCATTTGCTGTATAAGGAAAGATGAGAAATAAATTACAAATTACAAAATTCTTGTGGACTGGATAAATGCAGAGTATGGGTATAGAGGCTTCTGGAAAGAAGTTAAACTAAGAAGATATTGACAGACAAGACATTTTCGCCAATACAAGTGACAAAAGCTCACTGAGGTTATATAGAGAAATAAAACCAACCTGGGTGAGGGAAGGATATATGTAGTAAGTTAGGGCGAGAAGGTTTTGCTTGGGCGAGAACAGGAGTAAGAAACTTGAAAGGTATAGGTCAAGTGAGGGAGCTAGATAAATGTCCATTTTGTGGAGAAGAGAATGCAGATTTCCATTGTATATTAAACTGTAGTCAAAGATATGGAGAGAGCAGGCTTGGCTACGTAAATGGGACAATTTGGAGGGTGAAGTAGTAATTAGAAAAATTTTGTCAGTAAAAGAACAGGAGAAATATAGGGAATTATTTAGGGAAAGTTAAAGAGAGATGGCGGAGAACAATTAAGAGAAAAATGTAGAGTGGGATAGGTGAAATGGCAAAAAGTGTAAAAAAGAGTAGAGGGCCTCCAATACACAAAAACCTAGGGTTAGGTGTATGGGGACCAAATTACTGTTCAATGGTGGGCAACATGATAGGATTTTCAGGATTTAGGAATATATGGCATATTTCAGTATAGATGTTATAATTGTAATCTGGATTTTGTATTTCCATTTGCTATATAAGGAAAGATGAGAAATAAATTACAAATTACAAAATTTCTGTAGGCTCCATGCCCTATAGAATGAAGGCAGTTCATGCCGGTGGTTTGTGGACAAGATACTAGCCCTACTACCACTTTTTGGAAATTAATTGTTCTTTCACTGGCCGTGTGTAGGCTGAAGTATGGAACATTTCCACACCACATTTTGATTTATGAGTTTTATTTCACATTTTCAAGAACTAGCAACATTTGTTTTCATATTACAATAAAATATAATTATTCATTGTAATATTTTTATTGTTTCACCATTCTTAGTTTCTGTCTTTATGCCCAAGTATTGTTATAACAAATATTTTAATATATCACTCTAAAACTGTATATTTACAATTATTAAGATGCACCAAAAAAAAAAAAAAAAAAAAAAACAATTCAATACCAAGTTTTGAAATTGCTGCCAATGAAACCGAAGACAAGGACATTACTCCTAGGCCACTCATCACTTGATTGTTAATAGCAATATATTCTTTATAAATGTAGAGGGATGGTCCTCTTTCATTCGAGAAACCATACAGCAACTGTGATTTTCTGTCTCGCATATTCTGAACCAATCTACTATGTCCAACAGTCGCCTCATTATTTAATACTTAGTGTATGCTGTATAGTTAAAGGTTATAAAATTGGTAGAAATCTGGTGCAGCTCTTATTACAAAGGAGGGGTTGCGCATTTTTTGTAATGGTCTTCAGTCTAAAATACTCAGTTCTACCTTAATCCACTTTTTGAGTGAAAGTTGAGCTTGGTTTGTGAAAATATGTGGAATAATTAACTCTTAGTAAATAATGAAGGTAGACATAAGAGATACATAGAATAAAACAATAACTACATGGGTTTGTTCATCTGGTATATACAGTTCTCACTTTCTATTGCTAATGGTTTTGCATATGTCCTATATTATGTTATTGTTGCATATTTCGTTTGGGCAGTACAGCATTTATTTATGTAAAGCTATAAATGTGTTAACTTTAAAGAGAGAGTCGATTAAAGACACTAGACAACACTTACTTTTAAATTTTTCCGGAACATGTTTCAGAGGCTTTGCCTCTATCATCGGCCGGTTCTCGATTTTTCCGGAACATGTTTCAGAGGCTTTGCCTCTATCATCGGCCGGTTCTCGAACCATCGAGAACCGGCCGATGATAGAGGCAAAGCCTCTGAAACATGTTCCGGAAAAATTTAAAAGTAAGTGTTGTCTAGTGTCTTTAATCGACTCTCTCTTTAAAGTTAATTTATCATAACAACACTGTTTTCAACACTTCCAACAAAGGAACTATAAATGTGTATTTAACGCTTCATTATTGCCCCATGTGATGGTACAGTCTCATGGGTTGCTCTGAAGCAACAGAAAAAAGTACTAAGGCGGGATTGAATTCACTAAAGCTATGTGACTTCACTTGGTACTTGGTATACAAACAATGAATTCTATACCAGCTGTATGATCTTGAAACGTGTTTTCATTTTATGTCCACCCCCTAAAATCGATTAGTGAATTTGAACAGGTGCAATTATTGTACTAATTGTACATTCAAACAGAATATTTGATTAGTACTTCTTAATAGGCACTACAACTTCATTAATAGAATGATTTGACCTGTACAATTTTCTTCCATTCAATGCAAACTCTTATCAACTCTACCAAATGTCTTAACTTCATATTTTTTAAATCTTGTTTTGTCATCACACCATTTGTCTTTGGGTCTCTCCCTTAATTTAGATTCAAGAGGCTACCATGTGAATATTTTCTTAACTGAAATATGAGCTGAATATTTCCTGGCGGTCAGACACTTTGAGACTGGTCAAAGACCAATTACAACTAAACGTTCCGGGGGTGTACCGCATTCCATGTGAATGTGGAGTGCCGTAAATCGGACAAACCGGCAGGATCGAAGAACACGATAGAAGCATCAGACTGTTGCATCCTGAAAAGTCGGGGCTGGCGGAACATTGCTTCCAGCAAGACCATAGGGCTAGCTTCGGTCTCACCACTATTTTGGCCAAATGCAGTGGCTACTGGGAGTGCAGAGTTAAGGAGGCGTTGGCTATCTCGGCAGAGAGAGTCACTCTTAACCGAGATGCTGGGCTACAATTTAGTGCAGCATGGAATCCTGCATTAAAACTCGAAAAAGAGAGACTCAGGCAACACAGATCTGGCTTACTGAGCAGTGACCAGAGCAGCAGTGTTTTCTGAGAGGTTCGTCATATTCACCATCGCGAGCCCGCTCGCTGATTGGTCCGCGTCATTTTCCTTGGCGACGAGTATATATATGGGTCACCCCACCCCTAAGTCATTCAGCATCCTTATGATGGGAGAGATGTACGCTCCCGAAACGTCGATGTCTCAACATCTGCTTACCTGGCTCGAAGCCCGAGAACGTCTAGAACATTTTCTTAACTGTTCTCTCATTTTACATCCTATACAAGTGTACAAACAATCTTAAGCCTCTGCACTCCAATGAAATTAATATTTTTTTTTTATTATTTTACATAGCTCTGCATTTCTCAGGGCTCTTCACTATTTTCTATCTTTGGTTAGTCCAAAAGTTCTTAAAATCTTTCTTTCAAATATTAATAATTTTTGCTTCTGTGATTCAACACAAATATTTCCGAGCCATATGACTATGGGTGTTATGATTGTGTTGTAAATTCTTACTTTTGCACTTTAAGATATTAGTCTGCTTTTCAATAGAGTATTAAATGTGAAATATGTTTTATTTCCAAGAACCACACTCTTTTTAACTTCTTCCTTTATGGAATTATTACTGTTTACAATAGACCCGCGGTATTTGAATGATTCTACAATTTTTACTGTGTGGTTGTTTATTATTAAATCTTCCGGCTTGTTTGAACCTTTGGAACATTGGAATAATTTAGTTTTTTTCCATGTTTATCAAGAGTCTGAACAGTGCCGACTCATTCTTTAACTTTTGGAAAGTTTCTATTGCTGCGTTTTTCTTTCTAGCAATAATTTGCATAGACCATGCATTGTTTTAACTTGTGTGCAATGTTAACTCTTAACTCTAACTCATTTTATAAACATTAAATAATAACGTAAAATATTAAGCTATAACAGTGAAGCAAACAAATATATAAATATAATAATTTGTAACTTAAAACTTCATTTATAAGAAATGATGAAACTTTTCTTATAAATTCATCAGGATCGTGATTTTGTGAAAACTTTTTTCTCATCCTCAGCCAGAGTCGTAAACAACATCGCGATTGTTACAATCGCTAGATGTCACTATGTTTTTGTTCGTGCTACCAATATCTGAAAATGAAATAAATTTAAAACAGAATCGAACGCCGGTATTTCAAAAAATAATTACGTGATGTTTATTTTTCAAATATATATCTTTTCCCAAACCATTAAATCTATCGGACTATTTAATTGTTTTAATAATTTAACCATGAAGTAAATCCTGAAGTTAAATTATTAAAACAATTAAATAGTCTGATAGATTTAATGATTTGGGAAAAGATATCTATTTAAAAACCTAACCATCGCATAATAAATTTTGAAATACCGGCAATAGATTCTGTTTTTTAATTTGTTTCATTTTCAGATTTTGGTAGTACGAATGAAAACATCATCTAGCGATTGTAACATTGATGACGATGTTGTTTATGACTCTGGCTGAAGATGTGAAAAAAGTTCTCACGAAATCGCGATCCTGATCAATTTATAAGATAAGTGTCATCATTTCTTACAAACTAAGTGAAGTTTGAAGTTACAAATTATTATATTTGTATAAACATTAAATCATGTTGACAACAGCTGATGATGTTAGCAAGATCCTAACGAAACATGTTCTAGGTAAATACTAGCAATAAGTATTAGTTCGATTCAAAATTCTATTAATTTTGTGCTTCATTGTATCATAGTCCTTACACATTGGAACAAATACATTATTTAATGTATTATGACATTAAATAATGTGGCAGTCAAAGGATGTTTTTTCACTCCTGTTTCACCATGGATTATTTCATTCAATTATTTACTTTCACGCTTCCTACTTTGTTAGCTAGTGTTATTACAATTAGTCTAACTAGCTTTTCAGGCACACAGTGCTCTTTAAACAATCTAGTGCTTCACTTCTGTGCCTGCTTTGGTAGCGTGCTGGTAGCATGTCTGCCTCACGTTCAAGAGGTCCTGAGTTCGAATCTCAGTGAGGGGGATTTACCTGGATAAGGTTTTTCCAGGGTTTTCCCTTATCCTGAAAGACCTTGTCAAATGCTTGTGTATAATATATGAATATATTAAATAAAGTAATGTTATAATATTATTCAAATAATGTCTCATCATAGATATATCAATTTTTGACCAAACTGGTCTAAAACCTGCCTGGCAGTAATTTAATATTAGATTAATTATTCCTTCATTCTATTTACTTGGTATTTGTTTATTGTTCCATATTTTAATCAATAGTTCACGTAATCTCTTTTTTTGCTCTCTTCCCCCACATTGTATCAATTCAAGTTGTGCGTTATCAGAAACACCTGCTTTGCATACTTTTAAGTTGTTAATTATATACATTATTTCATTTAGGTCTGGGGGCCATAACCCTTCATTATCTTTTGCAGGCAATTACTTCATTGGTAAATACTCTCATTTCCTTTTCCTTAAACATATTGTTAAAATATTTTCTTCATCTATTCAAAACATGTTTTGTTGCATGAGAATATTTCCTTTTTGTCTTTGCATATATTGGAAAATATTGATACTTTATAAATTTTTTCAATTCATTAGAAAATTTTCTAATTTCATAGTTATTTTCCATTTGGTTTACTTTTGGTTCAGCAATTTTTTTCTTTTTATTCCTGCAAACTTGGTTTGCTTCTTTTTTATTTGTTTATAAATTTCATAATGAACCCTTAGTTTTTAATTACAGTTTTTGTTTTCTATCTTAATATTTTTCAAAATAATGTTTCTACATTCTTCATGCCATCATTCATTTGTGGGTGCTTTCTCCTGCTTACCTATATTTTCTATTCCCACATCAGTTACCGACCTTTCATTATTCATCTAGTCTTGATTGATATTATTTTCATTCATGTCTATTAATCTTTTGTTCATTTCTTCTTTATATTCTTTAACAGTTTGGGGATTCTGTAAATTTATCTTATTCCATTTAGTGCGCTGAGTCTTCTTTTTCCTGTAAATTTTAGGTACTGCTTGCTGTAATAGGATTCTAATCAGAAAATTATTCAGATCATTGTTGCATCCTCTCATGGTTCTAACATCAGTTATGAATGCTTTATTTTACTCGGACCAATACATGATCTATTTGATTTATTGTTAGCCTATCAGGAGAAATCCATGTACCTTTATGTATGTCTATGTTGAAACTATGTACTTAACAAATAAAGCGTTGGCTATTGCTAATTTACATAGTAGTTCATCATTCTTGTTAGACACTTCATGCAAAGTACTTTTTCCTGCAGTTTTATAAATTTTCTCTTGGCCAACCTTGGCATTAAAATTTCCTAACACTAATTCCATATCACTTTTAGGTATAACATCTAGTTGGCTTTGTGGGTCATTGTAAAATAGTTATTTATCTTCCTCTTCTTCAGTAGTGACATAACAGCTTCATAATGTCAAGTGGGGAAACCTGTTATGTGATTTTTCATCCTCTTGTTTATAAAGAATCCAATGCTAGTGTGACTTGTACCTTTATGGCTGCTAGAATAGACTGCATAGTATTTTTTTTTTTCGTCAATTATGCAATTTCCTTTTGCCTTATTCCTTGTATGGTTACTATGTCAACATTTATATTTGCAATTTGTTCAGCTAATTCTTGCATATTCCCTGGTTGTAGAAGTTTTTGTACATGTATATGTTTTTATCTATATGTTCCATATGCTGATAGATATTTTATTCTTAATCTTCTTAACATGCTTTGGTCCTCTTCCAATAACACTGCCAGCTTTCCTTTGTAGATATTCTTGAGCAATAAACTTTTTATGGTATGATGGTGCTGGTCTGATGCCCAATTCCCAACTTGGAGGACCAGACCTTCCTATTTATGACCCCAGGATGCGGGGTGGTCCAGTTACACTCCCTGGACACTGGGTGCCTTGGGTACCTTGAGGTTGCTATTCCTCATCTCCAAATTGGGGCCCTGAGGGGATTCAGTTAGTACTGTGACTTTGTGGATTCATAGAATTAAAAGGCCGAGTTGCAGAAATTAAAAATCTCCTTTATTTCCGTAGAGATACACTTCAATTCTCACGTAACAACATTACATCACACAACACAATCTTCCAAGGTCGATGATAACTGCGTCCAGTTCAGCTCTCTTTACAACAACACTTGTTACACAACTAACTGCTTACTTACTCTTGTTTACAACTGTCCTGCTGGCTACAACTGTCCTGCTGGCATTTCACAATCCCTTATATATCTCATTCATAGTTCGAGAGACTTCTCAGCAAATCAGAAAAACAACCATTCTCTGTCAATCGAGATATCTCTAGAAACTTCCAGACATGAAATCCTATCTGTGCTGGCGAGTCCTTTATCTGAGGTAACATTGTTTGCCGGCTTTGTGAACACTCGCCGCGCTATCGTTAACTGCTTATGCAAGCTTGTGAAACATTATCTGCTGTCTATTATCGATTTGTGCCGAAAAGTTTATGCACAGCGGCGCGACACTGCTCCCTCCTCAAGGCTGGTCGTCCCGAACAGCACCATCGTAGCGGGTCAGACGATCCAGGTGTACCACCAAAATCTTCCCTCGGGGCACCTTCTGGATGCGGTGGACCACGTCGTTAATCCTCTTTCTCACCCGGTACGGTCCTTGCCATGGTTGCTGGAGCTTCGGGCATCGTCCCTTGGTCCGGGTAGGGCAGTACAACCAGACTATACCTTGTTTCACATAAGCTTGCCCCGCATCTCTAAACGGTCACGTGACCTAATCACCTCTCATTGGCTACTATTGTAGTATAGACTGTCGTGCGGTAAAAATTAGTTTGTTATTTAACATGGTGATATATCTTTATATGTTGGAAGAGAATTGTCAAATTTATATTTTCGTAACTATTTTAATTAAACATATTACGCAACAGAGTTGATTTATCTGAAATGCATGTTAATTCTTAAACGAAGTAAAGAGGAGGTTCCTTTGCTCTCAAGCACATGGCACCATAGCACGTGATTTAGCGGTAGTGATGACATATTTGTTTATATGACTTTTATCACTGATCTTGTTTTGAACTGGATTAGTCATATATCGCCATTCGACGTTGTGTTGTACCCAGTGCGCGAGGAAAATTATTTTATTGATCGATTATTGCGCGTGTACTTATTATATGTGTAATGGCAAAGTCTACCGCCAGTTTTTCGCTGAAGTATCACAAGGATAATTCTTTACAAAGCGGCAAAAAAAGAATTGTGTTGCATGTGTTTAATGCAATCACAGAGAAGAATCCGTCTTTGTCAGTAAGAGAAGTCGAACAGCTGTGCTCTGTAGTTACAGGTGTGAGTGTTAGATCCGTAGGAACATCGCGATGTGAAATTGAGAAAACAGGAAAACTTACTACTCCAGGCAAAAGCAGGAATAAACAAAAGTGCGTGCTCGGAGAAAATACGTGAAAAGTGTTGTGCGTCGTCATGTGCATAGTTTTTTCTTTAGAAACGAACTCCCTAATGTAAGTAACATTTCGTCTGCTTTAAATTAGGATGCAGATTTACCAAATTTCAGCAGATTGCTTATACAGCTGGGGTTTGTGAATGAAAAAAGAGGCAAGAAAAATGTGCTAAAAGACAGAGGCGATATTGCTGTGTGACGAAGACGTTATTTAAGGACAATCAGACTGTACCGAGATACAAATTGCAAAATCTACACGAAGAACACACGAAAAGTAAAGTATGGCGTGACACGACTTTTAAGACTGAAAGACAAGCATTTTTGAAAGGTATGTGTGCTGGTTTAAAAAATCCCAGTGGAAAAGGCCAAAGGCCTTTCATTATAAACTCTTTCAGAATCATTGCTCAATCATTCAGTTTCAACTTGCTCAGTTCATTATAAACTTGTATTTTTGCATGCCTTCACATCTTTATTTTTATGATTTTATTTATCTTCCCGGCATTTATTATGACCTTTACTGCACGTTTAAACGTGACGGGAAGGCATGGCCTATGGCGCGAAAGCATTAGCCAATAAGGATGAGGGGGAAGGTAGTTGAATGCGGAGTGATACATTTCAGCGGGGCAAGGTTATATGAAACAGAGATTAGGTCACCCTGCTGGAACCCTTGGCTGTTGGCTTGCCTGTCTTATCGGGTCTTCATGCGGTCGCTCGCCTTCTGGATGTTCTGATGAACCATCTCATGCATGTTGTGGAGATGGTCCACCAGGTTCTCCACATACTCAGTTGCTGGCTGTTTTGCGTCCGGGTGGGCTTCCAAAGGCCAGATCACAGGGGAGGCGTAAATCTCGGCCGAACATTAAACTGGCTGGCGTCATCCCAGTGGTGTCGTGTGTTGACGAGCGGTAGGCCAGTAAGAAAAGTGGCACCTTTATGTCCCAGTCTCGCTGATGGCTGGCCACGACCTTCCTCAGGTGTTCTTCTAAGGTCTTGATGTATCTCTCGACCATGCCGTCCGACTGTGGATGTAGGGGTCTTGTTCACCCCAGGTCTATCTAGTGCCTCCTTCATCAGGTTGGATTCAAAATTGGTGCCCTGGTCACTGTGGAGCTCTAACAGCACCCCAAAAGGGCAGAACACTTGCTCCACAAGGCAGTCCATAATTGTCTTCGCCTCCTGGTTCGGAATGGCAAACACCTCCGGACACTTGATGAAGTAGTCCACGAACACCATCAGGTACTTGTTGCCTCGGTCAGACACGGGGAATGGTCCAGCTATGTCGACGGCGATCCTTTCAAATGGCGCTCCAACATTGTACTGCTGCATGCGACCCCAGCTCCTAGTCTGGGGGCCGCGACTCGCCGCGCATGCGTGACATTGACGGCACCATCTCTCAGCATCTGCTCAGAGCCTCAGCCAGTAGTAGCGCTGTTGGAGTTTGTCGATCGTCCGGTTTGCTCCCACGTGTCCTCCTGAAGTACCGGCGTGCACTTCCTCCAAGACTTCTGGGACCATACTTCGGGTAAGTACCAACTGCTCCCTCTGCGTCTTCCCATCAGGTGATTCCCATACCTGGAACAGCACGCCCTCTCTTGTCTTCAATGATTTCCATTGGGCCCAGTATGACTTGTAGGTGACGCTCCTCAGTGCAATGTCCTCCTAGGTTGGTCTTGTCCCTGCCTCCAGTTCTCTCAAGAGTGGCCCCAAGTCTGCGTCTGCCAGCTGCTCCCTCCTCAGGCCTGCGCTATCCCAGCCGTCCGCAGGCACTGCCGTGACTACTCGGACTGCTGCAGCACACTCCTTCTCTTCCACTCTTGTGCATTGGCCGCACTCCTCTGGGCAGGGTCTTCAAGACATGGCGTCTGTGTTATCGTGGCTCTTCCCTCTACGATGTTCAGAGTGAAGTCGTACTCCTGCAGCCTCTGGACCCAACGTGCTGTCTGGCGTTCCAGGTTCTTAAAGCTCAATAGCGAGGTTAGGTCGGAATGGTCAGTCCTCAGGTGGAATGGCTGACCGTACAGGTACTTATGGAAGTGCTCCAAGGTCTTTACTACCGCCAGTAATTCTCACCGGGTGACGCAATAGTTCTTTTCTGCCTTGGATAGCGTCTTGCTGTAGGAGGCTCGTGGCCGTCCTGAACTTGCCTCCAATGCAATGATCGCTGGTGTCGGTGTCCACAATGAAAGTGCCGCTTGTTGTGGAAATCCCAAAATAAGAGCACTGCACAGTGTCTTCTTCAGGTGCTGGAAAGCGTGTCCAGCGTCCTCCGTCCACACATAAGGTCGTTGTTCCTCTGTCAGCTGGGTAAGGGGTTTGGCGATGTTGGAGAACCCCTTTATGAAACTGTGGTAATAACTGTACAGCCCCAGGAAACTGCGCAACTCTCGTTTATCCTTTGGCTGAGGCCAATCTCTCACAGCCTGGGTTTTCTCCAGGTCTGTGGCCACTCCGGTTGTTGAGACTATGTGGCCCAAGTAGTTAACTTCTTTGCAGAAGAGCTGGCACTTTTTCTCTTCGCATTCAGCTTCAAGTTGGTTGCCTGCAGTCTCTGTAAGACCTTGCTCAGGTTGTCGAGATGGTCTTCGAATGTCTTGCCAATGATGATGTCCACGTGTAGCAGGCATGTGTCATATGTCAATCCTCTCATTACTGATTCCATGAGGCGTTGAAATGTGACTGGTGCATTGCACAGGCCAAAGGGCATAACTGTGAACTGCCAAAGCCCTTGGCCTGTCGAGAATGCAGTCTTTTCCTTATCTCTCAGATCTAGAGCCACCTGCCAGTAACACGACTTCAGGTCCAGGGTCGAGAACCACTTTGCACCAGCTAGCATGTCCAGGGTATCATCAATCCGGGGAAGGGGAAACAGTCCTTCCGGGTGACAGCGTTCAGCTTCCTGTAGTCCACACAGAAGCGTAGCTCGCCGTTCTTTGTCACCAGAACTACAGGGGAACACCAAGGGCTGTCAGACTCTTCATGTCGTCTACCATATCCCGTACTGCCGCTTGTTTCACCAACGGAACGCGTCTAGGTGGTTGCCGAATAGGCCATGCATCTCCGGTGTCGATGTGGTGAAGCACTTTATCCATGCGGTCGTAGTCACTGTCGCCTTGGCTGAAGATGCGCTGGTATCGCCTCAATAGTTGTCAAATATCAAAATATCAGGAGATCCGTGATTCATATCCCGGCCATGGCATTGAATTTTTCATGTTGACTCTAGCTATCAAAAACCTTAGCCTATATATGGCTAGTGTGAAGAAATGATTAATTTCCATCAATTAACTAAAATAATAAGAGTTAAATGATGAGGCCTGGGACTCAAGTATATCAGGAGTGGTCATATTACATGGGAGTGAACTTCTACACCAAATAAAACTCAAGCTACATAAAAAGTGCTCTAATAACCAGGTAGAGCAGATGGTGATTATCAAAGGTTTAGAACAAGTTATGGACAAATAAGATGTAGAGGATCACTGACATAGCAACCATTTACACTGACAGTCAAATATCCCTAGACTCAAAGTATAAACTTGAAAGAAGTGTAGGGACAGTGAAGCACAAATTAGTACAAAATTGAATCGAGAATATATTGACACATTGCTTCACTCACACTGTTTATTCACAGGACATGTTTCAAGAGCTCTTGCTCCTATCCTCAGCTGATATTCGACTAGTGCAAGTTGTAGTGGTTTCTTCTTTCTCCGTATTGTCAATAGATGGCGTGATGTACTTGTCAAAGATGTCCGGTGGTGGAGTTTCAAAATTCATGACTCTATGACGATTTTTGTTAATGAAGATTTTTTCCCATACGGAAAGGTCTATGGGGTGATTAACGTATTTTATTAGAGATGTTTCCAAATTGATGTCATGTCTAGTATTCAAAAAATGAAAAGCCACTGCTGATTTTTCTGTTTCACCATTTTTAATGTTTCTCATATGTTCTTTAGTTCTGATGTTAATATTTCTTTTTGTTTTTCCTATATAAATTTTAGGGCAAGTTTCACATTTGATCTCATAGATTCCTGGTTTTTCTTTGGTAGTGATTGAATTTTTGGGAGGGCCCTTTAACAAATTTCTGATATTAAACCTATTTTGAGGTGCAAGAGTTATGTTGTGTTTTGAGAAGATTTTTTGGAATTTGTTATAGGCTGATGGGTGGAAGGTGAATTTTTTAAAAAGTTTTTTCTCTTTTTCTCCTGTAGGTTCTAGGGTGGTGGTTTCTTTTATTTTCTTAGCTTTGTTGAGTCTGTTAACAGTTTTGTCTACTAAATTTGGGTTGAAACCGTTGGATATAGCTACTTTTTTTATGTGTAGGTATTCTTCTTGATAATCTTCTCTGTTTAGTGGAAAGTTGATCATCCGAAAGATTAAACTGTTGAAAATGGCATGTTGGTGTTGTTTTGGGTTGAAACTGTTGTTCTTAATGTAATTATCTGTGTGTCGGTTTCCTGTAGATACCAAAAGTGAGTTTGTTGTTCATTTTTTTGATCTTGATGTCCAAAAAGGGGAGCACACCATCCTCTTCTGTTTCCAATGTAAATTTTATAACTGGATTTTGTATATTCAAAAGTTTAAGACCATCTTGTATGAGTTTTTTAGGTACTATGGCAAAAATGTCGTCAACATAGCGATACCACACTTTGAAATAATTTGGAAAAGCTTTTGTGATATGTGTTTCAAAAGCACTCATGAATAAATCTGCCAAGAAGGGAGACAATGGGTTGCCCATAGCTAAGCCCGTTTTTTGTTTATAGATCTGTCCATTAAAGCTGAAAAAATTTTGATTGATACAAATTTCTGTAAGTTGTGAAAGTTCTTCTATTTCTTCAGGTGTTATTTGTATTGATTCCAGCCATTTTTTGAGAAGTGGAATAAGCTCACTGGTCGGTATACTTGGATATACCGTTTTTTGTTTATAGATCTGTCCATTAAAGCTGAAAAAATTTTGATTGATACAAATTTCTGTAAGTTGTGAAAGTTCATCTGTTTCTTCAGGTGTTATTTGTATTGATTCCAGCCATTTTTTGAGAAGTGGAATAAGCTCACTGGTCGGTATACATGGATATAAAGAAATTACATCAAAGGAAACTAAAGCATCTGTAGAGTTGATCTTTGTGTCCTTCAGGAGATTTAACAATTCAAACGAGTTTTTGATACTTAAATTTTCAAATTTTGTGAAGGATCTGAAGATTTGAACCAGCCATTTTGATAGTTGGTAAGTGGGTGCATCAATGTTATTAATTATTGGTCTGAGGTTATCCCTAGACTCCATAAAAAATCCTGCCAACCACAATCAATAGTGCAAAGAATACTAATAATACTAATAATGAGCTGCAGAGACCAACCATTGGAAGATCTACTTTAATGGACAAGGGCACATGCAGGGTACTGTGGAAATGAAAAGGCAGATAAACTAGCAAAGGAGGACACAAATATCCACTCAACAGAAGTTAGCTAATAGTAAGATCCCAAAAAATGAAATGAAATACCAAGAAGTACAACTAAGTTGTTTAAAATGGAATAGTGAATGGCAGGCAACATCCAAAAGTCAAATCACAAAATCTTTCTTCCCAATCATTCATGATAGTGAGAAACTTGAGTGTTAAATTTGAGTTTGACAGTTCTTAACAGACCTTGGAAACACTAAATCTTATTACCATCTATACAAAATAACTAATGATCCTATTCCTATTCTTAATTTTACTGACTACCTAATAAATGGATACAGCTTGAACAACCTAGAACAACAAGAATTAAAGAAAACCATCTCAGAAGGTAGAGGAATGTGGTGACGAAAAAAAAAAATCATTAGTATATAAGAACCAATTCATAAAATTTGTTAGTAATGTTTAATTTTTATATGTTATAAAGTAAATAAGATTTTTAAACAAATAATCCACTATACATATTTGCAATAATGATAACCAATATATATAAGTAAACTGTGCTATAATTATATTGTGATTCATCTGTACCCTGTACAGAATATGCTGCACACCTGTGTGGACCTTTTCAAGGGTTAATCTTATTTGAGAATCTATTTCTGCTAACAGCACTTGTTGCTAAGATAAAATAGAACAAAGATTATAAATGTTGCATTGATAAGTATGGTCTTTTGAATTCTCCATTATGTTTTCTGTTGCAGACATATGTATTTGTTCCTTCATGTGTTAGGAGTCCTTGCACTTGTGGTGCTACCAATTGTGCTGCCACCAAATCCTGGGAAACAAGCGAAAAACAGGTATTCTGGGAATGGTGCAACAAAAGAACATTAATATTCCTTGGATAATCCACAGGCATAGATAATATTTTGGGTTGATGCCTTACTATATAGAGGGCAACACTGATGTGCTGCCTTGGTGTCTTGGGTAGTCTGGTATAGAGTATGCATCTGCTCTCTTAGATTTGTTTTGTTTACATGTTGAATAACAGTGAAGTAAAAGAACAAACTTCCATTTGATAGGAAACTGTGTAGGTTAGTGTGTAAATGTGTGTGTGTTTTCATGTGTGTGCTGGGAACAGTGGAAGAGAGATTTTAGGTGTAATAGCCTATGAGTGGAAGGGTGAATTACTATAGCACAAAGAAAATTCTTAAAGCTTTAAAGTTTGCAGCTAAATGCATTAAGTTTAGAGTGGTAAAGAGAGAGTGACTTTTACCTTTATTTTTTTAACAGGTTGTTAATCAAGTGTATAAGGCCAAATAATACAATGTGAGTAAGAACTGTTTTAGGTGCTGATGTGCACTATTAAAATTGAAACTATGAATACAAAAAATATTTTAGTGATAAAAATTCTCAGGTTGAGTTACTGAGTGTGATATCTTTGCAAATGAAATATTCTATTGTTATGGGCATTTTTTATATATTGTCTATACCCTCTGATTTTTTAATAACAAATTTTACTTTCCCACACATCATGTAGGGGTACTGTGCATTTAATTTATAGATAAAATTAACTATATTTAAATATTGGATGGAAAAGGCATGGTAAACTACCCAACTTTGAAGAACCTTGTTATTTCAGTATTAATAAGCCATAAATTGTGAGACTCATAACCAGTGGTATGCAGGTGTTCATTAATGTGTTGTGTCATTATTTTGAAGCAAGGCTAACCTCTAAAAGGAAGACTTAATTCAATGCACTTATTATAGAGAAGTTGGCAATTAAGCACAGCATTCATTTTAAAAAATACTGATATGGTAATTACCAACATTATGGCTAGAATGTGAACTTTTTAATGTTATCTTCTGCCTCATGGTTGAGATGACTAGTTGTTTGTGTCTCTTTGATAAACAACATGAATACCAAGCACTTGACTTAATATGGAATAATATTTCTGAAATGGGATTATGATGGAAGGACAGTATCAATAGTATGTCTGACCTATATGAGTGATTTTCTTACAAAGTATCCAGAATTTGGGATGGTGCACGGGTTGGGTATTACATAAGTGTAAGATGGGATGTTGGGTGTCATAGTGGTATGGGTATTTTGGTTGCATGTGTTTGGACTCCGGCTATCAGCTCTTGATGGCAGCTTAGATCATTCCCTTTTGTATGCGAGAAGAATTGTAATGAGAAAGATGAGATTCTTGTTTCATATTCTATAGTTCAGAAGAAAACTAGATAAGGAATATTGTCACCCAATTATCGGAACACCAGGCGAACGACAGCTGAGAAGGGACCAGAGGCAGCCGAGCCACGCCCTCCCATCAGTTTCTGTCACTAACTGAGGGGATGATTAGGGAAATGTCACTTGTCGCTGGCCGCCTCTTTCCCCCCCTTCCACTGCCATCTGGAACCTTCGCGTGGATTCACGGAAACTAGAGACTTCGAGAAGACGGCGATATCCCTATAAAAAGGGCTGCAGCGAGTGAATTGAGTTAGTGAGTCAGTGCTTGACAAGCTAGTGAACGGACGAGAAGACTGCGTACGTGCGTCGGAGGAGTTTACGTAATCGCGAGTGCAAGTGGAACTTTAACGGACGAACTGGTGAATCGTAATTGTGTGCATTACGTAATTCTGTGTAATTGGCAAGTGTTCAACTGTAAGTCGGTGGAAATAAAGAACATTTTTGAGTGGTGCAATTGGACTTTTCATTTCACGAACCCACAAAGTCACACTGGTGTCAGGAAGCGGGACGATAACATCACCGAACATTACGGCCATGGAATCGGAATTGGAAATGCTTTTGGCGAAGATGAACGAGTTAACAACAAAAACAGAAGCGGCAAATAACAACCTCACCGCCGAGTTGAAACAAATGAAGACGGCCAACGACAACATCACCGCCGAGTTGAAACAAATGAAGACGGCCAACGACATCACCGAGAAGATGGAAGAAATGAAGGCCGAATTAACAGCGAAGACGGAAACGGCAAACAACAACTTGGCCACTACAGGGACCGCAAAGATGGCCGAACTGACCACGGAAATGAAGGTGGCGAACGAGGCTCTCGCCGCCAAATTTGAAGAACAGTTGGCCAGCGTGAGGGATAACGTGACGGAGCTGGGAAAACGGATGGGCCAAGTGGACGAGCGCGTCGAGGACCTGGCGAACCGCTTCAATGACCTAGAGGAAAAGGCCGACAACGCCAAGTCCCTGAACGCCATGGTTGAAGACGTCGAAGACCTCGCGAACCGCGTAAACAACCTGGAGGGAAAGGCCGACAGCAGCGTCAAGTCCCTGAACGCCATGGTGGAGGACGTCGTTGGCAGGAAGCTGAAGGATTTGAAGGCCGACGCGCCGGGACGCGACATATCTGCGCGCGTCAAACCTCCCAAATATGACGGCGCGTCAACGTTTGAGGTCTTCCGTCGCCAGTTCGACACAGTGGCCAAGCACAACAGATGGTCACCGGAGGAGGAGGCCACACAGTTAATAGCCAGCCTCCAGGGACGGGCCGCGGAAGTCCTAAACGCGGTGCAGACAACGGCGGCGCCCAAGGACATCTGGGAGGCCCTGGAGAATCGTTTCGGGAACCACCGCTTAGCCGCAGCGTACCGCAGCCAGCTAAAGGCAAGGTCACAGCAGCCGGGGGAGACGCTGCAAGAGTTCGCCCTGGCAGTTGAACAACTAACAAGCAAGGCCCTAGTCGACCTCCCACCAGAGTTCGTATCCCGGGAAGCTGCCTACACATTCGTGGACGGGGTACGAGATACGGAGATTCGTCAGCGCCTAATGCTCGGCGATTATAAAACCATCCACGAGGCGCTGACGGCAGCATTAAGGATGGAGGCGGCCAAGGTAACAGCGGACGGTTGGGTGAGAGGGAAGCCGTGCCGCGTGCTGGTGGACACTGGGGCAGCCGTGACCATCATCAGACCGGACGTGGCGAAGGGTTTGCCGACGAGGAAGCCGAGCCGACCATACGAGCTTGTCACGGCATCGGGCGACACCTTGCCTGTGGAGAAGGAGGCCCTGCTGGAGCTGACCTTGGGACGGAGTGCCGTGCGTCTGTGGGTGTTCGTTGCGAAGGTGGCCGAGGAGGTGATTCTGGGACTGGATGCCCTCAGGAGCCACGAGGCGACGGTCGACGTCGGCAGGAAGGTCCTGCGGCTCAACGGAGAAGAGGTTATACTCCGTCAACCCGAAGAGCGCCTTGGAATCTGCAGGGTCGTCTTGAACGAAGACGTGGTTGTCCCCGCGAGGAGCGAGGTAATGGTGACGGCGTGACCAGAAATCCAGACAGCAGGTTGGATCCAGAGGCTGCAGGGGTATGACTTCACCTTGGAACATCGTAGAGGGAAGAGCCACGGTAACGTTGACGCCATGTCTCGAAGACCCTGTCCAGAAGTGTTTGGCCAGTGCACCAGAGTGGAAGAGAAGGAGCGTGCCGCAGCAGTCCGAGTAGTCACCGCAGTGCCTGCGGATGGCTGGGATAGCGCAGGCCTGAGGAGGGAGCAGCTGGCGGACGCAGACTTGGAGCCACTCTTGAGGGAAGTGGAGGCAGGGACGAGACCAACCTGGGAGGACATCGCACCGAGGAGCGCCACCTACAAGTCGTACTGGGCCCAATGGGACTCGTTGAAGACCAGAGAGGGCGTGCTGTTCCGGGTATGGGAATCACCTGATGGGAAGACGCAGAGAGAACAGTTGGTACTTCCCCGGAGTAAGATCCCGGAAGTCTTGGAAGAAGTGCACGCCGGTACTTCGGGAGGACACCTGGAAGCGAACCGAACGATTGACAAACTACGGCAGCGCTACTACTGGCTGAGACTTCAAGCAGATGCTGAGAGATGGTGCCGTCAGTGTCATGTGTGCGCGTCGAGTCGTGGCCCCCAGACTAGGAGCCGGGGTCGCATGCAGCAGTACAACGTCGGAGCGCCATTGGAACGGCTCGCCGTTGACATTGCTGGACCGTTCCCAGTTTCCGACCGAGGCAACAAGTACCTAATGGTGGTCGTGGACTACTTCACCAAGTGGCCGGAGGTGTATGCCATCCCAAACCAAGAGGCAAAGACAATCACAGACTGCCTCGTGGAGCAAGTGTTCTGTCGATTTGGGATGCCGTTAGAGCTACACAGTGACCAGGGTACCAACTTTGAATCCAACCTAATGAAGGAGGCACTACAAAGGCTTGGGGTGAACAAGACCCTCACGACGCCTCTACATGCCCAGTCGGATGGCAAGGTCGAAAGATACATCAAGACCTTAGAGGAACACCTGAGGAAGGTCGTGGCCAGCCACCAGTGAGACTGGGACGTCAAGGTGCCACTGTTCTTGCTGGCCTACCGCTCGTCTACACACGGCACAACTGGGATGACGCCAGCCAGCTTAATGTTCGGCCGAGAGTTACGCCTCCCTTGTGACCTGGCTTTTGGAAGCCCTCCGGAGGCAAAGCAGCTGGTGACCGAGTATGTGGAGAACTTGGTGGACCATCTCCACTACATGCACGAGATGGCTCACCAGAACATTCAGAAGGCGAGCGACCGCATGAAGACCAGATATGACAGGCAAGCCAACAGCCAAGGGTTCCAGCAAGGTGACCTGGTCTGGTTGTACCGTCCTACCCGGACCAAGGGACGCTGGCCGAAGCTCCAGCAGCCATGGCAAGGACCGTACCGGGTGGTGAAGAGGATTAATGACGTAGTCTACCGCATCCAGAAGGTTCCCCGAGGGAAGATGTTGGTGGTACACCTGGATCGTCTAGCCCGCTACGATGGTGCTGTTCGTGACGACCAGCTTTGAGGAGGGAGCAATTATCGGAATGCCAGACGAACGACAGCTGAGAAGGGACCAGAGGCAGCTGAGCCACGCCCTCCCATCAGTCTCTGTCACTAACTGAGGGGATGATTAGGGAAATGTCCTTGTTGCTGGCCGCCTCTTTCCCCCCTTCCACTGCCATCTGGAACCTTCGCGTGGATTCATGGAAACTAGAGACTTCGAGAAGACGGCGTAGGGAAATGTCCTTGTTGCTGGCCGCCTCTTTCCCCCCTTCCACTGCCATCTGGAACCTTCGCGTGGATTCATGGAAACTAGAGACTTCGAGAAGACGGCGATATCCCTATAAAAAGGGCTGCAGCGAGTGAATTGAGTTAGTGGGTCAGTGCTTGACGAGCTAGTGAACGGACGAGAAGACTGCGTACATGCGTCGGAGGAGTTTACGTAATCTCGAGTGCAAGTGGAACTTTAACGGACGAACTGGTGAATCGTAATTGTGTGCATTACGTAATTCTGTGTAATTGGCAAGTGTTCAACTGTAAGTCGGTGGAAATAAAGAACATTTTTGAGTGGTGCAATTGGACTTTTCATTTCACGAACCCACAAAGTCACAATATGTTAGTGTCGGCTGATCTCCCATTTATTCTATAGTGAAATATTTGTTTCACATTTAATATGCTCCCTTTCTTGACACATGACACAAATCCTGTTATTACTCACCTACTAAATTACCTAATTAGTTTACCTGTGATGTATACTAATTTGCATCACTTAATTGCAGTTCAACTCGCATATACATTTGATATGTTGTTATAGTTCAGTTGAATTTTATTGACTACATTTGGTTATATAAACATTTATACTTTATAACTTCCCTGTACTTGGAATAGAGGAAAGGGTTGCATACAGCCAAAACCGTGGTTATATTATTATAGCGAGCCTGCCCTTATATATTTGTGTAGCAGACTTGCTATATACATATTCAGTAGCAGATAGATACCTGTGTATAACGACAAACCTATTAGCACAGTATGACTGCCACATAACTGCATTTAGTTCACTTATTCAAAATTGCTAGCTTTAAATAACCAAAACAAGATGCATATACTTATAGAATAATAAAGCCATAAATGTTTCTATTCTAATGGTGAAAAATTGTTGTTGTTTTTTTTGTGTAAAAATATGAGGTACTGATAATTCATAGAAGCTCACTAATGTAACAGGGATTTAAATGTAAACTGTATGAAAATGGAGCAAGAACTATCACATAAAAAATTACTTATACTTAATTGTTGCTGTTTACATTGCACTGAATAAGGTGAATGATCTCATTTCAGAATATTTATAAAGAATTGGAGCTCTTCCTTTTAGAGTTATGTTTGTGTTACTTCTGGGATATTACGAAAGTAAGTTTGGCACAAAAATATGTAACAGAAAGAAGAATGTGGGACTAATATTTATCCGACAAATCGTTTGTATCCCATTCAAAATCAGTACAATGCAATCCAATGTTTTCTTCAGGTAAGGAAGGTCATAGAGGGATCTGGCATTAACCTATGGATGCTATTTATCATATAAGTATAAAATGATGTAAAAACAATACAGATAATATTTGATTCTGTACTTGAATCATAGCATAGCATAAGTGCATGGTCAAATTTAAATTCTCTGTTGAAACTAGAAGTAGCAAAAGTTATAAAAGCATCTATGGGAAATATTCAAACATTGAAAAAAGAAATTATTTTGTACTGAATACATTTCATAAAAATGAACAAAATAAGTTCATTTCCTCTACTGTTAACATTTTTAAAGTATTTTCTTCAGTGGTGAAATGGAGCTGAAAATTATTGTGTGTAAACCATTATATAGGTAGTATTGTTTGAGGATGAAGTTTGGTAGGTGATAAGCACCAGTTTTTAATGTAATCATTAAAGCTTATTCCTTTTTTTAAAAAAAAAAGAATGTGTTTTTATTCTGTTTTGATCTGAAATGGTGAGGCAAAAAACTTGAATTTAACTTCATTTTATGCGGATACACTAATAAACTGTGTGCTATACTCCATACTTCTAATACAGTGAACTAGTGAAGAATAAATGGTCAAAAACTTTCATTAATTCATTAAAATGAAATTATAGAATGAACAGTTATGAAAAATATTAAAGCATTTCAATAACAATGTTGAAGGTAAGAATGTATACTTTGTGATAAAGTTCAATTTCAATTACTTTTAACATTTGTGTAACATTTGAGCTTTATTTTGAAAGTTTTTTGTCTTTTTAAATGGTAATTCAACCTGAGTATCTTTATGAGCAATACTACAACTTTTAAGAGTGAGTATTTGTATATTTAGTAGATAATTGTTTCAGAAAGCCAAGTGGCAGCATATGAATCCTTATAAGAGGAACAACAATTTGAGTGATGTGAAGGTTTATTTCTTGGTCACATTGTTAGATATGTGCCCTGAGGTTTCCTGCACACACCAATGATTAGCTAATATTTATTAATAATAGATTTTTGTTCATTGGTCAGTACAAAGAATGTTGTGTTTGGATAGAGTTTAAACTTGAATAAATTCTTTATTATATGTCATTTTACCCATTTTATGTTTTTAGAGTTGAAAAAAGCAGAGTTCAGAAAAGTTTTACTATGTGGTGGCCAGCAATAAATATGTAGAGTTCATAGAACTCATTTTGGCAGAAAGTCTTGAAACAAAATCAAAATAGAAGTTAAACAGGGACATAAATAAAATTTGAGTCAAAAGAAAGAACAGTAAGGAAGCAGTGACCAATTTATACTACTGTACCACACACAAATGAAAATGTTTGTGTACTTCTGTGAATATACAATGTTATACAAATCTCAAGCCTCCTCCCAAGGAAAATGAAGAAAGAGGATACCACCTTGCTGATAATGATGGAAGGTCAGTTGAAATTTAGGTTTATACAGTATGACCTAACACTCTCATTCTCAAGTTTATACCAGATTAAAATCCAAACCGTTTATATATATATTTTTCTCCAGAGCACAATGTTTGTAGAGTTGTAGCCCCTGCAAAGTATGTTGAACTTATAACTCCAGTTTACTGGAATATCATGAAAATATGTCATCAGTTCATGACTAGAGTCAGACAAAATATGAAATTTCATATTCTGAACCATGTTTGCTATCATTATGGGAACAACCATTTGTATGTTTTGCAGAAAGTGGAATTCAATGCACATTAACAAAACTTCTTATATTTCATATTACAGTATGCACCAAAATATACAGTACTGGAAATTATGTTACTCTTATTGTCATCTTACGTATCGAGATCATAGTGTAAATGTTCAAAATGTGCTCCATTGTGCTGTAAGCAGTGTTCATAATGATCACCCAGATTTTCCAAGATATTGCAGAATGCAGGTTGCTGCAGAGTCCCGAAGAATGAGACGATGTCCTGACATAATGCAGACCTAGTTTTGGGTGGATCTGGACGGTTGAAAACTTTCTCCTTTAACATTCATCACGTGTAAGCATCAGGTGATGTGAGATCAGGGGAGTGTGGTGGGTAGGAGAACTCAGCCCTGCGGGGAAGGTTGTCCTGGAAGGGTTTCTTGTAGCATAGCCATAGACTGTTAAGTGGTGTGGAAGATCGCGCTTTTTTGTTCGAACCACTGTCTATTCATCTGCATGTTCCTGGCACGACAAAACCTTCTTAGATCGTGAATAAATGACTCAATCACCATGTTCGTATAGCATTCCTGGTTAACAATAACAGGTGCACTATCATTATTCTCTATGAAATACGGACCTAGCACACTATTTCCTGACACTGCTAGCCAAATCGTCACACGCACACTATGTAACGGTTTCTAGACTATGTCTGGCCTCTCGAAACCAAAAAAGCGAGTTGTTTGGCGATTGATAAAACCATCCAAGTGAATGTGACTTTCGTTAGAGAATCACCGTTGAACAAGAAATCTGGTTCCTCATACACCGTGGTCAAAAATCATGCACAATATTCTACCCTGACATGCCTATCGTGTTCCGTCAGTTGTTGCCCAACTTGTATTCGGTACGGAAATCCACCTATGTTTAAATAATCGTTGAAGTGACTTATTGCAGATGTTAAATTTCAGGGATGTTTGCCGAAGACTTTGATTTGGAGACTACAACACCTGATTGAGGACACATCCATGATTTTCATTTGTGGACAGTTACTGGCCTACCAGACCTTCCCTTGCATTGACACAATACACTAACCATACAATGAAATTTTTCAACAACAGATAGCATAATATTGTTGCTAGGTGCTGGCATATTGAAGTGTTCACAATATTGTTCCGCCACTAACTTTAAACTGGCCCATCTTGATAACCGTCTCCGTATGAGCAAAAATAATACTTCACTATAAACACTTTTTCCTCTGTTGCGAGATCCATGGTCTCTAGTCACAGAGCACAACATTCTTTACACAACTAACTATACATCATGGCGATGTAAAACATGCAGATGTATGTGAATGTGCAATGCTTGAAAATGAGTACTGTATATTTTGTTGTGTACCATATTTTTGTAAAATCTTCAAAATTCATGATGCTTTGTAAAATTTATGGTTTTTGTTTTAAAGTAATATCTGTTAGCATTGATCTGTGCTTTCTATACATTCTGTTAAAACAGTTTCTATGAAACACATTTAAAAAACCCCAAGCTACTCTTTCCAGTGAAAGCTTGCACTACCCTTTCCCGATCAGGTGAAAATATTACTTTTCCTGTATTCTTGAAGAGGTTTACTCAGAAATTTGTTTGTAGAAGCATGTTGTTATTATATTGTTACTAGTACTAAGCAGGGACAATGCAACCAATAACTTCTTTTTCTTTTTTTATAAATTTAAGAGTTTCACAATGATTGGAATTTATGAACTCCATGTAATATATTTTATTGCTAAATATGGATACAAACTTTTTTTTTTTTTTTTTTTTTTTTTTTTTTTTTTTTTTTTTTTTTTTTTTTTTTTTTTTTAACTAATGAAGTGAACCTGCTTCAAATGGTTAAAGTATATATTTTATGTTTAAAAATATGTTCCAAAATAATTTGGATGTTTTTGTTTGTTATATTTTGGCAAAAAAAGTTTTAAGTGTTGACAAGTTTTTAATCATTTTTGTCTACCTCTAATGATATTGTAATGTGACAGTTATAAACCATATAAAGTCTTGGAGAGCAATGTCTGGAAGGCATAGTATGACTTGCCTGTTTCACTCCCAGTTCTTGAAGGAACTCTTGTTATATTCATATTCGTGGTGTAGCAAGCAATCCCTGCGGTTTGGCTTAGTTATTTTTAAAAACACTTGAACAGATTATCAATTATCACTACTGGTAGAGAGCATATTTCAACTTTTCAAGTCATTTCTCAAGTTTGAGAAACATTTGTTGTGCCAGCATTTCATTTTTGGTTTGGTAAACCCACTCATAATCTCTCTTGTGGCCATTCATGAACATATATGTATTTGAAGTTTCAGAAAACTATTGTCGTCATATAATAGCAATTTCCCCCCTGCACCTCATTCCCTTGAGACTTTCTTTGCTGTGGTAAATTGTACTAGGTCTTCAAGGATTCTTATTGAATGGAATTCTCCTTTATTTTAAAATTAAATAGGGTAAAACTTCTTAAATTATAGATGAGTCATATTTATTACACATCAGCTTCACTTACATATGTGCAATAAATACGACTCATCTGTAATTTAATAATTGTTTAGCTTCACTGTGGTGTTCCAATACAGTTACATTTTGATATAGGGAAAAACTTGTATTCTGATCACTTCACTGGAAGTAGGGTAAGGTATTTAGGATCAAGAAGCAGCAGAGGAAAATTTCTAAAGCTCCTCTTTATCAAGAAGAAAGGACAGATAGGCTTGGGCAGAGATTGCATGCCGGGGAAGAAATAGTTGCTCTACTTATAGTACTTTCACCACACTTGGCACATACCACCAGTCATTATTCCAGATTCTGCAAACCCTGAAAAGAAATGGAATAGGAGTAGGTGAAAGACAGAAAAATATGTGACAGTATAAAATCTATCGCAGCATTAACCTATAAACCTGAGAGGGGCACAAGAAACCTAAAAGTCGGTATGGTTGGACCAATGGAAATTAAATCCAGAACCCGTAAAATTGAACTTCAGATAGTTCACCTGAGCCATTCTGCTGAATGTGGAAGATTAGACCAAGATCACCCATATCTATATCCAGTTGGATACTATAACTATAGATTTATGGTTCAGATGGAAGGCTAAACTATGATCAAATAGCATCAGTTATTTAAACTGCTGCTCACATTAATGTAGAATGTGATGTTTGCAGTCTTCTGAGAAAATAGAACTGACTTCAGATGGCTGTGTCTAATAAGATGGAATCCATTATTCAGTTCATGTACTATTGAACATTGTACTGTTATACTATTGTACACAATTCATGTACAATTCATGCACTACTTTGTTATGGACAGAGTTTCAGTAGAGCCTTTTTGACAAGAGTTAACAATGAATGATACAGCAGAAGGTCTAAAAGGTTTGGTATCTATTGCTGCAGCCTTAAACTTAACACTTCTGTGCTATGGTGTAGAATGTATCAATAAACATTACCTCTGGATTATTAGTTTACTTAGTTTTGTCTTATCAAACTTATGCCCATGATTGGCATCATTTATAATACTAGATATGAAAGGTTAGTGAATATTTTTTTAATCTTATTTCAGTATTCCTGCTTATATTACATGTGATTTTTTTAATTGTACATTTCAGTTGTACAATGATCATTGTATACTTCATAAATTTCATGACATCACAAAATTATTATGCTTTTCTGGATGACGAAAAGTTATACTGGTTTCAATTTCAGTAAATTGGTAAGTATGAATGTCTAAAAGAACTGACCTCTTGAATTTTTAGCTCTAGGTATAAAACATGTGTTCTTTACTTTGAAACTTGGATGGCATAGTGTCAAATGAGTATGTCTAAAAAAGTATATTTTTTGATTTAGTAGGTGACCTGTGTATCGTTTGATATTTATTTGACTAGACCAGCCTTACAGTTGGCCGGTTTTCAAGTGTTCTGCCAGTTCTGGAGGGTTTTCATCATTTTCCAGACCTATCTTGGAAATGTATTCCTGAGTAGGATGAGTCCCAAGGTAACTAACCTAGCTATGTTAGAAAATCCCCTGGAACTTTATTCCCACATTCATGTTCAGTTTTATTTTCATCCGGCTGATCTAGCAGTATTTTAATTAAAACCAAGAAGCTGAAGATAATTGTACCATGCCATGGGAGCATTATTCTGAATGTTATATAGACATTGGGTGATATTGAAGCAAAAGTGAAACATGACTTAACTATGAAAGTTTGAAATGTCATAAGAACCATCTTATTACATACAAACAGGTTATTAAATACAACAGCACTATATAACATTTTTACAATCAAGACATCTTGCAAGAAATAATAGGGTGTTGCAACAAGCCAATCATACAATCTGTGTTTGAATAGTGTTAAGTCATACCATGAACATTTCAGTCTGTTTGAATGCAGAAATTCAGTAAAATCATGATAATATAATGCTGTCTTATTCATTGTGCTTTCACTATGCAGTACCTAGTGATCTACATACAGTTGAGCATTATTTAATTCTTTAATAATGCCTCGACGCCTCTGGTAGCACTTTTAAATTCATTTTGCTATTGAAGAACCCAGGCTATCCCTCCATCTTCTTGAATTACCAACATTTCTTTTACTAATAGGTTTAACTAGTCCTGCATCGTGGCATAGTGGGGTGAACATTGTGCTCTGGTTCCATGCCACAGAATGCACCTGGGTTTGATCCCACCCTTGGGAGGGTGCAGACATAAGTTCTGGGCATAGGAGCAATTGGAGGAGTTGCAATAGGCAGCAAATGCTGGTCAAGAATGCCAACTTTCCAGCTGAGGATGCCGAGATGCTTTTTTTTTAATTTATGTCCTCCAATGTTAAGTCACATCGGACGATGAATGACAGGTCATAATGATGCCCAGGGCCCATACAGCTTAGAGTTACCTGACATTAATTATCCAGGATAAGAGAAAAGACTGGAAAAAACCGTATCCAGATAATTTGCCCTGACTAAAGTTTGAACTTGGGACCTCTTGAACATGCAGCAGACACATTACCATCTACGCTACAGAGGCAGGCACCCAAGGTGCTGACCATATCACCCCTCCTTGGTTGTATGATTGCCCACTTCTGTCTTGTATGTGGGTATGAGGCCAGCAGTCGGGTTGGCAGACTCAGGTTTGCTTGTGGGCTGTTATGCCATGGATTAATTTTTAATTTATTAATAAGTTTAACTGTTAATTGGAAAAACTATTTGTAGTCGGTTTACTGACACTTCGTTACTTACGTTTTTACTTTATCAAGGGACTAGTTTAGAAGCCATTGTCTCCATTTTCAACCTCTCTCCAACTAGCGTCTGTTGTCGGCTGCTCTCCTCTCTCTGGCGGTGGAACTAAGAACTTCTTTGTCAAATTATCTACTGGTGGGATTTCAAAGTTTATTATGCGGTCCATATTTTTCCATATGAACTTTGAAATCCCAACAGTAGATAATTTGACAAAGAAGTTCATAGTTCCACTGCCAGAGAGAGGAGAGCCAGATGACAACGGACGCTAGTTGGAGAGAGTTTGAAAATAGAGGCAATGGCTTCTAAAACTAGTCCCTTGATAATATAATAATGTAAGTGACAAAGTATCAGTGAACCGACTACAAATAATTTTTTCGATTAATTTTGACATCACTGTTACTAAATTCCTCCAAGCACGCATAAGGTTTAACTGTATTCTTCTTGTTCCATTCTGAATATTTTTTTTTAGTTATTTTTCTTTACTGTACTAATTTTCTTGAACTCGTTCTCTTCAGTGGCCTGAGCCAAATTCTAGTGGACAGTACAAAATATGTGTTGTACAAGATATGTATTTCTTAGTGCTTCAATAAACTTCAAACCCCTGTTCTCTTCACTTCTGAGGCTTTAAGACTGCTTAATTTTTCTGTACAGGTATTGAAATTTATGCAGTTTATTTTACCATCATTGTCCTAATTGAAAAACATATGACAAACTAAATAATTAAAATAACTAATCTATTGCGTTAGTTCCCATCTTTTACAATTTATGATCTTTTAGAAAATTAATATATAATAGCTGAGTATTTTGAAAATAACCCTGCATTATCTTAGAGACGTGCTAATCTGGGATTAATAATTCATTTTCTGAGTTAGCAAACACAGTTTGGTCATCTGCAAACAGGGTGTTTAAATATGTAGAAAATGAAGCTAGTTACAGTGAAGGAATAAATATTACACAAATATAAATATTTGTTACTAAGGCTCCACTTATCTTAAGAAATTAATGTTAATACTTCTTTCTCCTTTCTAATGGATATCAATTTCAAAAGCAAATCACTTTCGTCCTCAGTCCATCAAAAACATAATTATGTTGAAGAAACATAAGAAAAAACATGGTAACCAAGATTTCCTTAACAACAGAGTTTGTTTTTAATGGACTGAGGACGAATGCGATTTGATTCTGAAATCGATTTCCATTAGAAAGAAGAAAGAAGTATTAACATCAATTTCTTAAGACAAGTGGAGCCTTAGTGGCAAATATTTATATTTGTGTAATAAGGTGTTTAAAATCCAATTATCTAATCTTGAAACAAATGTAACTTTCTGTATAACAGGATCCGTATAAAAGAATCATGAAAACAGGAGTCCCGAGCAGTTGGAAGAGGGAAATATGCATGTAATAATAAATTACAGTATAGTATTAAACTCTCGTATATAAGGTAAATACATTACAATACTTTTAAAATTGCTCAGCAGTTATGCTGGAAGATGTATTCCAGCCTGTAACCAATCTTGATTTATATTCCACTTTACATCATTTACACCAACCTAATTTTTCTCTGTTTTAAAAAACATTGGTAAGTTTTGTTTGATGCAGTGATGCGCTATGTGTTCTGTCTGCGAATTGTGGCAAGATGGAGGAGATTAATGCTGTTTAATTTTTCCAGTCCATCAACACAATCACATTGTTTAAATGAGTTATCACTTTACTAACATTCAGAGTGGCTTCTGCTTCCAAGTCATTTTCACCAGCATCATCATCATCATCATCATCTTGTTCTTCATTGCCATTCTTGTTGTGGACAGCATTAAGCGAATTGTTGCATCAACTTCATATGCTACTCAGATAACATACTCGTTATAGATGCGGTACAGTCCTTGTAGGAAAATGTTCACACAATTTACGTGGCTTAATTAGTTGTGCAAATATATGTGTTTGGAGGAATTTAGTAACAGTGACGTCAAAATTAATCTCAAACTATTTGTAGTTGATATAAAAATTATTTGTGGTTGGTTTTTTGACACTCGTCACTTACTTTTTCATATATTTATGAGAGACTAGTTTCAAAGGCCCTGGCCTCCATTTTCAATCTCTTCCCAACTGGCAACTGTTGTTATCTGCTCTCTCTGGTGGTGGAACTATGAACTTTTTTGTCAAATTATCTGCTGGCGGGATTTCAAAGTTCATTACGCGATCCTTATTTTTCCAGATGAATATGTTCTCCCATGTTGTCAATCTATTTTGGTTTATCACTCCTTTTAATAATTTTGGATTTGGATCAATGTCATGGTTTTCATTCCAAAAATGAAATGCTACTGCTGACTTGTCTTCTTGTTTCAATCTGATGTTTCTAAAGTGTTCTTTGACTCTGGTTTTTAAATTTCTTTTTGTTTGACCTATGTAGCATTTTTCACAATTCTTGCAATTTATTTGGTATATTCCAGATTTGTTACCTGAAGGAATTTCATCTTTTGTTTTTGAATTTAGTAATTTTAAAATTGAGTATCTATTAGTAGGTGCCAAGATGATATTTTGTTCCTTGAATATCTTTTTAAATTTATTAAATGTTTTTGGATGATATGTGAATGAACTGAATATGCTGTTGCTTTCTTTTTCTTTAATAAATGTGGTTGTTTCCTTAATGGTTTTCTTTAGTTTAGATTTTCTAATTTTCTTCAACACCAAACTTTTGTTGTATCCGTTTTCTTCTGCTATGTGTATTATTGCTTTTTGTTCCTTGAAATATTCTTCTTTTTCCATGGGTATGTTGACTAGTCTGTGTGTAAGGCTGTTTATTATTGCATGTTTATGTGTAATTGGGTTGTGGCTATTATTTTTTATATAATTTTCTGAATGTGTTGGCTTCCTGTAAATTCCAAATTTTATTTTTGTATCATTCCTGATGATATTTAGATCCAAGAAAGGTAGTTGTCCATTGATTTCCTTTTCTATTGTGAATTTGATAGTCCTTTCTTGCAGATTGAGTAATTTTAATGCATCATCTAAATGTTTACTTGGTACAATTGCAAAGATGTCGTCAACATATCTATACCAAACCTTGAAGATCAATGGGAAGGACTTTTTAATTTGTGTTTCAAATGCACTCATAAATAAGTTAGCCAAAAAAGGTGAAAGTGGATTGCCCATTGATAGTCCTGATTTCTGCTTGTAGTGTTTTCCATTAAAGCTAAAGAAGTTTTGTTCAATGCATATTTTTGTTAGAGAAATATATTCTTCTGCTTCTATTGCTTCCATATCAATTGTAGCTAGCCATTTTTTTAACACAGTCTGCAATTTTTCTGTTGGTATGCTTGGAAATAAAGATGTGACATCAAATGAAACCAGTCTGTCATTTTTGTCCAAATTTATATCTTTGATTTTTTCTACTAAATCTAAAGAGTTTCTTAAATTTGCACTTTCAAATTTTGGAAAACTATTAAATTTACTTAGTAACCATTTGGCCAAATTATATGTGGGGGCATTTATGCTACTAGTAATAGGTCTCATGCCTTTCCCTGTTTTATGAATTTTTGGCAGCCCATATACTCTTGGTAATGTTGGATTATCTACTTTAATTTTGTGCAATTCTTTTTTGTTGATTATTTTGCTCTCTTTTAGCGTTTTATTTGTGGTTTCAATGCAGTACTTTAATGGATTAGTTTCTACTTTTTGGTAATTACTGTCTTCTAACAAATCTTCCATCCTCTTTGTGTATTCTTCTTTTTCCAGAATTACTAGTTTATTTCCCTTGTCTGCTTTAGTATAAATAACCGGTTTCTTTTTAAGAGCTTTTATGATTTGGTTACTAAAATTCTTTTTCTTTTCATTTTTAATCTCTTCTACTATTTTGGAGCATTTGTTTTTTACTACTGTGTTTTTACTTTCTTCATTAAGTGTTTGTGTAGCAATTTGGATGTCAGCAATGTAATCTTCAATTTGGTTGGAATAATCTACACATGTCTTTAAACCTAGATTCAGCATATTCAGTTCTGTTTTTGTAAAATTTTGGTTTGATAGGTTTACCACATTGTTTAGATGATCTAAATATCATCTTTCTTGGATCTAAATATCATCAGGAATGATACAAAAATAAAATTTGGAATTTACAGGAAGCCAACACATTCAGAAAATTATATAAAAAATAATAGCCACAACCCAATTACACATAAACATGCAATAATAAACAGCCTTACACACAGACTAGTCAACATACCCATGGAAAAAGAAGAATATTTCAAGGAACAAAAAGCAATAATACACATAGCAGAAGAAAACGGATACAACAAAAGTTTGGTGTTGAAGAAAATTAGAAAATCTAAACTAAAGAAAACCATTAAGGAAACAACCACATTTATTAAAGAAAAAGAAAGCAACAGCATATTCAGTTCATTCACATATCATCCAAAAACATTTAATAAATTTAAAAAGATATTCAAGGAACAAAATATCATCTTGGCACCTACTAATAGATACTCAATTTTAAAATTACTAAATTCAAAAACAAAAGATGAAATTCCTTCAGGTAACAAATCTGGAATATACCAAATAAATTGCAAGAATTGTGAAAAATGCTACATAGGTCAAACAAAAAGAAATTTAAAAACCAGAGTCAAAGAACACTTTAGAAACATCAGATTGAAACAAGAAGACAAGTCAGCAGTAGCATTTCATTTTTGGAATGAAAACCATGACATTGATCCAAATCCAAAATTATTAAAAGGAGTGATAAACCAAAATAGATTGACAACATGGGAGAACATATTCATCTGGAAAAATAAGGATCGCGTAATGAACTTTGAAATCCCGCCAGCAGATAATTTGACAAAAAAGTTCATAGTTCCACCACCAGAGAGAGCAGATAACAACAGTTGCCAGTTGGGAAGAGATTGAAAATGGAGGCCAGGGCCTTTGAAACTAGTCTCTCATAAATATATGAAAAAGTAAGTGACGAGTGTCAAAAAACCAACCACAAATAATTTTTATATTAATTTTGACGTCACTGTTACTAAATTCCTCCAAACACACATATTTGTAGTTGATTTATTGATACTCTTCACTTGTTTATATTTATGAGAGACTAGTTTCAAAAGCATTCGCCTCCATTTTCAATCTCTTTCCAACTGGCATCTGTTGTTGTCTGCTCTCTCTCTCTGGTGGTGGAACTATGAACTTCTTTGTCAAATTATCTACTGGTGGGATTTCAAAGTTCATTACTCGATCCTTATTTTTCCATATGAATATGTTCTCCCATGTTGTCAATTTATTTTGGTTTATCACTCCTTTTAATAATTTTGGATTTGGATCAATGTCATGGTTCTCATTCCAAAAGTGAAATGCTACTGCTGACTTATCTTCTTGTTTCAATCTGATGTTTCTAAAGTGCTCTTCGACTCTGGTTTTTAAATCTCTTTTAGTTTGACCTATTTAGCATTTTTCACAATTCTTACAACTTAACTGGTATATTCCATATCTGTTAACTGATGGGATTTCATCTTTTGTTTTTGAAGTTAGCAATTTTAAAATTGAGTGTCTATAGAAACATCAGATTGAAACAAGAAGATAAGTCAGCAGTAGCATTTCACTTTTGGAATGAAAATCATGACAGTGATCCAAATCCAAAATTATTAAAAGGAGTGATAAACCAAAATAAATTGACAACATGGGAGAACATATTCATATGGAAAAATAAGGATCAAGTAATGAACTTTGAAATCCCACCAGTAGATAATTTGACAAAGAAGTTCATAGTTCCACCACCAGAGAGAGAGAGAGCAGACAACAACAGATGCCAGTTGGAAAGAGATTGAAAATGGAGGCAAATGCCTTTGAAACTAGTCTCTCATAAATATAAACAAGTGACGAGTACTAATAAACCAACTACAAATAGTTTCTGAGATTAATTGTGCAAATCTGTTTGTATTAATGCAATCGTAATTGCAGATATTGTAGATGAAATTACTTAAATTGTTCAATACCACCTAGACTGTCTTCTTCACCGGTGACGTTTATAATGAGTGTCATGCTTTTCTATAAGCATTTTGTTTGTTTTGTTGTTTTTTCATTTAAAATCCAGTCTCCTCACTATTCTGTTTAAGGATGACATACTTTTCAGAATGTTAATGCTTTCTCTTAAAATAATAGATAATTTAGTTATTGTAGGTGCATCTTTTCCCTGAACACAAAAAATTTGAATACTTCTTCTAACAACACATTTGTCAAAGACATCTAGATCTATTACTTGTTTTGGAATGCTATGCTTTTTACTGTTCTTTCCAACACTTCTGTTCATCTGACATGCACTTTAGCTTTTAGAATATTTTTTGGGGAAAAAAAAAAATCTTCTGATGTAACCAGTTCTTGGTGTTTAGTTTTTCTTCATTTATGCTCATACATTTGAAACATTTTCTCTACTCTAACTGTAATGTTTTGGAACCTAATTTACAAAGTACACTGATGACATAATTAATTTATGCAATTATCATTGTCTGACAAATTTGTTAAACTCCCTCCTTATCGCAAAACTCAAATTAGGTCTTCAATAACACACAAAAAATGCAACTGTGAATTAGCAAGGACTGTGCCTAAGATGCAGACAGCACTATTTTTCCCCTTCCCTCCCCAAGTGCAGTGCAGTGCATGGTTTCATTCAGCAGAATTATATGAACTGATGAAAAAGACAAGACAAGAACAGTGGTATCATTCATTACTTTTCTAGAATGCAGTGGCCAGTGTATACAAATAGGGATGGTGGTGAACATTATACTGCAAAACGTCTACTTGCAGAATATTATCTCAACTTTCCGAATAAAAAAAAAAAAGACAAATAAAATAATTAACTAAAATATTTTTTAACAGGGACATACATTTACCCATGTTAAAGCCAAATCCATAGTATTAGCATGCTAATTTGGGCTTCTACTGTATTTAGAAAAACAAGCAATATTTATGTGGCACAGTATTTATATTGATTCTTCAACTCAGAATTAAGCATTATTGTTTGACCATGAGGAAAAGGGAATCTAAATGTGAGAAATAGTCAAGTAGAAATGTTTCTTAATATATTAGCCTTCCAGCACTGCCTACAAGTAATGGTCATTGGTTAGTTGGATTAAATTAATTTAATGACTTCTGCTGTCCTTTTCCTTACCCAGTGTAGAGTTTAACAATTCATGCATTATTCTAGATGCTTGACTCACTATTCGCTGTAGTAGTAGTAGTTTAAAATACCTAATACGCACGCACGCACGCGCACACACACACACACACACACACACACAACATGTAATTAGTGGAGGAGTAGTATAGGAGATATTTATTTTACTGCTGGTCATACATGCATAACTCATTTTATTTTGGTAAAGTCAAATAATGGGACTGAGAGTGTTTGTGGTTAACTGAGAAAGAAAATGTTACAAGTCTATGGAGTAGTAATACTTCAATTGTAATTGCACATTTATGTAATTAATGCACAAGAATAATTTTAGTTTTTGTCTTATTTTGTTAAGAAATATCTATAAGTTTTGGTTTGTAATTTTTCTTTGATAGCATTTTAATGAGTTTTGTATGTTTATTAATTTCATTTCGTGTTAATTTGTACACTTTATATGGCAGCTCTTTTGTTTTGTTGCAAGATTTCTGGGTAAATAAAAAAGTGTGTTCCAGAATTGTAACAAACATACATGGTAAATACAAAGCAGTAATTTGGGAATGTTTTACTGTTCTGCATTTAGTTTTAGATAGTTTTTCATACTTTAATTAAAATCATACATTTTGTTAACAATATTTTACAAAATTCCATTTTCAATGTTGTTTTGTTTATTTACATGATGTTCTCTTTAGTTTGAACACTGGCACAGCAGAGCAAGTGTAGATTTATGTTTTTTATTATTAAGTGTTCATTTAAAATTTATCATCCATAATCAGTAATCATAATGGACATTAAATACGAGGGTTGGAAAGATATTTTGGCAACATGTAAATCTTGTGTGAACTATTTATTTTGCAATCATGATACTTCTACAGGCCTTCAACATAATCCTCTGCCAGATGTGGGTAAGTTGCAGGATACCAGTAGCGCTGCCCACTTTGCCGGTATCTGTAAGAGAGCACCCTATAGCTTGAAGTATGGCCTCTCTGGTGTGGAAACTATACCTCTCAATGGTTCTTTCACCTTAGGGAACAGATGAAAGTCACACGAGCTCATGTCCAGTGAATAGGATGGGTGCTCTAGAACCTCCCACCCCATCATGTAAAGAGGCTCTGCACACTACTTTGTTGTGATAGTGGGCATTGTCCTGCAAAACAATGGCTGAATCCGTATCTCTGAAGTTGGGTTGATTCTTGTGCAATGATGGAGGAAGATGATCTAGAAACCTACAGAAATACACTGCATTTACAGTCTGATTCAGAGGAACTGCATGCCATATAATGACACCACATACATTGTATGCCTTTTATCAGCATCACCTTCACATCCCCTGGTTCCTGATGCAGTATTTTTTGGTTGGGGGATGACAGGTGACAGTATTTAATTGATTGACACTTAAGTTCTGGCTCATAACAGCACACTCATGTTTCATCGAATATGATGATCCTTTCCAGGAACATTCATGAGTGCTCTACCAGTCTGTAATGTGCCAAATGACCACCTGCGAGGGCAAGCAGTGCCATTTTATAATGTCGAGTGGGTGAGGTGCCTACTGGGATGCAATTTTTCAGCAACCAAGGATTTTGTGCAACATATTGAACTCAGTAGTGTGGGTTGTTCCTACCTCGTTAGCCAATTTCCTGGAAGGCCACCTCCTGTCCACATGCAGCAAAGGTTGTATCTCACGTTCAAGAAGTCCCGAGTTCGAATCTCTGTCAGGGTGAGTTATCTGGGTAAGGTTTTTTCCGGAGTTTTCCCTTATCCTGAAAGATGAATGTTGGGTAACTCTAAGCTCTATGGACCCTGGACTCATTTGAGCATCATTTCACCCATTCCCTTCACCGTCCGATATGACTTAACGTTGGAGGATGTAAAATTACAAAAAAAAAAAAGTTGTATCAGTTCAGTGACACTGTTTATGATCTTATGTTGACTTCCATTGGTTCCTGATGCACACTATAATGTCCTGGACGAAAAGCTGTAACCCAATGTGCCACTGTCCAATAAAGATAGCCTAATTTCTGCATTCTTTGCATAGCCTTGGCATTTTCTCCATGGGCCACTTTGATTTTTAGCCAAGTACATTGTTTGAACTTGGTAAACATCTTTTAGGGTGGTGTGATTTGTCAATTTACATTCAACATAGGCCACTCCTGCCACTACAGGACGTACACTAATGCTGCCACCCAATTTATTTAGTTCCACCAATCCTTCACATGTGTCGCCATCCACAGCTCTAACAGAACTCCCTGTGCAGAAATAAAACATTGTTGCTACTTGTTTGTTTCCAGCCCTCGTATCCAAATCTGTTAACATTAATCACTGCAATTTGAGAACTTATGTGGTATTTATATCTTATTAGCATTTAATCAAAATGTTTTAATTTATAGTGTTTATTATTTAATTGTATATGATTTGTTAATTGGTTCAACTCTATTAGAAAAGTTGATAATCCCAAAGAAGATACTGTTGCTTATTATAAAGGTACAAAAGCAGACATATCAAAGCATTTTTTGCTGAGCATGTGAAATAATGGCTTATGAAAATACCCCAAATTATGTAGCTAAATAGTGAGCGCAACAATTTGTCTTAGGATATGCAGTCAAAAGCTAATATCAAATTCACATATTTACACATGTGTTAACTTGCACTGGTCAGTGATTATTTTTAATTTATTGTTTTTTCTTAGGGAAATCTATTTTGCATCATTAACAGTGGAAATACAGGGTAACACACTTTATCAGAGAAAGTGAAAGAAAGGTATTTTATGAAATTATGTCAGTATAAGAAGGTTGTACATCTTGCTTTTAGGAGATAGATGTTAGCTTGAAAACTGAATTTTAAATTAGCAAGAATGTTCTTAAGTTGCCAGTTAGGAAGAAAGGATGTTTTTAGTTCTGATCATCTTATTGCAGTGAAAGTAAAATGTATGTGCTGTATTTACTCAGTTGAAGCCTGCGTTACTCCTTATTGGGTTGTAATAGGGATGTTTACCTAGACTAATTTATTTGACTACATGATTGTATTGCAAGAATATCAGCCGTCTTTGTTGTTTCTGCATAATTTCACAGGTACAATAGGGTCATTTGTCACAGAACAGTTCCCAACAAGAATTTTCTAGGATTTTTCTGTTTCAGTAATAAATTTAAGCAGTGAATAGTTTGCACTTAACTCATACTGAAAAATCACTTATAGCATTTTAAGTCCCTCCTTAGATTAAGTATTATTGAGACAGCTATAACCATAGAGATTTCTAAAAAATAAGAGTCTGATGACTCATAGCAGTGTTGGGCAGGTAGCCACAGTATTTTTGTTAGAATAAAAGGCATAGTACCAATGCTTCAAACATCAGTCATTATTTTGTTTTCTGAAACCAAATTAAAAGCCTCCTTGGAATATCTGTGAATTTATTAAAAATTATTCACCGTATAGAATTTGGTGTCTAGTATTTCTTACTTATGAGTGCATCTTGATTGATAAAGATTATCACCAATTAATTGTTCATATTTACAGTAGTATCACTGTAAGAAATCATCGCAGTAATAAATTCAGTTAAATTAGTCTTGTTTAAGTACCTTGGGAATGATACTTTCTACTTCATGATAAAATGAGAATGTCTCAACATGTGAACCAAAACATTAAGGTGTACAACATATTTACATCTTCAAATGTTGACTAATTGTACTTCATTATTATTAAACATGCAAATATTACATAGAAAATGGACAGAGTATGTTGAAATGATATTTTATTCACATATAGGTGAATGACCACATTTCCTGATATGTTAAAAACCCATTAATGTGATTAAATTTGTTCAGTTTTGAATTCTGTGTAAATACTGTACATCTGCTTACATGTTGCTTAATTTTTTTCTGCCATTTTGCGCAGTTTACAACCAAAGAAAGAATATACTGTATGTTTGCCATAAAACTGAATTTTATAATTTTTCTTAGAAGGGGAGTGACATTTGAAGGTTTTTTTTTGTTTTTATTTCAGCTTCTGCAAAGCCTTTTATTTACTTCCATTTGTAAAATTTTAACAGGTAAATACAGTGTAAGTATAAAGTTCAGTTAGGTATGACAGTGATCAGATTTGGTTTATTTTAGGGTGTCAAGGAAGTTTCAAAAGGGCCTATAAGCTTTACAAGCATACAGTTCAAAATTGCTAGTCTAACGTGAAAAAAATATACTAGTACATAAGAATGTAATGGATATGGTTGAAAAAGCTATCATAATTGCTATTGAATTCTAATGTATTGCACTGCAATAATGTATACCAAAAACATAAATCAATCTCAGACTTGTAAGCTTTGTTCAAAAACAACATTTTGAAGAGAGAATGCAGTAAGCGGAACCAGAAGCCGTTGTGCCTAATCTGTATTGTTGGCAAGTCGTTCACTATTGTTATTAACATATTGTGCATTGAAGTGTGTTTTGTTTAATTATTCTGTCTGTTTTTTGTTATAACGACCTAACCACCCACCCTATAAACAAAAGTTTAGCATAAATTTGTATAAAGACAGCTGTTAACTTAGTATCTTAATTAGTGAGTTACACAATAAACTGCTAAACAAAGTTAATATTATCTCACATTTTATGTAATAATTTGTAACTTGTATATAATAATATAATAGTAATATAATAATAATTTAATATATCAATCTATCAATTTCATTATTTTTGTGGTTAGTTCCCTTAACTCAAATGCAAAAACATTAAATTTTATATTCTTAAATTGCTTTATTCACTGTTTTATGAAAGCACATATTTAAATCTTAAATGAGAACTAGCGCTTTGCAAGTAAGAGAAAACTATTTTGGAACATACCAAACTTGCAGGCTGCAATTGCAGAAAGGACACTAATTACTGAGAAGCTAGTACTGCTGCTAAATATCTGTTTGGCAGTATAAATGCTGTGATTTGGGTGATGAAAGCAACAAAGGTATATGAATGTTGAGAGGAATGAAGAGTTGATATTAAGGCATCAATCACGTTATCAAAGGCTGGTAAGGCAAATAACTTCATAGTCAACAATAATGCATAATGGCATAATGCTGCTGTCTCCAATCCAACACACTCCCTTCAGGAGTGTATAGTATAATTATGATGAAATTAAATACCAAGCTTTTTTTTTTTCCAATAATTGAAAGTGTTCTGTATTTGTTTTGCAATTGCGACTTCAGGTATGCTTCAGCCAAGAACATCTCAACACCTCCATGAACCTCACTTGCAATCCATGTAACAAAAACTACTATTTCTATAATGAAAGGCTTTAATGAACTTGTTTTACTCATGACAAACAAGTGGTTCAGACTGGACATTTCTCAGTGTCCTATGCTGTATATTTATAACTGCCAGAACTGAAATGTAAATGAGTCGGTCTTGTCAGTTAAACTGATTTTCATATTACTGTTGTCATTCCGCACAGCATAAATGTTACAATAGTGAACAAGGGATCATTGATGGACTGTTTAAAAATGAAAGAAAGTTCTCATTTTTATTTGGTTCTTCAATAGTTGCATTTATTTTAAGTACATACATTTTTCATAATATAGGATTTTTATATTCCATCATTCCAGTACTGTTGTGTTACATCAATTGTAACCTTTACAATGAAGATCTTGAATGTCATATTTTCATTCAGTTCAGAGATAGAACAATTTAAATCAGGTTTCCAAGTGAACAAATAAAAATGTCAGTTCTAAAGTCATTTGTTTCCTATTAAGAATAATAGTTTTCTTCTATATCCAATGTATGCTTTAATCTCTCTCAACAGCCTTCTTCTATGTTTACTCTGTTCATGTAGATTCATGTGGTCTATGTGTATTCAAGCCACCAATGCATCAGAAAGTGACAAATAGATTTGATCAATGTAACAGCTGTTACATGTTGGAGATTTTTGTTCCTCCTCACGAATAAATTGTGATAGTGTTATAAGACTGTACTGCTCATATCTGGATACAAATCCTAGTCAAGCCTTCCTGCTTGAAACTTTTATATGCTTTCTCTCTTTAGCACAAGTATGTACTGTTTCATATGTATTTTAGGCACTAGGCCATCTCAATTTTAATGAAACAGAGCTTTGATCATACAACTTGACCAAATACTTTATTGCAGAAAAGTTCATATAAATTCAAAATAAAGGAAAATAAAGCCGCTGCATGTCCTCCCATGAGAAGGTAAAAAATTGTTCTGAAGAATTTATTTGCTGAATGTTATAGAATAAAAGAATTCCATTCAAGTATTGTATTTATTATGACACAATTTGACATTGGTTTGCATTATATTTAAAGAAACTTATTATTGTTGATAAATATTTTATTATCTTCCTTTCTTCTCTAAGATGGACAAACTTACTTGACAGTAAATAATTAACCTATTAGTCAATGGTCAAATCTTCTAATGAGCTCATTATATACAGAGTTAATTAGTTTTAAGTACCGTACCGGATTGTTACTGTTGAAAACATCTGCTGGTCCAGTGCAATTTTATATCTTTGTGAAAATATCTGTAAAAATAACAAATATATAAATGAAAGAAAGAAAAAAAAAGATGTTTATGAACTTTCAAACAATTTCTTGGGAGGTTTGTGGTATTGTTTTGTCTTTGTTTTAATTTATGATTTAATAAGGTGTTAAAATATTTTTATGGTATACATAAATATATGTACTTTGTTGCTCTATGTTAAGAGGATTTTATTTCTTGTTACTAATAAATTTAGCTAAATAATGAAGGTTCCGTGTGTTTTTCTTTTTAAAAAAGTACTGAACCATTATTTTCAATCACTTTAATTGCAATTTAAATATGTTTTAATGTACCTAAAGTATGGAAAATGAATAATTTGAGATTTAGAATGAACATTACCCTATTTTTTTTTAAGTTTGTCATGGGAAAGATTTAATGTTTACATGATATATTGCCCTTTATGGTTACTAATATTTACTGCTGTTTATCTAATTATTTAACATTAGCTTGCAGCTATTTCTGAAATTAAAGAATCTGTAAATATTAATGTGTATGATACAGCAGAACTAATATTTTATTGCAACACAAACTTACAAGAGGCTTGCTCTTGATTAGGGCTCGAACTTTCCGAAAATGCATATGCTCAAATTTAAAGGCATATTTTGAGGGTTAGTGCATATTTAAAGGATATATGCATAATTTGGCATTTATTTACCTTATGTAAGATTGATTACCTGATATTTCTGAATAAAGCAAATAATTTAATGAATCTTTGTTGGACACCCCTTGGCTCAACAATAGCAGTGCTATTTTTAAGCCAAGTGTTAATGGGACCATACTTTCAGCCTGACAATACGTGCATGTAGTTAGGCGCTGCAGACCCTTTTTATGAAAATGATTTCTTACATTACTTTCAGTGCAGTAGCCTCTAAAATGTGTCAATAGGACATGTGTGCTAGTCTGTTGATTTATTCATCTACTAATAGTGTGGATTTTCTAAAAATTGCCTAAGATAAGAGTAGCAGATCCTTCTTAATTAAACAGTGGACTTCAGGAAATAGTGACTATGAAGTGACGGAGATGTGGTGTTTTGTCAAGTGTGGGAGAAGGATATAAAATGTGATAAAAATTAAATTTAAAGGGAGTCGATTAATGACACTAAACAACATTTACTTTTAAATTTTTCCGGAACATGTTTCACAGACTTTGCCTCTATCCTCAACCGGCCATCGACTGGTTCTCATTGATGTAGTTGACAGTATTTTGTCATAGGTCTCCTCTGGTGGCGGTTCAAGGAACTTGCTGAACAAATCTTTCTGGGGGATGTCGAAATTGAATACTTTGACATCGCCCAGAAAGATTTGTTCAGCAAGTTCCTTGAACCGCCACCAGAGGAGACCTATGACAAAATATTGTCAACTACATCAATGAGAACCAGTCGATGGCCGGTTGAGGATAGAGGCAAAGTCTGTGAAACATGTTCCGGAAAAATTTAAAAGTAAGTGTTGTTTAGTGTCATTAATCGACTCCCTTTAAATTTAATTTATCATAACACTGTTTTCAACACTTCCAAGAAAGGAATTGTGATAAAAATGTTAACTTGAGTAGCATTCAAAAACAGCGGCACATTTCAGGTCAAAAGAAAAGGGCAAGAACTTGCGACAGCTACTTTTGACTCAAGTGAAACCAGTCAGTAATACAGGTATAAGAAGAAGAATAATTAATAATTATGGGGAAGAAAGAGAGGAAGAAGAAAAGGAAATTGACAGAATTGAAGTTGAAATGGCAATACAAGAAATCAAGCTAGGCAAAGCAGCTGGTAGGGATGGAATAGCACCAGAACTGATTAAATATGGAGGTAAAGAATTAATAAAAATACTGAAAAGTTTATTTCAGAAGATATGGACAGAAAAAGAAATACCAAGAGATTGGGAATTTAATGTAATTGTTCCAATACATAAGAAAGGCAACCAAAGTGATTGCTCAAACTATAGACCTATATGTCTCTCCCCAGTTGTATATAAAGTGTACACTAGAATCCTGGAACAGAAATTGAGGAAAATAGTAGAACAAGATTTAGAAGAACAGGCTGCTTTCTGAATGGGTAGACAAACCCAAGACCAAATTTTCTCATTGAGAATGATAATAGAGAAAGCTATAGATAGAGGAAAGGGTATTTATTTAGGATTCTTAGATTTGAAAGCAGCATTTGATTCAATACCTAGGGAAGAAATTTGGAGAGCTCTAAAGAACAAAAAAGTACCTATGAATTTTATTGAAGCAATACAATCAGTTTATCAAGAACCAAAAGGGATAATAAGATTAGATGGACAAGAATCAGAGCCATTTCTGATGAATAGAGGAGTTAAACAAGGAGATAGCCTCAGCCCACTCTTATTTATTATTGTGATGGATGAAATATGGAAAATTCGCAAAAGAAGAACAGCAAGAACTATGATAGGATATAGAAATTTAAGACCAGTTTGGGCACAATCGTTGATAATTGCTGATGACATCATATTAATAGCAAATAGTAATAATAATTTACAGTTAGCGCTAAATGAATGGAAAGAAGAATTAACTAGAAAAGGTTTAGAATTAAACATACCCAAAAATAAAACCATGTATATAGGAAGGAAAGAAGAAGAAGTTAAAATTAAATGTAATGATGAAATCTTAGAACAGGTAGACGGTTATGAATACCTGGGTACAATTATAAATAAGGATGGAAAAATAGAGCAGGAAATTTTAAACAGAATAAGATAGGGCAATTCGGTCTACTATCAGATTAATAATACTATTGTGGGAAAAAAGGAAATAACAAAAGATACAAAAATTATAGTATTTAAAACAATACTACTACCAATTCTATTATATGGAGCAGAGAGCTGGACTCTTACAAAAACAAGAAAGCAAAATAACAGCTATGGAAATGAGATATTTAAGACGAGCTGTGGGGAAGACAAGAAGAGATATGATTGGAAATGTAACAATAAGGAAAGAGTTGGGTACACACTCCGTTAAAGAAATATTGGAAAAAAGACAACTTAAATGGTATGGACATGTACTCCGCATGTCAGAAGAAAGAAAACCCAAACAATATTTAGAAGCAAGACCAGAAGGTAAAAGAATTAGGGGAAGGCCATGCATGTTGTATCAGGAATACATTGAGAAGTTGGTGAAGGATAGAGGGAAAACCATGACAGAAATGAGGAGAATGATGATGGATGGAGAAAAGTGGAGGAAATGGGTAGAAGAGGCTTGTACTCCACGCTTAACAGCACCAAGGAGTTAGAGAAAGAAGAAGTGAAACCAGTCAGAAGGTACTGCATTTTATGCTGCAGTCTCTAAAGCCTTTGCATCCAGCAGTATTCTGTTGCATAAATTAAATAATCCTCATCTACGATCATTTCTATAGAAATAGTGTGCTGGACAAAAAATACCGGACGAATACACCCTTAGAAAACATTACTTACCTTCGCTACACGCTTCTGTCCTGGATTCAATATGGTCTGATATAGGAGGGAACAACATCTGGATATCGGTAGATGTAACAACCAATTCATGTGGTTGATACATGAACTTCATAGTGGGAAAATTATGTCCAGAAGAACCCGGTAAACCTCATTTACTTGGATGCAAAGTATTAGAAAAACCAACCAAAGCACAATTTGTAAACAACTCCTTACGTCTTCTGTTGCTTACTGAATTGGAGATCAATTGTTACAGGTTGCGTGTCTAGATACAGCTTCATATTGTATGTTAAATGCTAGCCAGTTCCTTTGAGTATTTTTTTCTAATCTTATCCATCTCACATGTTTGTCCCATGGGCTACATTGCATTGCAGAAGAGATACACACTCTTTCCATCAGTTAGCAAAGTAATATCAAGCGGGAGAAAAAGGTGCTTTCAAAAGCGCCTGTTCGTGTACAGTTGTACATGCCTAAGGTGTCTCTTTTGCCGGAACCAGTTCTCACAAGATGGGAAACTTAATTTTCTGCAATGTCATTCTACCAGGAGAACTTTAGTCAAGTGAAGCTGCAGTCACAAGTATTAATGATACTCGTAGTGTATGTGTTTGTGAAGCAAAGGGTGTATTTGAATGTGAAACTGCATATCAAGATATAAATTTTAATCATATATATTATTCTTCTCTTTCAACAGCTATTAAGGGTCTAGAAACTCGCAGTGCACCCATACACGAGTCTCTTCAATTGATTGACAAAACAATTTCTTCTTTAAATGCCGTCCCTGGTGAAACTGGGGAAAAAAGTTGAAAATAAGCTCAGTGCGGTGTTGGATTCAAACTGACTAAAGGAGATTCAAGATACCAACGAGAATTTAAGTGAAATCAGAAAGTCTTTGCCAGATGAATGTTCCGAGGAATCATAACTGTTGATGCTGAACAATCATTTTCAGCATATAAACTTATTCTGTCTGACAATAGAGAATCCAACCTCTAAAAACATCGAGAGACTTTGGGTGACATCCTGTGATTATTCATTGGCAAGGTGTGACACATGTATTGGTGAATTAAAATAAAATGTATACTTTCTAAGTGCATATTCTTATATTTTTAGTATGTATTTTTGACATTCTTAGTGCATATTTGTATGCGCATGTTTGATGTTTTTAGTGCATATAGATCTGTGCCCTACTTACGATATAAAGCAATTTAGCATGTGATGAATACATAAACTTCAATTTTCTTGAAAAACTATTTGTAGTTGGTTTTTTGAAACCTTCTTATTTACATTTTTGTATTTTTGAGGGACTAGTTTCGGAAGCCATCGCCTCCAATATCAACATCTTTCCAGCAGTTGGCAGTTGCACTTACAGTTTTAAAATTTTGAATGCTGTTCTTATGAAAGTCTGTAAGACATTGTAATCAGATTGACTTAAAAGATTTGTTTTGTGTTCAATATTCTTACTTTGCCTTATGTTTGTATGACTCATGTGGTAATATTTCTTCCTCCATCACCAATATCCAAATGATTTAACAATTTTTAGATAGATAACTGTAAGAATGAACTTGGAGAACATTTTGCCTTCTGTTTAACTCAATACTTTATAATTTATAAAGATGAGTAGGATTAGGTACTGAACATCACTAACTAAAGAGTACCTCTATATGTTATGAGGACTAACTTGTCCCCATCGTCAGCATATATCTAACTCAGCTTCATAAATACATCACTTTCTAAAAGTTCTAATTCATTTGTAATGTTAATGTTCAGGTTAAGGGAAAAAGAAACTGCCTTACATCAGTTACCAATGAAATAAAAGAAGAAATAGAATTTTAATCTTATATGCATATTTTCAAATTAGGGTATGTCCTGTGTATCTTGGCTGTAAGTGCTGAGAGTCGTCCTCTATGTTCTAGGGGTAACATTCTAGCCTCAGGTTCCCAAGGTTGCAGGCTTCCTTTGGAAGGGAAGTAAAGCAAAGTTAGTGATCCTGTGTTCTAGATTAGCATCATGCGAAAGAGCCTCAAGCCTGATAAAGAGGCCTCTGAGCAAAATTAAGCGGGTTTTCCTGCCTAATATAGAATTTGATGCTAGGAACCACAGCAGTTAGAGAGTGTCCATAATAAAACTCAATTTCTCGATTTGTAGCTGCTGAGAAAGTTTAATGATTTAGGTCTAGGTTACGTTAGTCTAGGCATTAAGAAAATAGAAAAGGATGAGGATTTAGGCTTGGGTATGTTAAATGGGCTTAGGTTTGGTTAGAAGAGGAATCTTCGGCTTAGGTTAGGCAAGCAAGAGAATGAAACAAATGAGAAAAAAAATATCATAGGTTAGGATAGTCTAGGTGATATGCAGTTAAAATGATGGATTAGAAGATGAAGAGGAGGATCTAGGCTAGTTTAGGCTATGTTAAGCAGGAGTATGTTAGGATAGAATAGACCTCAGGTTAGTTTAGCTTCTAATAGGGTTGAATATTAGGATAGAAGAGCAGGGCTTAGGCTAGGTTAACAGGCTAGAGTACGTCACTACAAAAGTTATAGGAACAGAACAGATGGCCAGAAGAGCAAGTCTAGTTTAATTTAAAGTGGTAGAATAGATGACTAGAAAACATGATTAGGTCAAGACAGGACAGGTTTAGATACGGCCAGCATGGAAAATGTCTACATCAAACATAACCAAATGCATTGAAGAAATACAGCTTACATGTAAGCAATATATACACTGCCTTAGAAATTGTGCTCAGGATCTTCTTTGAGTACCTATGTCAATCTGCTGTGTCTATACCCTCTCCTTGAACCATTGGCAGATTGTGAGTAACTTTCTTGTTGTGGCCAGATGTGAAGATGCTTATAATGAAAGTAAAGTGGGGTTATACCTTTGAAAACAGGTCACCTTTACTTGAATTGCCAAAAACACTGCAATAGCACAAACGTGTCAGAGCACTGTACATTTTTAAACACCAAATAACTAATAAAATAGAACTTGCCAAGTGGCACTGTTGTACAAGAGCTCAGCACTTCTATTTTTCTGGGTGGCAAACATTTCAATTATTCGTCTGCCTCATAGTGTAGGTGGTAGCATGTCTGCCTCACGTTCAAGAGGTCCCAAGTTTGAATATTGGTCAGGGTGAGTTACCTGGATAAGTTTTTTCCAGGATTTTTCCTTATCCTGAAAGATGAATGTTGGACGACCTAACGTTAAGAACTTAAAAAATTTCAATTACTCAGTTGAAGTTATGGATTTCACCAATTTCCTCTTTGGGAATAGAACAAATAGCCAAGGAATTAAACCTGTTTTGGCCCATGGTGTCCTAAGTAAAGACTTGATTCTTTTCAATGTACTGGAACTTCTCTATGCCTTGGCTGTTGGAACTGCAGTTGTTAGTGCAATTTGCAGCTCTTGTGTACTTCAGGAAATGCTTCCTCAAAAAATGTGAAGTTATCTTTGAATATACTATTATAAAACACTGACTTTATTTTTCAACTTTTCATAAGAGATAATGGGATTGTAATTTGATGCAAATTTTCTTTGAGTCAGCAGGGAAATTTACTTTGAATATAATAAATTTCTTTGGGTCAATAATTCCATAAGTATTGAGCATATGAGATTGTTGGAATGGTCCTTTCATTTGGTTGAACACTGTCACATACTTCTTTCGCCTCAGAACCTTAATTCGGTCGCTTTCTTGAGGGAGGAGCAATGTCATCAACCTGGTATCTTCTAGTGTTCTCACGAATTTCAGACACAGCTGATTCAAAATACTGCAAAGCATTATATACTGTAATACTATCAGTATTTTGTATCTGAATTGTGTTGTAAGGAATGTCAACGTGCTTTATACTGTAGAAAAAAATTTAGAAGAAACAAAAGTTCTGGATTGTTCAGTAAATTCTTCAAACCAAGAGCTTCCCGTATTGTTGTATCATCCCATCCATCCTCCTGCTCAATCTTCTCAAAGCACTTAAGTAAGCAAGTTTGTTTTTATGAATGCTGTTCACACCCATGATTGAAAGTTCCATCTTGTGGAAGAGCTGGAATGCATTTGTTACAAACTGAACGCAACAGATCACTGTGTTTTGGTGAAGATGAGAAAAATGCCATGAACCCACCAATGTTGGCGAGAGCAACTTGTTTTTGGAACAAGCATTTTGTACAACCAAGTTTAATTGGTGAGCATAGCAGTGTAGGCCACGCTGTGGCGCAGTGGTTAGACCGCTTGGCTCTCACCAAGGCGGTCCGGGTTCGATCCCAGGCGACCGCAAAGTGAGATAGGTGGTGGACAACACGGCGTTGGGGCGGGTTTTCTCCAGGACCTCCGGTTTCCCCCGCCATCTCATTCCACTGGTGCTCCATCTTCATCTCATGTATCATCAGTGTCACCGCCTGCGGTGCCGTATGTAGTAAAAGCGGGCGTTAAACACTACACTTGGCACAAAGGAAAGAGTCCTGGATAAGAGTCTGAACATTACTGCAGCTTGCCGACGACTTGGTCACTCCGAGAGAGGCTGCACCGCTACCTCACTGGTGTGCTCCAAGTGCACACAAAATCATGAGTCCCGCACCTGTTCAGTCCCCCCTGAAAATCGGACCTGTGCGCTGTGTGGGGGTAGAGGCCACGGGGCACGCTGGATATCCTGTCCCGTGCACAGGCAGCATCATCGTATGAGTTTTCTTTCAATACTAAAAGGGTGCAACTTCTTTACCAAAACATCGCTGGTAATGTTGAGGTGGTCTAACACATTGTCGAGATTACCAGAAAAGATAAATCTAAGAAATTGCCACGGTTTCCTGATTCCTGTGTTTCATCATGACGCCCCAATGCCTGATAATGGGTTCAGCAAAATTGTATGCACTGTATCACTCTGTTCAGTATGTATCTATTTTTACTGGCTAGTTCATTTTGTTCCTGGATTGATATTTTATGTGCAGAATCAATCTTAGCAGCAATGTTTACAGTTCCCAATAATTTAAAATTACAGGCATTTTGTAAGTGAAGTGCACTTGCCTTATGTTTTTCAATTCATTCACTCAGATGTTTCTGATCCTTACAACCTATCGTCATTCTTCACCACCAAATAACAAACAGTAAAAGCAAACAACATTTTGTTTCTCCCCGCTTGTAGTTAGCCACGATTTCTTGAACTACCTGTTACACAGTCTTTTTTTTTTTTGTGCCTTCTTGTTGGGTAAATGTAAAATTGTTCAGTTGATGTGCACCTAATCGTTTAATTTCAACTTTTTCTTCTACATTTAATGAAAGAAAGAACGTTTCAATAAATAATATACTCTATTCATTTTAAAACTATACTACTTTGTCTATGAAACAAGATTCCAACAACAATCACACGCATGATAAACTTCATATTAACGGGCCGCAGCATGGTGGCCCCAAGCGTTGCTGAATGCGATGCACGAAGAGTAGGGGAGCGAGGAAGGTGACTGACAAAGTGTAAAAAAGGGGGAGGAGTAAGTGAGAGGGCCTGTGTAATCTGGCCCAGCGCTCTGCTTCGCGAAGGAGACTGGCGCGGTTGTATACACACCGCAGGTTGCAAGTTCCGGTAACCGTTAACAATTATATTGTTTGTGATGATTATGACAGTTGAGTAAAATATAAAATTATTTTTTCTTCAAATTAATAAACGCATATAAGTTGCTTGATATTATTGGTGGGGCCTGGCCTTTCTGAGCCTTAATGGCAGTCTGCCCCTGCCTAGTACATATTTCACAGATTACGCATGGCCTCCATCCTGCCGTTTTGTCCGTGCGCCACCTTCCCTTCAACCTCCCTACTTATATCGCATTTTATTATAATTTTCCTGTTGTAAGCCAAATTCACATTTTATTGCACTTTTAATAGACATTAAAAAGCGGTTTACAGGTGGTGAACATAAATAAAATTTCTATTCTTAGCATTTCGCTCTATATTACATCTGCCAAAAGTACTATGCCTACACATAAGTAAAGAATTTAAGCAAATTTCATTGTTATAGAGCCTTAAGCACCTGAACTTATCAAACACAACTAAATGAATACAAAAGCTCTTTTGATTGAAGCAAAACGTGGTGAGTGAAGGGGTATGAGAAGTCTAATGCTTGTTAAATTGAAGAATACTAAGACGATTAACTCATTTTTCTACACCAGCAAATTTGACGAACGAGCCTAAAATGACTTCTAGACATCCAGAATTCTTATCGAAAACTATCGATGTTTGCTTAAAGGGGGGGAAAAACTGCTCTAAAGGAAAATTTGACGAAAATTTAAATTTACATATGTATGTATTAGATTTCAGGTTTACACATTGGTGGCTAGTGTCATAATCATTATTACTTATTTTACAATGGCGGTACCTTTACACAGAAAAATTTTCTAAGTCCTGTTTTATTCTACAGGAGATACCAAAATTTATATTCTGGTAAAATTTTAACGTGTATCTTGATTGAATGCAATATTTTCCCTATCCTACGAAGTGGGAAGAGAAGGTAAGTGTAGAGAATGAAATTCATTATTGTTAGTGTTCGTAGAAGATTAATACACGGTTTTATACCCTCTGTTTTAAGTTTATTTTTGAACCAGAAAACTATTTGGATTTGGTGTAAATGTTGCATAGCTCGAAAGATTCACAGCAAAGGACAAGAGTAGCCTTCAGACAGGGGTTAGGAATTAGCAACGCAATCGGTGACCTCGCGTAATAGTGGTCGTTTTGCCAGAGGACCATCTTTAAATATATTGCACTGCGGAGTTTTATTTATAGATAATGATAGCTAAGTATGATTACTAGAGGCTATACCCTACTTTCACCAAATCGGACCCGCATCATAGCCACTTGCAGTGAAAGCTCAATATGTTGCTATAACAAAGACGTAATACCATTATGTGCAGTGGCGATTTAAACTGACGCAGTTATTATAGGTATAAAGTAGCAGAAGAACTTCACTCCAAAGCAGAGATCATATTTCTATGTACTTTTCTAGGAAGCAAGGGTCTTAGCTCCATCTTCTTGTTATTTTATTATTATTATTATTATTATTATTATTATTATTATTATTATTATTATTATTATTATTATGACATGGTAGAGAAAATCGTTTAGCTGGAACATTAGATTGAATAAACTTTTACTCTGGGTTCAGTAAATATTTCGCCTCCTGCGAGAGGACTGTTATTGGAATTGCAATGTGGCAAGGCCCACTGTTGTATTGAAAACATTACGGTACTCTAGAACACGGTATCCCTAGTTTTGCTGCATGTTCATGATTAACAGTGGAATTAAATCTAGGAAGCAATAACTTATATTAATTAGCGTGTCTGACAAAGAGGTTCCGAGTCCGACCCTTGCTGGGGATGAGTTGCCTGGATAGGGTTTCCTTTATAGGGTTTTTCCTTGACCTGAGAAAACGAATGTCGGTCCCTTTTGGACTTCAATTCAATTTTTTTTCATTCACTCTCCTAATATGGACTTATCCACTTAAAGGGGATTAAGCTTAATAAAGAACTAATATATAAATATTTCAGCTCATTAAAGTATAGATTCCAATTCATATATTTGTGGTGATAGTACACAAATCTGAATAAATTGGTCGCGAGTTTATGCTGTCAAAGTTAACTTAACAGTAAACCACCAATTTCTGTATTTCTCAGTATCCTATAGCAGGATTGGTTTTATGAACCTTTGACTGTCTCAGCTCTCGTACGTTTTTTTTTTTAATTTTTTATTTACGTCATCCAAAGTTAAGTCATATCGGACGATGAATGGAATGGGCGAAATGATGCTCAAATGAGCCCAGGGTTCATATAGCTTAGTTAGCCGACATTCGTCTTTCAGGATAAGAGAAACCCCCGGGAAAAACCTTATCCAGGTAACTACCCCTGACCGAGATTCGAACTCGGGACCTCTTGAACGTGAGGCAGCCACGCTAACCATCTACGCTACCGAGGCGAGCTAAAAGTGTATGCATACAGTTGTTTCCTTATTAAGAGGCGGACTAACTAACCCTGTATAAAATCAGTAGAATCACTGTGGAATAGTAATTGCAAGAAAAGAAGAGTGGAGTGTCTGTTAAGACATTTTTAACGGCAAAGGTTGTAATACCGAAAAAGCTACTTTTATGTGTACTCAAACGGGTAGAAATCTGGATTGAAATAAAGGAATGACATACGTGATTTGTTTAACTGTGAGTATAGACTGCTTAATCAGACATTTTATCATGTCTTATGGAGCTATTCTTTGAACAATGCACAAATACGGCCAAATACAAATGTCATAAAAATGTATGACCAGTGGCGTATAGTGGCAACACATGGTATGGAAGCACTAAATTCAAGAAGAGTATAAATAGCCAAAAGAATAACTTGGCTCTACTTTTACAACCTGTAGGACATTCTGTACCATAAATGTTTATTAAAATGTGACACACCGGTTATTACTTTCAAACTCTCTATTTGTGGAGTTTCCTTGGCGTTTTCGATAATTCCTTTCTTCTTTGCATAGGCAAATGAAGAAATGCCTCGGTTCAAAATTTAACACACAGCACTCTTCCCTCCTATTCTCTACGCTGAACTCATGTTCTCGCCGTAAGTAGTTTGCAGTTTGAAAATGTGTTCAGTAAGGTCCCATTTTTAATTTCCAATTGTCTTTAGAAATAAGCTTCTCAAACAAACATTTCTTTACAGACATGATCTGCAATATCATACTAAAGTGCTAATATTACTTATGAAGCAAACTGATTTTCTTTCCTAACCTCTAATAAGCCGTAACCTGCATTACCCACAGGGATGTTATAAGAGAAACATTATCTTGCTTCCAGATTACAAGTTGTCTACAAATTATTGGACGATTTCATAAGGCTATATTTTCACTAATCTTTAATACAAATATACTATCATACCATCACTTGAAAGTGGGAAGCTTGAAGTTTTGTTTTCACCTTAGAAGCACTCAATATGAGCACCACATGTAATATGGCAGACGTCGACCCGGTGATCGCATTCATGCCACACACTCTCAAGCATGTCCTGTGTGAAGTTCTCGATGGCTGCGGTTATGTGGTTTCTCAATTTCGCCAACGTCACTATCCTTGATGTAACTCCACAGGAAGAAATCACACACAGTATGGCCAGGTGAACAGGGTGTCCATCTGTGGCGGTTGCACGACCAATCCATCTACCTGGCAGGTGTCGATTGAGGTACTCACGGACATTCCTATGCCAATGTGGAGGGGCCCGTCTTGTTGGAAAACGAATCCCTGTTCCTCTTTGTCCGTTAGCTGTGACATTAACAAATTTCGCAACGTGTCCAGATACTGTCCAGCAACGCACAAAATGTCCCTGAAAGGAATGTGCTGCCTTACACAGTGGGACAAGGACAGCGAATGTGTGTGTGTGGAAGAGAACGCCTGCTGCACAAATAGCAGAACCGTTAAAAAAAACATGCGCCCTATTCTCTCTGTACACGGAAAGTGAGAAGATTCACTCACAATAGTAGAAAAAAATAAAATCTGCATTACTATGCCTTGGTATCTAGGTTCTAAACCAAGGCATAATATCCACCGATTTTATTTCTCATTTTTATACTTGATTTATTAAATACGTCCAATTTTTGCACATACAAATTATATTATGAAACCTAACTACCTATATAAGGTCCAGTAGCTTACAATCAAATCTAATCTTATTTCTGCTCAACTGTCCTCTAACAAAAAATGATTTAACAATTCAATCTAAATAAAACTATTATCACACTTTTGTTTCTACTAAATAATTAGACTGTTGGTACTACACTATACAAGTTTTACAATTTTAGCCTGGTATCCATACCCTTCCTTGACACGTTACATTATTTGACACAAAGAAAAGGAGCAGTTCATCATTTCGTCGTTTGTTCCATCCTATCTTTTATTAATTTGAAATATCTTCTTCCTCGTCTAATTGGACCATCCTCCTTCTGCCTGCTTCAATCCTGCCCCTAAAAATCCAGTTGCCTTCGTCTGTTAATTCTCAATCGGCCTGTTCCTGACTGGTTATGGGGAATGTAGATGATGTTCCTCCTCCTGCTTTACTTGTCTCCTTTGTCTTAATCTAGTAGATCTGCTTAGTTGTGGATGATGTTCAATTTCCTCTCTTCCCAAATGTTGATATAAGCCCAGTTGTTTCTCTTGTAGATGTCTGCCGTAACTCAGTTTGGATACTATTCCTGCTATCTGTTCTAATATTCTTTATTTCTGATTATTGTTGCTATTTGTTTTCCAACTAATTGTTGCTTTTGATCCTGAAGTTCTCGGTAATTTTGGAATTCAAATAGAGCATGTTCAGGTGTATTCTGTAGCCCATAAAGCTCACAATTATCATTTCTTTTCTTGTTGATCTTATAATAAGTGCCGTACGGTCCATTACCCGATAGATAATGTATAAGTTCTTGCTTGGGATCAAGATGTTGTAGTCTAACTCTTTCTTTGATGTTTGGAAAGACACTGTAAGACCTTGATACCGACCCTGTTAGGCACAACATCATAATAACCCCGAAAGTCTTATTACATGCATAATTAAGGGCGGATAGATACCACAATATGAATTAAAGTTATAATAAATATAGAGGATAATGATTAAGTATACAAGTGCAGATACTAAACAGGCAATCCCAATATATATTATTAAAAGCATGAACCCAACGTGTTAAGGGAGAGGGCAAAATGAACATTTTCCCTCAGACAGGTTCTTTTTGGTGTTCCTAGCCGACAAAGGTGGCATTGTCCAAGGATAGACCCTCGGCGCCAGCCTAAGTATTGACCTGCATATAATACGTGACGAGAGAATAGACTCTGGAATCTAAGGCACACAGTTCCAAACATGCTTATGCATTAATTAGCTAGACTGTGGTAAACGGAAATTCGCGTCGAATACATACCTCATACACTCGAAATTGCTATTTATTCAAGAGTAGGGATGAAACACAACGTATAAGGGACAAGCAACCGGTCACATGACCTCTAAAGTGTCCAAAATTCGGCGAAAGGAAGGGGAAATTTGTGCAATGGCGACCTTCGATGGTTGCTAGGAAAAACACTCTGTTTCGGCGTGTGAGGGAGGCAACAAGTGCAGAAATTTCATCAGAGTCCGCGTTCCTGGGTAGACGGAGTAACTCACATTAGGTGGTTATCGAACACTCTGTGCTAGCGAATGAGAGAAACTGCACTCGTTACAACGTCATTAAGATGTTACCAAACTCTGTTCTTTTGTTTAATAATCCTCCGGAAATACTACGTTGTGCGAAGTAATTCACTACCGACGTTCAGGAACAACGCGTACACCGATACATATAAGTCGTGTCATGCGCGCAGCAACGGGAAAGTCTCTAATCTCGCGCCTAATGTGCGAATAACATCGTCAATAGTGGCGAGTGGAGAGGACTAATTATAACAATAAACTTGATATTCAAAGGTCGTGGTGTCTTATATGTGATAATACCCACACGCTGTCAGGACGCACCCACTCCCTGGAGCTCAAAGGCGAGTATTCATGCAGACCTACCCTGAGAAAAACCCCGACCTATTGGAAACCTCCCATCCGTAGTCCTCACCTATCACATATCCTATCTTATGAGGTGTTGAGTGCCGGGAGGGCTCAACGAGGTGCTTAACGGGCAAGGACCGCCTCATAAATTGGCGCCACAACGTGGTTAACGTAGTCCTGACTGTACCATCAACACAACGTGGTTAACGTAGTCCTGACTGTACCACAACACAACGTGGTTAACGTAGTCCTGACTGTACCATCAATCCAACGTGGTTAACGTAGTCCTGACAGTAACAGTGACCTACAACATTTGGAGCATTCTTCGGAGTCTCGACTGATGTATTCACCGTCGTAAGTACCGCCAACTAGAGCTTGGAACCAACGGAGCCCAGAACACTTAGGACGATGCACCAGCGAACAACGCAACGGAATACGACTTCACGCAGGACAGCCAATGTCGACAAGACAACAACGTAGACGCAACAATACTTCGTAGTGCAACACAGCTTCAAACCCCCCCATGTGGAAGTGATAAAACCCTGACTCAGGAAGACAGCAACACCAGGCACGGACATCAACAGTACGTAAGTGGAAATAATTGGATGTAAATGTATTTTTGTTTTATAAATTAATTGTTGTATTTGCATGAGTAGATAGATGCTGCCAGTAGGAATAGGAATTAGAAAAGTGTGCATAAAAAATTAACGAAATTTTGAGAACCCGGAAAAGTGAGTAAAAAGGAATAAGCGGATGATACTCCGAAATAAGAAAGTAATTGAGATAGGTAGCAACATGGCAGACAATAACATTTTAGAAGTGTACCAGGAATCTGAGGGAATGGATGTAGGCGTTGAGGGAAACAGAGAATGTAATATTAGGCAGGCCGAGGTAACTACTCCGGTACCGAACAGGAATACAGCAAATATGGATATCATGATGCAGATGTTGCTAGAGAAGATGAACTTGATAGGGAATGAGTTATGGGAGCTAAACAACAAAATTACCTCTCAAGATAATGAGCTAGGCAATGAATTAGGGGAGCTGAACCGTAAGATTACCGCTCAAGGTAGCGAGTTAAGGAGTAAAATTGCCGCACACAGTAGTGAATTGGCAGATATTAGTAAACAACTCAAGGAGCAAGAAAGTAAATTTACAACGGCACAGGGAGAAATGAGTAACCTGATAAATAGGCAGTTTAGTGAAGTCATGAGTGAGGTAATTGGAGTAAGAAATAACCTTCAGGGCGAAATATGTGTAGTGAGGAGTGAACTCAGATCCACTCAGGAAGAGGTGTGACAAATTAGGGCAGATTATAATGAAGCTGGCAGTATGAATAATAACATCAGTGTAACCATGAATAATAAGATAGATGAGTTAAGGAATGAGACCATGACTACATGTGTCAATATTTCGGACAAGTGTAACGAATTAGAGGTTGGGGTTGCATCCGAATTGGAAAGTGTAAGAGCTTTAATAGGGGAAAGTCAAAAATCATGTGCCAACGAGATAGTTAAAGTACGGGATGAATTGACACAGGTAGTCACCTCACAATGTGATAAGGTACGAGAGAAGATGAAAGAAATAGCTGTTAGAGAGGTAAGGGAATTATGGAAACGCGGAGAAAACCCTTTACAAAGTCCCGCTTCCACACCTCCTGTCACCTCAGACAATGTACTTCCTGTCACATCAGACAATGGAAGACTGAGTGAAGAAAGAACCAATATTAGTGTAGATGACCCATTGTTACATTCTGACAGTAGTTACCGATTTCATAACGCGCCCGGGGCTCGCCATACAATACCTATGTCGATTCAATTTCTAAGCGAATTGCCTGTTCCACAATTTGATAGCACGCGCGATAACGCCAAACAATTTATCAACGATTTAGAGGCATATTTTAACTTAAGATGAATCCCGGAAGAATACAAGATGATAATAGTTCAGAGGGGCCTGAAAGGACATGCTTTAAATTGGTTTAGGCTGACGGTAGGGGAATCGGCACGGTACAATCACTTTCGGGCGGCCTTCATACAGAAATATTGGAGTGACGCCGCACAGTACAACGTCAGGAACCAAATTAATAATGGTAGGTACCCCAGCGGCTCTCACGAATCAATGACGGACTGCTTTTTGAGACTAGGACAATTGAGTAAACTCTTGGAACCAGCCATGCTGGAAGACCAATTTATAGCGCTTATGGGAAATCACTATACCGATGTAATCAGGAATCATATCGTAGTGGCACGACCACGGACAATGGGAGAAGCGATAGACTTGCTGACCGCATTACAGGGACATGGAATACAAACAGGTTGGACTGAAGAAAACTTAGACTTTAGGCCACAACCCAGACGACATTTCAATTATGGGATGAGAGCACAACAGCCTAGAAACGGGTACCATAACTATAACCCAGGCAACAGAGATAGGAACCCGCGACCATATGATACATGGCTGAGAGAAGAATGGCGACACAGCAGGCACCAAAATAGCAATAACAGGCCTCCACAAACGTACCCTCTGAGGTACATGTCCTTCGCCCGGCGTGGACACGCAAGTAATAACAATACACTTCGGGGAAACAATAGACCTAGAAGCCGTGAAGAGAATTACCGAACTACGACCACTAACGACCGTCTCATAGTTGAGAGCCAGAAGCAGGCAACATTGCCACGCCCACCTTCGCCGCTGACGAGCACGCACACCTTTTACAATGCAAATGCAGCCAGTACGAGTCCACCAGGACTCCAACCCCGACGGAAAACTAAGGTCCGGATGGGTGGATTCCCCGCACGCATCCGATAAGAAGACACTCCGAGTCGCACAAACCCTTGGGGACGTAGAATTAAGCAGTACAAGAATACAAAAACAGTTGGAACCAGTGGTGCCTCGAATTAAAGAAAATAACAGTTTTGGAGCAAGCGTTAGCAAAATTACGTCATTAGAAAGGAACACTGCAACGCAAGAGGTTATGGAGGCACCGAGAATAAGTGGTGAGATAGCAGGAATGACTTTTAATATGGTAGTTGATACTGGGTCATCTGTAACCGTATGCAGCGAAAACCTTTACGACCAGTTGGTTAGTCTGAAAATAAAAATGCAAACATTGCCGGTCAAGAATGCAGTATGCAGTGGCGCGATTGGACGGACAAAGCAACGTATAACTAAACAAATCTTGCTTAACACCAGGGTGCAAAACAACGAAATGCAGTTTATATGTTTTGTCGTGAGAGGACTCGCAACTGATATTATTTTAGGAAGCGACCTACTACACATGTTGAAATCAAACATTGATTACAAAGAATCCCAAATCACATTTAATATATCAGGGACTAAGGTAGAAATTCCATTCACCTCTGGACCTCAGGAAAGTCATGTTCACCTGTCCGAGGGGGAGAGCAGATTACAGGACGAAGAATTTTACGTAGAAGCCATTCATATTGGGAATGACGGTGGAGTAAACGATAGAAGTCGGCAATGTTTACAAAATAGACTGGAGTGCAGTGACCTAGAGAGCAAGACAGCTGATGGCATAATGCACGCAGAAGAGAGGGGCAGACATAAACAGACGGAGGAGATAATAGAGCCCTTCGCGGAGCAGGTAGAAACACGAATCGGACAGCTGACCCAACTTTCTATGGAACAGCGACAGAGACTGCAAAACATTTTGTTAAAGAACCGAAATATTTTTACCGCTAGAACTGGGAGATGCAATATGTTTACATATTCATTTGAAGTTGCCGAAGTACCAATCAACCACTACAAATGTAGGATTATACCCCAGGAAATAAGGGAGGCAGTATCTGAAAAGATAACCGAAATGTTGCAGGACGGAATAATAGAAGTTTCGGACACACCGTACATACAACCGCTGTGTATTGTTAAGAAAAAGAACGGTACAGTCAGAATAACTATCGACGCGAGACATTTGAATCAATTTATCACGCCTGATTATGCGAGGACGCAAAACATAGAGGAAATATTAGCCGGAATCGGGAGACAGAAATGGTTTACATCTCTCAATCTAACTAACTCATACTTACAAATTGAAGTAGAGCCAAAATTGCGGAAATACCTAGGATTCATCCATCAAGGAAGAGTGTACTGCTTTCGACGATGCCCGTTCGGCTTGTGCGTCTCAGGGAGTGGTTTCTTGCGAGCAATGCACGCAGTATTTGGAACAAATACTGGAAATTACATTTCCCTATATATGGACGACATATTAGTGCATGACCTAGACACCGACTTACACCTGGACCATCTGGAAACGATACTAGACCGAGTTGGAGAGTGTGGCCTAACCTTAAACTGGGACAAGTGCAAGTTTTTCGCACAGACTGTAACATTTTTAGGATATGTAATTTCAGGTGAAACTATATCACCGGATAAGGAACACATAGCATCCATTTTGAAAATACCGCGACTTCGGAATGCGAAACAAGTGAAGAAGTTTTTAGGTGTGTTAGGATACCAGAGCCGATTTTTAATAAATTATGCCAAGGAAACGGCACCTTTGAGGGCTCTGTTGTCAAAGAACACTAAATGGAGTTGGTCGGACCTAGAGGAGAATACATTTAATGAATTGAAACAGTTGTTTGCCAACTCGATATTATTAACACGCCCCAGAGCGGACTTGCCTTTCATTATGTATACCGATGCTTCAATGGTTGCATACGGGTGCATTCTCACCCAGGAATACCCCGAAGGGGAGCTCCACGTCATTGCGACAGCGTCAAGGTCGCTAAACGCTGCTGAAAGAATCGCATGTGTTACTGAGCAAGAGATTGGTGTTATATTTTACGGAATACAAAAGTTCAAACATTATATTTATAACAAACCAGTCATCATATACACCGACCACGTGAGCCTAGCATTTATAAAGAATTGTAAGATAACCAGTGGAAAAATATCAAGGTATATCCACGAGATAATGTCATACCATGTAGATATAAGGCACATCCCCGGAAGCTGTAATATTTTTAGTGACCTTCTTTCGAGGATAAGCATGGGTGAGAACCTTCCCGAGACTGTACCGAGTGCGCAACGAGAAGTCAAAATAATGAAATTAGACTTAAAATTGAATGACAGAGTGGCTACAAAATTGAAACGATTAGAGGAATACCAGCGAAACGACAGTAAATTGGCCAAAATTCAGGAAACTGTGCCCCCAATTGGACCAGAAAACAAAGGAAAGTTAGGTTTATTTGAAAATGTGATATACAAATTACATGGAAGACACGTACCTGCCTGGAAAGTATATATACCCGCCGAATTAGAGGAGTTGGTAATTGAGGCATACCATGTTGCATTAATTCACGCAGGCGTAGACAGAACGTGCTTAACCATATCGGAACACCTCTACTTGCCAAAATTAGGAAGAAAGGTCCGAAAAATTATATCCACTTGTGAGATCTGCCAGAAGGCAAAGCCCCTTAATATTAAATTCGATAGAACACCGTTGGCCATATCTAGAGATTCACCTTTGAAAATGATCGCTCTGGATGAACATGGCCCATTGCCCACAGGTAGAACTGGCCTAAAGTACATATTCGTCATGGTTGACGTAATGACGAAGTTTGTAACCCTGTACCCACTAAAGAGGTTAACCAGTGCCAAATGCGCAGAAAAGATAGTTAAGGAATACATCCCTAGGTATGGCAAGATGGATGCAATTTTGCTGGACAATGCAAATGTACACCATGGACATAAGTTTGTTAACACGCTCAAAGAAGCAAATGTCAAACTATACTATATAAGCTCTTATCACCCACAAAGTAATCCCTCCGAGCGCACAATGCGCGACTTGAATACATACCTGAGAGTATTATGCCATGTTAAGCACGCTAGATGGCCTGAGTATCTACACTACGTTCAATGGATTATGAATAATTCTTTACACCCCAGTCATGGATGCCCACCGGTGCAGCTCATGACCGGACAGTCACCAGACCCAATAATAAAGGGCGTCCCAAAATCCTTACCCATTGTTGAAGAAACGGAAGCAGAAAGAATTAAGCGAGCCTTTAAAATAATAACAGACAGAATTAGCAAACGAAAGAGCAAAGCCACGAGACACGCACATACTTGGAAACCGCTGGCAGGAGACAAAGTTTTGGTTAGGAATTATGACAAGTCCTCACTGCTGAAGAAACAGTATAAGACGTTGAACTTGTTATGGAAAGAACCTCTGGAGATAATCAGCTGCGTGGGTGACAGAACATTTAGACTAGGTGACATTAGAACTGGGAGAGAAGTAGGGAAATACCATCTTGACTCGATACGCCCATTCAAGGAGGCGTGTAAATCGACACAATCGTGACTCATAGACCGTCAGGCATTATCGCGAGGGAATGGCATTGAGATAGATGTATTCAGATTAACTTAGTGAGAGAGAATAAGGCTGTAACAGATAATCTAATGGGAAGAGAACACAGTTTTCTCAAATGAATAAGTATGTCCCTTCGAGTATGCTTTCTTTCTTTTCTTTCGTTCCCTCCTTCTTTGTTGTTGCGAGGAGAAAGTATTAAGTAAGTCCCACGTAGAGTGTAAAATTGGGAAAGGACCACCTAATCTCCCAAATGAATGTGAAATTGGTAGCTAGGCCAGAAAGTACACGTATAATATGTATAAAAAACAATTTATATAAAGTAATGTATGTGTAATAAGGCAACAAATGGAGGAATAAAAATTCAATAAAAAACCTATGTGCTCTGTATATTTAACTAAGGGAATAATTGTTTCATATGAGTGTTATATTGTGTATGGGTAATGAAAGTATGAATGGAATTCCAATGTAATTAGTGACACAAATATTTTTGTTGAGCGGTTGCTAAGCTCGAAAAACCTGTTTTTGAACTATAAAGAACATGTAGAGATAATGGCCGGAAAAGAGAACAGCGGCACGACAGAGAGACAATGGTCAAATACCTGGTACGTCAGGGACAAAGCCTGAACCACTGTGTAATGATTCATTGTAATAGTTTTAAGAAATATTGTTTGTGTACTTTATGCAATGTTTTGTATAAGTTAATATGTAATTATCTCCACTCGTTCACTACCGACGACGCATATCATAGTATACATACACGCATACACCAAGCAGCTCACACAATGATGGGATATTCTGATAATTTCGAAAGTGACTTTTAATATAAAAGCCCTGTTCTAAATTATCAGAAGGGCATATCATACCGTCCCTGTTAGGCACAACATCATCATAATAACCCCGAAAGTCTTATTACATGCATAATTAAGGGCGGATAGATACCACAATATGAATTAAAGTTATAATAAATATAGAGGATAATGATTAAATATACAAGTGCAGATACTAAACAGGCAATCCCAATATATATTATTAAAAGCATGAACCCAACGTGTTAAGGGAGACGGCAAAATGAACATTTTCCCTCAGACAGGTTCTTTTTGGTGTTCCTAGCCGACAAAGGTGGCATTGTCCAAGGATAGACCCTCGACGCCAGCCTAAGTATTGACCTGCATATAATACGTGACGAGAGAATAGACTCTGGAATCTAAGGCACACAGTTCCAAACATGCTTATGCATTAATTAGCTAGACTGTGGTAAACGGAAATTCGCGTCGAATACATACCTCATACACTCGAAATTGCTATTTATTCAAGAGTAGGGATGAAACACAACGTATAAGGGACAAGCAACCGGTCACATGACCTCTAAAGTGTCCAAAATTCGGCGAAAGGAAGGGGAAATTTGTGCAATGGCGACCTTCGATGGTTGCTAGGAAAAACACTCTGTTTCGGCGTGTGAGGGAGGCAACAAGTGCAGAAATTTCATCAGAGTCCGCGTTCCTGGGTAGACGGAGTAACTCACATTAGGTGGTTATTGAACACTCTGTGCTAGCGAATGAGAGAAACTGCACTCGTTACAACGTCATTAAGATGTTACCAAACTCTGTTCTTTTGTTTAATAATCCTCCGGAAATACTACGTTGTGCGAAGTAATTCACTACCGACGTTCAGGAACAACGCGTACACCGATACATATAAGTCGTGTCATGCGCGCAGCAACGGGAAAGTCTCAAATCTCGCGCCTAATGTGCGAATAACATCGTCAATAGTGGCGAGTGGAGAGGACTAATTATAACATTAAACTTGATATTCAAAGGTCGTGGTGTCTTATATGTGATAATACCCACACGCTGTCAGGACGCACCCACTCCCTGGAACTCAAAAGCGAGTATTCATGCAGACCTACCCTGAGCAAAACCCCGACCTATTGGAAACCTCCCATCCGTAGTCCTCACCTATCACATATCCTATCTTATGAGGTGTTGAGTGCCGGGAGGGCTCAACGAGGTGCTTAACGGACAAGGACCGCCTCAACCTTCCTGTTTCTAAATGATTCCATTCCTGTTGTCATAAATATATTAATACCAAATTAATTTGTCGTTTGTCACTGCATCTTTTACCAACTATTTCCTTTACCTTATCTAAACTTTTTTTGAGCCAATAAATGGCTGCCCTTCTTCTGATAGCAAGTTCCAGAGGCCATATACCTAATATGATAAGTAGTGCCATTGTAGATATTCCCGTTGCACCTGTTGCTCTTATCAAATACTGTCGCTGCATCTTCCTAATTATTCTAATGTTCTTCTGCAGACTAAGACGGTGGGGCCATATGGCAGCTCCATATCCCGTAATTCCAACATAATACCAGTTTGATGAGTTCTTATTGTGTTCAAATGTAGTTTGAAATTTCTTGTTGTTAATGTCGCTATTTTCATCATAATATTGCCTGCTTTTGTTGTTATATTTTTAATATGCATGTCATAATTAAACTCCTCATCCACCTGTAATCCCAAATATCCCAAATATGTCACCCTCTTAATAGACCGTCCATTAATTTTGATTACTGGGTTTCGTTTCAACTGTCCTTTTGTCATTTGAATATGACGTACGCTTATTTTGCTGGTGCCACCTCCAGTTTTACATTCCTGCACCATTCTTCTACTTTGTTCATGATTTGCTTCGCTTTTGTTTCGATTTCTAGTCTACTATCAGCTTCCAGAAGTATCACCACATCATCAGCATATGCGATTACATTATTTGTATCTGGTAGTTCTAGTGGCTTTATCAGAAAAGTTCGATTAGGATGTCCCAAAACAGAGGCCCAAGTATGGATCCCTGCGGGCATCCTTTCCTGATTTCTCTGGTAATCCTTCTGCCATCGCCACTTACATAAACTCTTCGATCCGTACAATAATTCTTTAATATGCTTACCAAAGTAGATGGATATCCCTGTTTTCTCAAAATGCCAAAAGGTTCAGGCCACCACACATTATCAAAGGCTCCTGCAATACCAATAAAATCGCGATGACATATTTGTTATTGGTAGTTTCTACATATTTTATTATTTCGTTTAAAGCGTCTTCAGTAGATTTCCCTTTTCTAAACCCATACTGATTGTTTGTCATTCCCAACATTATCCTATATTCAGTGATCCTTTTACAGACAAGCTTTTCTTGAAGATTTAGGTTTCGTTTGGTCCTTATCCTTTGCTTTTTTAAATATAGTAACATTTTCCTCCTTCCAGAAATAAGAGATTCTGCCTTGTATAAGACAACCATTTAACAACCTGGTCAGATACGGTGCTAGTTGATGTCCTAAGTTTTGTATGACTTCTGTTGTAATACTGTCTGGTCCAGGTGCCTTCTTTCTCTTCATGTTTCGAATAGCAAGCCTTACTTCTATTTCATCAAAGGTATATATTACCTGTTCATTTACATAGGGACTATTAGATATCTCTCTTTTCATTTTATGTTCGTCGTTTTCACCTTCCTCGCTATCCGCCGGCAAAAGTTTATTTAGAAGAACGTTGATAGATTCAATCCAGTTCCTTGTATATGTGTTCATTCCAAAAGTTATAATCATAATTACTTTTAACTCTAATCTTCTTCAAATATTTTTTCCATTGCAATCTGAATATTCGTTGTTGTTTTGCATTCTTGTCAATATTTAAGTCCTCCTCTCTATATGTTGGTGTTTCAAAATTAAATCTGAATATGTTCCAATCAGCGTTCTTCATCACATATCTTACTGTATACTCTTCAGCGCCTACTAGTTTACAATCAAAGTAGATCAGATTATGATCACTTGAAGTTACATTTTGCCCAACTTTCCAATTACAAATTTTATTGCCTATATATCCTTTTGTTAGAGTCAGATCAATATTCTCAGACGCTCCTGCCCGACACTCGAAGGTGAAAGGGTTATTTGGTTGATTATGAAGTATTAGTTAGTACTCCATAATAAAGTCCTCTAGTAATTTTCCTCTGTCATCCGTGATCTTACTCCACCGCCATGAGGATTTAACATTGGCATCCACTGTCAAAATTACCAAATTGTGTACAAAGGTATCCAAAGCAGATTTGGTGCTGTACAAATGTATCTCGGTATCATCTCTGTCCTGATAATACTGATTACACAGAATAATATTTTTTCCTTTGTACTTTAATTCTATACAAGTAGTCCACCACACAGCTGTGATATTTTAAGTACCTGTATATTTATATTATTACAAGAATCGCAGCCATAGGATGCTCTCCGTGCATTATTGTTCTTGCAACGACTGGCATGTGAATCAAATGTCCACGTATCGTGTATGGTTCTTGTAAACAGATCACGTCAAGGTGCATTTCATCTATTTATTTTCTCAATTCTGTCATGACCATTCGACTGCGTTGTGCATTTAATTGTCCTAGATGTAAGATTGTATCCGCCGTACGTGACTTTATTCTATTCACAAAAGTAGATAGAAACCGTCAGAATGTTTTTGAATGGTCTGTAACTGAACTGACATGGGGTGTCATAAACCTGTCCGGGGAGGGTGTGGGAACCGTCGCCAACCCCCCTGCGTCTCAGGCCTCGGAGACTTTCACTCCTGTAAAGGACAGTACAGTTTCCGTTGATAGCGTTCCCGGCGCCGGGGAGGGGTGGAAAATCAGACCAAACATGTCTTTTAGAAACAACACAAAACACGCTCACTTTTAGACTTTCACGTTCTATATGATTCACGGCGTGGGGATTCTCCGATCCCCATATCCGGACATTGTGTCTATTGACTCTTCCAGATACATGAAATGTCGCTTCATCTCTCATAATGATTCGCCCCGGCAAACCCACTTCCTCTTCGATCATGGCAATAATGTTCTCACAAAATGATAGCCTGTTTGCTGGATCATCAGGCTTGAAGTTTTTGTACCAGCTGCAGTTTGTACGAAAATAACCTCATTCGCTTCCGCGTAATCTTCTACATTGTTGATACACTGTTGATGTTGGTACCTGCAGCTGTTGACTAGCTCTCCATACTGATATTTTGGGGCTCGGTTTCAAGCTTTTACGGACTTTGGTAATCGCTTCTTCATTCACACCTGGCCTTCCCGCGCGTCATATCCCTAGGTGACAGACACATCGTATGTCATGAACTTGTTTGTACCACCTTCGGATTGAGTGGTGCAGGACGTCCAAATTGCCGTCTAAATGCCCGGCGAACTGCTAAAACACTTAAATTCAAGCAAACACCAGCTACGATCGGTTGGTAATGCAGCAATATCTCCAAAACAATTTGACGTTTCTCACCTGATGACAAATGAAAATTAGATGCGCAACACAAAACTTAAATCGTTCTTCCTTCAAATGTTGATATGAACATTTATTTATGTTACGTATTGGTGAAAATAGAGCTTTATGAAATCGTTCAATAATTTGTAGACATTCTGTATATTAACAGTGTATCTAAACATCGACCACAAGCAAACACTCCTTGCCATCTGTTGGTACTTCCCATGTTTTCGTGGAACACACGCCCATACTTATGACCAGGTATAGAGATTTTTAAGCAGTTACCTTTAATTTATCTATACTCAAACCAAAAGGCTGCAGAACAACAGAGGCCAAAGGCTACTGACAGGCAGGTAAACACCGGTGTGAGCGCTGTGTGCAAACGCTAAAATACTGTAGGTGGTGGTTTAATACCTACAACTAATGACAATTCAACTTCGTTCCCTTCCGTCATAGCTTAAAAGCTAAAAAATTCCTATCCCTACCTACAACTGGTGCTTGATAGGGTTTTCTTTTCCTTTCAAGTTGTCTAATTGTCCACCTTCTAATAACTCACTCAAGAATCGAGACAAAAGCAGTCGGAACTATAGATAACTACTTGAAGCTTGGCTAAAGACAATAATTGAAATAATCAGAACATTCAGCTTTTTTCGGAGCAAACTACTATGAATTTTAAATTTTTAAATGTATACATTTTTGAATTTGTGGCCTTCAAAGCTTATTTCATGTAATTTCTAAAAGCACTTAATTCTGGATTTTCTATAAATTCTCGCAACAAGTAATGTTTTAAAATGTGTTAATGGAGAAAAAGTCAAAGATACTAGAATCACGACTCAATGGCGAGTTTTCTTTCTGGACATTCGTTTGCCCAAACATGATGTTTAATATTTGAGCATAGATGCCAGCACATAGCTCGTGAAATTTTAAAACATGATTTCCTGGTAATCTTGTTTTCTTATAGTTTTACTAATTTAAAATCCTTCTTGTGTTCACTTTCAGATTTCAATGTGTCTACGTTAATTGAAGGTGAAGATATATTAAGAACCTTTTTTGAAAAAAGTAGTGTTTTAAAAATATAATACATGATTTTATTTTTTAAAAAGAAATGTATTGCATACTTAATTGCTTTTCCGGTTAAAGGTTTAATGGGCTAATACAACTCAATCCTGGAATATGCACAGTTGTTTCTTTCTGGAAATAATACACAAACTCTTATAATGCCTAAACTTTCTAACCTTTAATCGCTTGGCTCAGTTTACCTTATTTTAATGGTTTGAAAACAGTTTTCTTGAAAATTTGGGTCCCAAGGACCGTGTGAACAGTAAATTTCTACCATAGTCATGATGCAATAAAGGATACAGCTAAATTGTTCGAAATTTGCACCAAGTTGCAATTTCATTACAAAGTATCCTTAAAAGAATAGGTACATAGATACCGGCTCCACTAAGTTTTAAAATTATATTTTACTACTTTATACGCTACTTTTCTACGTCGAAAATGCTTCATAGATGCAAATTCTACTTTCATTTTCACTGTTAGGGGAATCATTGTATTCCAACAAAAATATAGGTTTCACGGGAACACAATTTTGAAAACCCTGAGACCAAAGAAGGTATGTTTAGAAAACATTACACGCGCGCGCGCGTGTGTGTGCGCTTGCTTGCTTGATTTTCTTGGGCATTGAATGAAACAAAATAATAAGCAGCGATGTAGTATGTCGAAAAATATTTATTAAAATGTAAGGGTTTTTAATTAAAGGTAATTTAGTTGATAAGTTATGAACTAAGAAATTTTATGTGATAGGCATGTAATAAGTGATTTTATTTTCCTTGAAGTATAAAACAAGACGTAGATACAGTTTAAAGAAAACCTGATTTTACCTTTGCATCATACGCTGTTTTAATTTGTATTTATTATTTACTATTTATTTTGCCTTAATACAGTTCCGTCATATTAATTACTACTATAGGTGCCGTCATTAATATCAGGTTTCAGTTTATTTGTTTTTCTACATGTTCAACGAAAGTTCTCGTCGCAAATAACTATGCGAGTACTCAACATGACCTTCTGACCTGCGGGAACTATTGCAACGTACAATTACAGGTACAAGAAACTTTATAGGGGTTTTATTTCATAATGCACGACTTAATAATCGTGAAAAAAGTAGACGTGTAAGCATGAAGAAACAAGTAAATGTCAGTTTCAAACGAATGTATAAAAGTGCGGCCTCTTTAGCATATACTATTAAAGTTTGATGAACATAATTAAACCTGGGCATCTTTTCTAGGGTAGGTAAACTGCAGTGTGCGTGATGTTACACTTTCAAGTGCCTTCTCAAAGAAGGGAGTGGAATAATTATTTACCTCCTTTGTAGGAAACGAAAGGGGCTAATGTCGTGTGATTTTGTTATTATTTATATGTTGGCGCATTTGAAATCTCTGTGATTACCTTAACGTTTATTACATATTTGTTCAAAAGAATTATAACAGAAAAATAATGTTAGTGATCCTAGCAATCGAAATATGGAATAAAATAGCATTATAAAAGAAAAAGAAACAAAGAAAGAAAGGAAAATCGGGTTACATGTGAAGCTCACCATTTAATGAAAATTTGTGAAATTTTAAACTTTAAATTCCCCATATTATTTTTCTAAGGTAGCTCTTTAACATCAAAGACTACATTTTGTGCAAAATTAACATTTTGCTGAAAGAATTAATATCTATGTAGTATGTTTAATTTTCTAAAAAAATCCCAATTCTATAACATTATTAAAATTTAGGAATATATAAATATGATTCATATCAAAGTACATTTACCCAACGTCGAAGGAATTTTACTGAAATTATAATGAGAATGAACAAAAATTAAATCACGGGGAATATTTTCACGTGAAATAAGAAGGTAATAGAAATACGGAAAAATAAATTGTTACAACTTCATCGCAACATGCAAGCACATGATACGTTCGTTTATGAATACTCTTTTGGCATTTGAACAGTCATTACACAAAGCTGCAATTATATCCTTATTTTACATTCAATGAGATCATTTGTAATAAAACTGTATTACAGTGATTCTTTTTCTCAGAATTTTGTCGAAAATTCAGTATCGAGCACACTTAAAAATACCACATTTCTGTGATTGATAAGTCGATTCTACTATTTCCTTTGCTTAGCTGCTTTTTTTATTCTGTATTTTTGTTTCAATGAAAATTTAGGACACGGATGGTTTAATGGTTTACCGCATTCAGAAGGTGCCCCGAGGGAAGATGGTGGTACACCTGGATCCTCTGGCCCGCTACGATGGTGCTGTTAGGGACGAGCAGCCTTGAGGAGGGAACAGTGTCGTGAACCCGTTGCCTACGATAGCGCGGCTAGTGTACACAAAGAGCCGGAAAATAAAGATAGCTGAGATAAAGGACCTGCTGGCACAGATAGGGTTTCACGTTTGGAAGGTTCTAGTGATATCTGGATTGACAGAGAATAGTTGTTTTCTTATTTTTTCCAGAAATCTCTCGAATTTATGAATGAGATATATAAGAGATTGTAACACGCCAGCGGACAGTTGTAAAAAAAGGAGAGGTAAGCAGTAAACAGCTGTAGAGTGTTGTTGTAACGAGAGCTGATCAGAACGCTGTTTGTTATTGTCATTGACCTTGGTAGATTGTGGTGTATGTGACGTAATGATGTTACGTGAGAATTTAACAGTGTATTTCTACGGAAATAAAGAACATTTAGAGTTTCTGCAAATTTGACCATTAATTCTGCGAACCCTTAAAGTCACAATAAAAAAATGCACATAAAATATAAAAAAAATGACCTAAGAAAAATTAACAATTTGTTTCATAATATCGCGAGCCCATTGTTGATCGAGGCGGCGCGGCGAGTCATTCAAAGAGACAGGGGTGCAGTGTGTAGATATAAGCTCACCGAAACGGTGGGAAGAAAGATACGGATTTCTTGAGAGTTCTAGTTCTTTGTTCTAGCCGTCTCGATTGTTGGAGAACATTGCAGAATGTGAGTAATCTATAAAAAAGGTAGCCTGTCCGCCAAAGTTTGTCAGTCGGTAATTGAACTCGTGTACGTGAACAGCAGTTTGTGGTCGATGACCTTGCAAGTTGTATTGTGTATGTGACCTAATTCTGGACTGCTGTGTACGAAATGTGTTTCTACGGAAATAAAGTGCAAGTTTTGGTGTTTGTAACCTGGACTATCACGAACCCAAAAAGTCACAATTGGTGTCAGGAGTGAGACATTTCAAAGATGGAGGTTGCATTGGCACAGATTCTAGCATGAACGATATAACAACGAAGACGGAAGCTGCAAACAACAACCTGGCCGCAAAGATGGAAACGGCTAATAGCAATTTGGCTGCGACGATGACCACGAAGATGGCTGAATTACCACGAAAATGAAGGCTGCGAACGAAGCCCTCGCCGCCAAATTTGAGGAGCAGTTGGCCGGCGTAAATGAGGACGTCACGAGTTAGGCCAGTTCTTCGAAGGCCTGGCAAACCGCGTTAACAATCTAGAGGGAAAGGCCGACACCAACACTATATCCCTCAACGACATGGTGAAGGACATCAAGACACAAGATTTAAAACGCGACACAACATATGCGTGCGTCAAACCACCTAAGTACGACGGCACGTCCACGTTCGAAGTCTTCTGCCACCAATTCGACAAGGTGGCCTGGTCTGGTTGTACCGCCCTACCCGGACAAAGGGACGCTGCCTGAAACTTCAGCAGCCATGGCAGGGACCGTACCGGGTGGTGAAGAGGATTAACGAGGTGGTCTACCGTATCCAGAAGGTGCCCCGAGGAAAGATGGTGGTGCACCTGGATCGTCTGGCCCGCTACGATGGTGCTGTTCGGGATGACCAGCCTTGAGGATGGAGCAGTGTTGCGAGCCCATTGTTGATCGAGGCGGCCTGGTAAGGGATTCAAAGACACAGGTCTGCAGTGTGTAGATAAAAGCTCGTCAAAACGGTGGGGAAAGAGACGGATTTCTCGAGAGTTCTAGTTCTTTGTTCTAGCCGTCTCGATTGTTGGAGAACATTGCGGAATGTGAGTAATCTATAAAAAAGGGAGCCTGCCCGCCAAAGTCAATCAGTCGGTAATTGAACTCGCGTGCGTGAACGGCTGTTTGTGGTCGATCACCTTGCAAGTTGTATTGGATATGTGATGTAATTCTGGACTGCTGTGTACGAAGTTTGTTTAATTCATCCGGTCATTTTAAGTTTTATAAAACATGAAAAAATAGGTTACTGTACCCATTAGTCAAAACATACCTTACTTAGCGTTGTTCATCTTCAAGTTATCAAAACTAAAGGAATGGTGGTTGTTAGCTAAAACTGCTTTATACTTTTAGAAACTTCTCTCCAATTCCACAGATGTTATAGGTGCATATTTGAAAAAAAAAAAAAAACCAATGTCACTGCCTGTGAAATCCTGTTCAAAAATATCAGTTCTGAAGTTTTCTCCTCATAGATATTGGCAATCAAGCGAACTGTTCGGTATCCTTTATTTTTGTCCAACACAAATTTTAGTTTCTGTTTAATTTGTCCCCAAACTCACCTTTTGCATTTTGTATGCTCTCTTCCTCAATCCTCACTAATTCAATCGACTTATGCAATGTCATACCACTTTCTTCAAGTCGGGTTATGGCATCCGTCAAAAATGTAAAACCTGATTTAATGAAAGTTAATTTACCTTGGATTTGAGTATCAAATAACAGATCCTGTGCGCTCTCAATTGCCTTAGAATCTATACTATCTAAGCTATTCACCACTTCTCTCACTATTTGAAAATTATCACAGTGCAGTTAACCATGTACTCCAGCGTGTTAAAATTGGTGCCGGGGGCAAAGCTATATTAGGGGCTTTATGACTGAAATACATAGTTCGGGTTGGCGCTTTCGAAAATATTTTCTTTACCGTGGAAATTAGTGTATCTACTTCTGGAAATGTTGATCTGACCTGTTCCGCCCTGATGAATTCGATGAAAAGCATGGGCCAAACACGTAACATGCACCATCTTACTGTAAAATAATTGAATCGATTTTGCCGCCTTTACCATGTAAGGCGCCGTGTCTGTTAGGAAGAGGAGCACGCTGTCATGCTGTATTCCACTAGGTCATGATAAACACATGAATTTATCCAACAGTTTGCATATCTGTCAGTGGTCAACAGCTTCCATGACCTCTAAGGTTAGAAGAAACATTTGTCCGGCACTAGTAGCTTCTAGCGTACCATTGGCCGCATAACGCCCCTCTGAATCGCTTGTCTCATCAATTTATACATAATTTTTTTCCCATTAACATATTCACGTATTCGGTTTAACGTGTCTTCATAAAATTTTTGTATGTAACTTTTGCGCAAAGTTGATTCGTTTGGAATTATATTACCAGAGTGGCGTTCAAGAAAACTTCGTAATTTGGAATTAATTTTCCTAGCGGAATATTTGCATTAACAAACACTTCACATAATTATTTATAAAAGGAAGATTACTTGCTGCTTGACGTAGAAGCCGTTTCTTTTAACAGTAACTGAGACGCTTGCCTTTTTTTCACATTTTGAAGAGCTCGCAAATGTTTTTCTATGGATGCAATCTACACGTATTGCATGATGTAATCAGCGATTCCTCGAATTGATGCATCATAAATTTACCAGCACTGTAAAGACGCTCACTTGTGTTAATTACATGTTTACCACACCTAAAGTTACTGTTTCATATAAAATATATAAATGAACTTTTAATCACAGATTATTTTAAAATCCCCCAAGAAGCCCATGGGTCAGGGTCAGGTCCGCCACGGTAATCAAACCCGGGCCTCCCGAATGCAGGCTACAGATGAAAATGTCCTATAAATTCGTGAAAAAGAAAGAAAATGACCGAAAACATGCATTTAAATGTTAAAAAATGACTTTATTATAAAATGTGGAAAAAATGCATTTTGATGACCTATAAAAACCATATATATCTAACGCATTTGTTCCAGAATGCACTTAATTTCCAATAAGCATCGTCTAACACTACTCAGAAATTTGCAATAATTTGAAGTACTCTTGGTTTAATTATGTAATTATCTCAATTCTATTCTAACTGCAATAAATCCGTTTAACAATAAATGATGACCAATTTTATATTGGAAAGTATTTGTGACGCGTTGAAATAGTGTTGTGTTTAATAAATGTAGTATTGCTGCTATTCATAACAAAAAAGAAGGTTAAATGCAGAATTTGGATTGCGTTCTCTCTGCATTAAAACGGAAATCCTCCATAATCTCCTGCCAAAATATTAAACATAGTTAATGAATGCCTCATTTTTAATATCCACCCTATTAATTCTTATCTTCGTCTCAGCAAAGAGCAGTGGAAGTTCCTCTTCTAACAATAGATCCATGACCCATTAGATATAGATGCGGTCAGTCTTGCAGTTCTTGTAGGTGGACCGCAGTCACGCCACGATAATCGCTTTGCGGTGGTACTGGGTTGCGGTAGTTGTGTCTTTGTGGACCTACAAATGAAAGGCGTTGCAAATAACAATCCCACAGAATTTAGTTATGCTGCGCCGCAACCGTTTTTGGAAATCTTAATGAATATCAGTCGCAGCTTCTTCACATCATAAGGTATTCCAAGATGAATGATGCCCCCGTCACGAATGCACTTCGTGTAAACGGTACCTGTGTGGGATGTACAAGGTAAAACATTACATGTTTTGCTGTAACAACGGTGTCCGACCTCATTACGTCATAGTCTTTCAACTACTGTTTCACAGACTTGAGTCATTCGTATCCCACAGTGTACGTCTGACCTACACATTTTTTTTCAATTGTTTTTACATAATGCAAGAAATTACTGCACTTAACCGCACTGCAATTAAGATAACCGTAAGATTAAATGCATAGTTGGATAATTAGGGATTTAAGTTGAAGCCTGTGCCCAGACATGTTCTCACGCCAGTACCCGGCAATTTTGTTGACGTGAGTCAATGGAATGAATGGCTCTTCAAGAATGGACAAAACATGAAAATGTGCAAGATGCTATATAAATAAATATAAATACTTTCATCATTTAACACCAGACATAAGATACACAGCTGTGTCTGTGATTTTTATTTCCATATTTGAGGATTAAGCACCTGTGCTTTAGCATTCAGTGCTTTTGGAACTTGTAATACGTCTCATAGCCAAACTTCTGTGTTTCCTCTCCTCAGATTTACCTCTTTATTTTTAGTAAGTCCTAAGCACTTATATGCAGGTAGGTGGTCATACAGTTAACTTGATGGCATGTTAGAAAGCTAAATCTTATTCAGACGCAGAGAAATGTCTCTAAGTATATACAGCCCGCAGCAAATTTACTTCTCTCACAATACCAGGACAAAATTTCAAGGAGAGATGTTATGGACAATTGAACGGATTTATGTTGCAAATATTGGATACAAGTCATAACAGCAACATTGAGGAAAGGCAGCAACTTTCAGTATAAGTGCTAGACCCCTCTGAAACAAAATCTGCAGAACTAGACGATATGGCTAATGCTTACCGAAGATTCCAGTTTCATATTTCCAGCTGAACAGGGTGTTTTGTAACTGATCTTTTGACCATAATGTTAACAGATAATTATTTCCTTTCATTTGAAAAATTAAATAAGCTATTACATGGTTATTAACTTATTACTCACCTAAAATGAACAATTGAGTGTGTGGTGACATTGACCAGATAACATGAATGTGTAGTGTTCTGTTAATGTTATGAATTTACATCTGTGGCAGCTGCAGTTTAGGCATCACTAACATACAAGAATCTGTTTTGAAATCCAATGGGGGGGACCAAATTCTATGTGAACGATTTGTGTCAAGAGAAGTACTCTTTTATATTAGAGATACACCAGAAAACAACATGAGTTTACTATAGAGAATTAAGTAAGTGATTTTAATTAAAGCGAATTAGTATTAAACTCCTTTTTGCAGTATAAGAGTTTAAAGGAAATATTATTTCTATATTATTATGCATAACTCATGTAATGAGTTATTATGATAATGAGGTAGATTACTGATTATGAAATGATTTGGAGGTGTAGCTGAGTAGACTTCTATATATCAGAGTATTAAGTCACTTAAGATGAATGAAGTAATTGATGCTTAAACTGTCAAAATAAATGTATGATTAAAATGAGGCCTGAAACTTTCCTGGGGACGAATATATTGTAGATGTTCCCTGTTTGAAACCCGAGAACATCTAGAATATAATGCATGATTGTTTTTACCTCCTGTGGCAAAAGTGTTTCTCTTTCCATATTTTACATGTAAAGTACACAGCAAATACGTACAAGTAATTCCCTCACCTAATGCTGCTTGAATGCGATCACGATAAAAATGTAAAAATCCATTAATAGAGCGGAACAAGCAGTGACCTGTCAGATGAATATGATTTCAGTAAGCGTGGGTGTGCAAGGATCACGTGTGTCCTTGCCTCCTTCTTCCCCAATTAACCTGCCTTCAAGATTTACAGCGCACTCCCAACCATTCAACTTCTATATTTTCACATACTATCTGCTCCACCATCGCTCGGTTAGCACGTGTGTTGAAATGCTTTTTTTCAAGGACATCAGTTTTAGCAACGAATTACTGGTTTCCCGAGCGTAACGTAGATATGGCTGGGAACAAATGCTACCCTAAATTTCGACACACCTTTCTTTATTTCTAATGCCCCTCTTGCACTGCCACAGGGGCTGGGGCTGTCTCACATCATCTTTTGTTCGCAAACTAATTCGTTTGGCAACCTCTTTATAGAACTCTGTAATACTCATGACCTTTTACTATCTTTAAAAGTTTTCTTTCAGCTCAAAGCTCATATTTTAGAATAATGCACCTATATAATAAACGGAAATTTGAAATTCATCTATCCTAATAATTTGACATAAAGTGAGTATATAATATGCAACTAAGTTTGAGTTTAGATATAAAAGGTAAGAAATAATCAACAAGTTGCACATTCCAGTTAAAATGCTGACTCTTTTAAATAAACTGGGCCCAGCTTGGACAGATTTACAGAAAACCTGCATATTTTTTCGATCCATTGGTGTATAATTTATTGCTTCTTGAGACACTGTGTTTAATAGAATGCATTCATTTGCATATTTTTTCCACCATTGATTAGTTTATTCTATACTGCAATATTTATAAAACTCAAAACAGTTTTATAAATAAGCAAAATAATTGTTATGGTAAACTCTTACAGCAAAGTGATGTAATTTTGAAATTCTTCTCCCTGCGGTAGAGATTAAGGGAAGTGCGAGGGCCTTCCTTAATTTTCCGATGGTTTATTATGTGTTGATAACAATTTTTAATACTTTATATCTACTAATAAAATGCACTCCAGAACATAAACTGATGTGAGAGCTTACCACAGTTATCCTCTGCATTATTTTAACTCGTTGGAGCCATAAAGCAATCTTCCGTGTCTAAATTGCACACATACCTATAAAAGAAAATTATGCCTGAGTTGAAAAACACACTCATGTTATATACATTCCGTAAGTAAACAGATATTTATATTATTTCATCAAAGTAATAATAATAATAATAATAATAATAATAATAATAATAATAATAATAATAATAATAATAATAATAATAATAATAATAATAATAATAATAATAATAATAATAATAATAATAATAATAATAATAATAATAATAATAATAATAATAATAATAATAATAATAATAATAATAATAATAATAATAATAATAATAATAATAATAATAATAATAATAATAATAATAATAATAATAATAATAATAATAATAATAATAATAATAATAATAATAATAACAATAATAACAATAATAACAATAACAACAATAACAACAATAACAATAACAATAACAATAACAATAATAATAATAATAATAATAATAATAATAATAATAATAATAATAATAATAATAATAATAATAATAATAATAATAATAATAATAATAATAATAATAATAATAATAATAATAATAATAATAATAATAATAATAATAATAATAATAATAATAATAATAATAATAATAATAATAATAATAATAATAATAATAATAATAATAATAATAATAATAATAATAATAATAATAATAATAATAATAATAATAATAATAATAATAATAATAATAATAATAATAATAATAATAATAATAATAATAATAATAATAATAATAATAATAATAATAATAATAATAATAATAATAATAATAATAATAATAATAATAATAATAATAATAATAATAATAATAATAATAATAATAATAATAATAATAATAATAATAATAATAATAATAATAATAATAATAATGATAATGATCATGATGATGATGATGATGATGATGATGATGATGATGATGATGATGATGATGATGATGATACGTTTTCGATGTGTTGCTAAAAGAGAATGATGCATTATGGTAAACTTTCAAACAATTTATTTTGGATTACAAGGTAAATATTTGAGATAAAAACTTTGTTTGTGCTTTATCACCTTGAGATTATGTTTTAAAAATACCGAAATAGAGTTAAATGAAGAAACTATATCTGCCTTTTGCCACAGTTACATGTTCATTTCAAGGCACTTCCCAGAGAATGGACTACTTCTTTATAGATCCTAACCTTAATTACTAACAAAAGCCCAGGCAACGATTATTCAGGTTTTCCAGTGAAGAATGAGAAGAAAAGACCTACACATTATCACCAGATACAGAAGCCGGACTGCGGAGATGAAAAAAAAAAAAAAAAGAAAGAAAAGAGAATAAAATAAAAAAAAACGGCATGGAGGATACAGGCACAAGGGCACATAATTGAAATGGCAATTAGGAAGCATTTTGCTACAATGAACCAAAGCATATGGGCATACCCCACTCTGTTTGGGACACAAGAACATGGTATAGAAGCAGAGCACCCCCGAGACAACGATCACAAGAATTCTTGTCAGCGGCTGGTGTACATTGGAACAGAATCTAAAAGATAGAAACTGAAACAAGTGAAAATGGTAAAATAGTGTTTAAGAGATTACAAGTCGAACTATTGGTGATATGAGCGTAGTAAGCCAAAACGCGCAGTTTCTTACGATCTCAAAGTTTAATGGTAGAAGATAGGAAACAGGAAACCTCGCACAGATTGTTTCATCCTGAAAGAAGATAGTTCATGCCCAAAAAGTATCCAGTGGATCATGTTTATTCTTAGACAGCATAACCGGATAAGGGTCCTTCTTCCAAGTCCCAAAACTAAGCAACAGCACAGGCTTATTGATCTGTTCTCCGACAACACAGTCGAAACGTTTCTCTCTTTAACAGTGATTGTGAAGCTTCATATTTTAAATTATGTGTGGGTGAGCGGCGGGGTAGGGCAGTGGATTCGTTCGCGGCTCCCATGCAAGGGGTCCCGAGTTCGATTACCGGCTATGGGGTTGGCGATTCTAATTCGGCCCTATCCATACCTTCACCTCTGCACATGTGAAGTGTCTCCTATGTCCAACGTGGTTCGGAGTCCACGTTATAAGCTGTAGGTCCTCTCGCCTCACCGACATCTTCGCTATCACCCTATTATTGGAGGTAATGGACACCGCCCTCTGGGGACCTCCTCCTGAGAAATGGTGCTCGGACATGACGTGGCGGGGGCGAAGTTACCTCGAAGGCGAAGGTTGCAATGTGGGGAGTGTTGATAACCAACCAACCAATCTTAAATTATGTAAGAGAAAGCCTTATATCTACAGCCTTTATGACATCATTTTGTGCAACTAAATCTTCTACCATAGGTGTAATCGTGTCCAAATTTGGATAAAACTAAATCTCCACATTAAAATGTGTCTTGGCATTTCTAAATATGAATCCCGATGCAATAAATAGTGTGACATTAAGCAAGTTCATACCTCCCGCTAATTTGGTTAAATACTATTCAGGCTTTCCTACTGTCTGTAGTTTTTTCCCCATTTGTCATCTAAGTGTCATCATCAGGGCACGGATTCTGATTACATTTCATTTCGGTCATTGTTTTGTCATTTTCTCTATTTTAACGTTTTAGGTCATTTTTAAAACATTTCTTGGCATTTCCGGTCATTTTTATACATATTATTTGCGTTGACTTCGTCGTAGGGGATTTCCCTTTCGCATTGCTTGCACTGCTTGGAGTTGCAACTGTGTTACTGAATCAGTGAACTAACCGATTTGTAACAGTGTGGTTGTGCATCGTGTTATCTACGTGTTCCTTACAATTATGCCGAAAGTGAAGCCTAGTGTTGCTACAAGATTAAAGAATATTGTAAACGAGTTTGGGGAGGAAGTTTTTTTTCTATATGTGGTTCCATATTGTTTTGTTAGCTTTGTGAAATTAAGGTAGCAGCTGAGAAACGATTCAGCGCAACAACTTATAGGACGTGAAAAACATAAGTGGGCTGTGGAAAATTCTAAGAAGCGGAACAATGCGCAAATGCTACCTTCTGAGAAAGTTGAAGATACATTAAATATCGTGACTGGTGAAATTGGCAAGAAGATTTTAAAGAAATTTACAGATATATTAGAAAAAAATTCAGGATACAAAATGTTTTGCACATTAATTAAAGTACTTTCAGCGGAAATGTTTAAAGCTGTGGATATACCAGAGGAATAATTAACACCCAATAACTTGTCGCTATTCAAATATGCTCCTATAGTCAGTACGAAAGTGGAAAGAAGTTTCTCGATGTACGACAATGTCCTCACCGACAACCGACGTTACTTCATACCCGAGAGTCTTCAAATGTACACCATTATTACTGCAATGGAATGGATAGCTGTTAATTTAAAGTATGATTTTAATTGTATATGCTTAGGCTTTTACGGCCGGCGTTAATGCAATGATTTTAATTTTTTTAATAAATTTATTACACTTTAGGTATACTCAAATTGGTAACTAATTCGTGGATTTTGTAATTTTCTACTTCTGAGTATTGAAAACTAAGTATGTATGCCTATTAACTCAATAATATTTAATTTATTATAATAATTTATAACTTTGATTAGTAATTTTTATGAAATCCAATTTTTAGGTCATTTTTTTATAATTATTAGGTCATTTTCATTGAATTTTCAAGTAATTTTGTAGGTTATTTTTCAAGAATTTTTAGGTCATCAAAATTCGCCCCTTTGTCATCACTGATGGGGTAGCTGCAGAACTACACTTAAAAAGTAAGCAGTTTAATCCCACACTCCATTTTAATTATTACCTGTATATTTGTCAACAAGAAATCAATACCTGGAGAGGGAAATGTGTCCAGGTTTTAGCCATTTGGAGGATACACAAATGCAAAATATTTGAAAACGCTCTTTTTAAAGCGTCATTTGGAGAGTTACCTGAAGTTAATGCACACTAGCTCTTGATATGTGTTGGATTAAGAATCTTAAGAAATCTAACATGTAGAGAGGATGCTGACAATAGTAAGACAGATGGAGGCTAGTTGAGGGCCTTTCCTTCATGACCAGTTGACGTAGGTTTTGACAGCCATTGTGTGCTTGTATGTTTGCCCGTTGATTTGCGGATATAATTGCTTGCTTCAGGCCGTGCAGGGCGTTGCCAACTTTGTTTAGATGTGAGAGGGCCCGGGAAACGATAACGGAATTTCACCAACACGCTGCGTAATTCGATGATGCAATGTAGGTCACAAGATGAGACCGTTGTCCAGACTAAAAGGAAAGTGAGGTATTCGCTTTTACGAGCTCGCGATGGAGCAAAGCTGGTCAACGTAGAAAGCAATTCAGTGGCGTGACAGGAAAGATGAACTGAGATAATAGTAACAAGGAAGAACATGACCCGTTTCCAAATGCTACTGCCGCCGTGAATATCGGACTAGCTGGTTTATTTCAGAGCTATATTGAAACATTTTATTGAAATGTTGTTGTGAAAATATATGTTACATCTTAGATGGATTCTCTCTCCCTCATGTTGTGGTAGAATTTACTAATACCCGTTACAAATTATCCATTTATTAAATAGCGACTAATTGTAAAAAGTATCAGCAATTTAAACCAAGTACACTCACTACCATCCTAGCTAAAAGGATCGTTCCGTTTAAGGAAAAACTGAAAATACGGGGATAATGGGTAATCGCAAAAATTACCAAAAGCTTTAATACTAGACGTTAATTGTTTATTACAATATAATTTACCAATATTTCATTGACTACCTTATGAAATTTATTTAAACATTGCTAAGCTAACTAGAAATTGCATTTTGGAAACGTCTCTCATAGGCTTTTGAGCTAATCTCTTGCTTTCCTGGACGCTAACAAAGCACTGATAAAAAAGATACATTATTTGTTCCAACTTATTAGGAAATCCGCAGCTCCGTCTAATTACGAGTCTACTGTACCTTTTTTAATGGTATACTTATTAGTTAGTTATTATAAGGAAACAAAAATGAGAAAGAAAAATCTCTCCAATTTTCAAAATGAAGACCCCATTAACCGCATTTCAAAGTCTATGCTTATCTGAAACGCAATGACATTTTATAGGTTATTAGTACCTCCAATAATATTATTTTTGTCTAAAAGTAATCGTTTTATCACAGTAGCATTGTTGAAATCAAATTTTTAGTTCCGCTTATTTTATTGCCAATATTAATTTCTTCTGGGCTTAAATGTTGCATAATCTTCTAAATATTCTTGAGAGAGAAGAATGTTCACGGTTTCTTTATGAATAAAAATGTAGGACTTTACAAATTAGAATACAGTATCTACTGGTTTGTATCATCGTCTTTTGGTATATGTGGCGACCTTTAATATCCATTTGGATAATGTTCCGAACTATTGTATCGTTAAGTTCTGAAACCACATTCAGCTATGCTAATCTTCATAAAAGGAGTTCCACCTAAATATTATAGTCAGATTTTGTTTTTGTGTGCCTTTTAATTAAAGTCATATCAGACGATGAATGGAATAGGTGAAATGATGCTCAAATGATCCCAAGGTCCATAGAGTTACCTGACATTCATCTTTCAGGATAAGGGAAAATCTCGATAAAACCTTATCCAGATAACTCACCCTGACATAAATTCGAACTTAGGACATTTTGAACGTGAGGCAGACAGGCTACCACCTACGGCACAGGGTAAGTAGAGAGAGAGAGAGAGAGAGAGAGAGAGAGAGAGAGAGAGAGAGAGAGAGAGAGAGAGAGAGAGAGACGTATGTGTAAGGGCGATCAACTACATCAACTACGAGATCATCAGCACACTGCAGAGGGGGCATTGGCAGATTTGAGCATAATACGGACTACATGTGGGTATTATTAATTATTAATTATTATTATTATTATTATTATTATTATTATTATTATTATTATTATTATTATTATTATTATTATTATTATTATTATTATTATTATTATTATTATTATTATTATTATTATTATTATTATTATTATTATTATTATTATTATTATTATTATTATTATTATTATTATTATTATTATTATTATTATTATTATTATTATTATTATTATTATTATTATTATTATTATTATTATTATTATTATTATTATTATTATTATTATTATTATTATTATTATTATTATTATTATTATTATTATTATTATTATTATTATTATTATTATTATTATTATTATTATTATTTTTTATTATTATTATTATTATTATTATTATTATTATTATTATTATTATTATTATTATTATTATTATTATTATTATTATTATTATTATTATTATTATTATTATTATTATTATTATTATTATTATTATTATTATTATTATTATTATTATTATTATTATTATTATTATTATTATTATTATTATTATTATTATTATTATTATTATTATTATTATTATTATTATTATTATTATTATTATTATTATTATTATTATTATTATTATTATTATTATTATTATTATTATTATTATTATTATTATCGAAGTAGTAGTGGAAGGAGGAGTGGCTGTGATAGTTTTAATATCTGGTGGTGTTGATAGTGATAACTAGGTCCCGGAAGTTGTTGACCTAAAAGTTCTCTAACAATGAACTATAAAATACCTTTAAAATATAATAAATGCACATAACATGTAAAAAAATGACCTAACAAAAATCAGCAATTTTTCATAACAATAAATTAATAAGTTTTACAGACAAATAATGCAATATATGGTGCTAATAGCCACATTTTAACATTAACTTTCTTAGTAAATAATGCAATTACTGCTACTAAGTAATAAATAAATTCAAAATGCATCAGGTCATTTTAAATTTTATAAAATATGAAAATATAAGTTACTGTACCCATTAGCCAAAACATACCTTACCTAGCGTTGCAGTACACCACCGTGGTCTTCTTCAACTTATCAAAAGTAAAGGAACGGCGGTTGTCATCAAAAACTGTTCTATACTTTGAGAAACTTCTCTCCACTTCCACAGATGTTATAGGTGCATATTTGAAAAACTCTATGACACTGCCTGTTAAAAACTGTTCAAAAATACCAGTTCTTGTGTTTTCTCCTAACAAAATATCCTTTCTTTCGTCCAACACAAGTTTTAGATTCTGTCTAATTTTATCCACAATCTCACCTTTTACATTTTGTATGCTCTCTTCCGCAATCCTCACTAACTCAATCGACTTATCCAGTGTCATTCCCCTTTCTTCAAGGCGGGTTATGGTATCCGTCAAAAATACAAAATTTGATTGAATGAACGCTAATTTACATTGGATTTAAGTACCAGAAAACAGCACCCGTGCGCTCTCAATTGCCGTAGAATCTACCCTATCAAAGCTATTCACCCCTTCTCTCACTATTTGAAAATTGTCACGGTGGTATATACATGTAGCTAAGCATATAACCTAGCGTGTTAAAATTGGGGCCGGGAGCAAAGCTGTATTAGGGGCCTTTTCTTTGAAATATATAGTTCGGATTGGTGCTTTCAAAAATATTTTCTTTACTATGGAAATTAGTGTATCTACTTCTGGAAATGTTGATCTGACCTGTTCCGCAATTCGATGAAAATCATGGGCCAAACACGTAACATGCACCATCTTACTGTAAAATGATTGGATCGATTTTGCCACCTTTGCCATGTAAGACGCCATGTCTGTTAGGAAGAGGAGCACGTTGTCATTCTGTATTCCACTAGGCCACAATAAACACATGGAACTATCGAAGTTTATATATCTGACAGTGGTTAACAGCTTCCATAATCTCTGAGGTCAGAATAAATATTTGTTCGGCACTAGTAGCTTCTAGCGTACCTATCACTACATTGGCTACATAACGCTCCTCTGAATCGATTGTCTCGTCAATTGCTACATAAATTTTTTCCCCATTCCTACATTCACATATTCGGTTTAACGTGTCTTCATAACTCTTTTGTAGGTAACTTTTACGCAAATTTGATTAATATGAAATTGTATGACCGGTGTGACGTTCAAGAAAATCTCGTAATTTGGAATTACTTAATTTTCCTAGCGGAATATTTGCACTAACAAATATTGCACATAAAACAATGAGAAAAATAACAAGAAAAATTGACATCATTTTCTTAAGATAAGTGAATATTTTGTTTGTTACAAATAGTTATATTTGTATAATACTTATTGCTTCATTTTCGACGTAAGTTTACATAATTCTTTATAAAAGGAAGATGGCTTGTAACTTGACGTCGAAGCCGTTTCATTTAACAGTAACTGAGACGCTTGTCCTTTTCTTTTATTTTTCACATTTTGAAGAACTCGCAAATGTTTCTCCCGCCCACCATGTTGTACGGTGAACCATTTGTCTGCAACGACTTTAATTTCGCACACTTTACAGAGAAATACAGTTCCATCAGTAGAGAATATGTTTCCACCAAACTCTGAAACATACTGTTTCAAACGGGACGCAGTTGAATGTTTTTGTTTCGGCATTTCAATTCCACAACACAACAAACTTACACACCTCACAAACTACTCCCTTACTGCGACACTTCTAGCTCCTGAAGTCCTAACTGTCGCAATCCACACGGCGATTCCTCAAGTCGATGTGTCTTAAATTCACCAGCACTCTTAGGAAGCTGGCCTGCATTAATTACATGTTTACCACGCTTACAAAGTTACTTTTTCATAGAAGATGATATAAATGAATTTTTAATCACAGATTATTTAAAAAAAAAACCAAAAAGCCCATGGGTCAGGGTCAGGTCGGCCACGGGAATCGAACCCGGGCTCCCGAATGCGGGCTACAGGTGAAAATACCCAATAAATTCGTGAAAAGGAAAGGAAATTACCGGAAAATGCATCTAAATGTTAAAAATGACTATTATAAAAATGTGGAAAAAATGCATTTAGATGACCTATAAAAACATATATATCTAAGGTATTTGTTGCAGAATGCACTTAATTTTCAATAAGCATCGTCTGTGACTACTCAGAAAAAGGATGACTTTTCATCAAAATCCGGGCCCTAGTGATAACAGTAGTACTGTGGCAGTAGTAATGTGCATGAATATTGTGATTTTGTGACAATATGTAGTGTTTAACACCTACTTTTACTAACTGTGGTACCCCAGTCGGTGACACTAATGATGCATGGGATGAAGATGGAGCACCGGAGGACTCAGATGGCGTAGGAAACCGGAGATTCCAGAGAAAACCCACCCAGCGCCGTGTTGTCGTCTGTCATGCGGTGGCCTGGGATCGAACCCGGGCCACGTTGGTGAGAGTCAAGCGGTTTAACCGCTCGGTCATCCGCGGCCTGCGGAGGTAGTAGCGGTAATGGGTGTATTAGTAATAGTGGTGAAGGCACAAGTAATAGGGTATTAGTACTTATGGTAGTAATTGTAATGATAGCAGTGATTATGGTGCTAATAGTAGTAGTGGCAGCAGCAGCATACAGTAGTAAGTGTGCAGTGTTTATTATGTACTTAATTCTACATTAATTACGTAACACATTAGCATGTGTCAAAAGACTGCATAGAAAGCCTATATTGCTTCATTTGCAGAATCGACCAAGAACACCTGTTTTATATTCAAAAGACTTAAAATGTAGGTATACAACGAAATCTATTCGGAATGAATCACACACCACACACACACACACACACACACACACACACACACACACACACACACACACTCACACTATATATATGTATACACACATACACATATACATATAGAGTGTGTGTGTGGTGTTTAACGGCCGGTTTTACTATATGCGGTACTGCAGGCGATGACACTGATGATACATGAGACGAACGTGGAGCATTGGTGGAATGAGATGGCGGGGGAAACCGGAGATCTCAGAGAAAACCCGCCCACTGCCGTTTTTTTCACCAGGAATCTCACTTTGCAGTTGCCTGGGATCAAACCCGCGCCGTCTTGGTGAGAGCCAATTGATCTAACCCGGCGCAGCCTCACACACACACACACACACACACACACACACACACACACACACACACACACACACACACACACACACACACACACACACACACACCTATATATACAAATGCTAACAGTAACCCAGGGTGCGACAACCCATATAAGACCAGGATCTGCCAACCCGACTGCCGGCCTCAGCCCACATACGCAAGGTAGAGGTGGGCGATCATCCAACCGATACGGGGAGGAGATGTGGTCAGCATCTCAGCATCCCCCAGCCGGAATGTTGGCTTTCGTGAGCAGGGCGTCCTCAATTTGCTCACGATGTTGAGTGAGCACCGGTCCTATACCCGGGACTTAAAATCCGCACCCCAGGGGTGGGATCGATCTCAGGCCGCTTTCCGTGGCACGGAGCCTTAGCCCACCACGCCACGGCGCAGGACGCATAAAAATGCTAAGGCACCAAATATGTTTGACCGGTTATAAATCTCTTATCTCTTACTATGCATACTCCCATTATGTGCACAATCGTAACCAGTTTTAGCTGTTTAGAATCAAGTTCCAATATACTGCCATCCAGTTGGTAGTCAAAACTACTCCATTAATAATTTACACTAACACCTTCCGCCTGCATGCTTGCTGCCAAATATCCACTCAGTCTTACCATTGTACGTATAAAGGGCAAATGCTATCCGCGTCGTCAAAAATCTTAGGAAAATTCCACCTTGCCAACCTAAGCCATGCTATTGCTCCCTCTCTTTCAAAGCCAATTCCAAAACCTGTTTCCTTATCCCACCCAGCTTTTATTTTATTTTGTAGCTTCAGTTATTTACATTCGTATTCTAGTTCCTGGCTGTTTTAATAACATAGTCGCCTTTTGACTTTTTCACAACACTGTATCTGTTTTCATTAGTCACACTTTGTACTAGGCTTACCAAGCGACATATTTATCAGCGTTGAAACGTACGTCTGCATTCTTAAAGGATCACCACTTTACTGAATGCAAGTTACAAAATGCAACAGCACATGTCTGTTTTTCTTCACGACCCTACTGATTTTTTTTCATTTCTTTCTGGTCGAGGTGTTTCTTCCGTATCTCCGAAAGCAGATGTCCTACAAATATGAGGTTTGGGCAGTGACCCTCAGAAAAAATAGCTCTGTGACATGGGAAAAACAAACTCATTTTTTAATTAGTACTCCTATCTTTCAAATGCGCAAGGAAATTAGCTGTAGTACATTCCTGTTTTGTGGTTAGGATTGGGATTACTAGGAGGGATTCGACACTGATACCTGTGGCTTATTGTACCTAAGCCCCAAGAGGTGCATCCTCGGGAGGAAGGATCAGGCGAGAAGAGACAAGAGGGTGGCCGACCCAAGGTGTCACGACAGTGCCGAGACGCCCGCCGACACTTCTACTCTGAAAGAGACCAGCAGATGTGAGATGATGTAAAATGATAATAAAGATGAAATGGAGGGGCAGGAAATTCGGGGGATGTAACTAACCTACCCAGCATTCGCCTGGCGACCCTGGAAAACCCCGAAAAAACCCATGGGTCGGGTAGGTCAGCCATTGGAATCGAATCCAACACTCCCAAATGTGGGCCACAGACGAAACCTCCTGAGCCATCTCCCTCGGTTGTTTTGTGGTTATTCTAGGAGTAGAAATGTGCGTGCTAAAGAGACATAAGAAAACTGTAGAGAGGCAATTTTAAAGTGGAATTTAGTCTTTGTTGCAACACATACTTTCATAGATATCGAGTTTATCCTGAATATGGAAGTGACAGCCAATGACTCTGATTCGTAGCAACTTAGCGGCCTTGCTCTGTGGTAGCCTAGTTCAGGCGCCTACAGATGATAATGACATCTGCCGTCCAGTTTAATATTGTGTGGCATATGTACTATACTGTAGTAGGAATGTACTCTTTAGATTTCTGTTGATTGTGCTTACTGTATGTAGTTAACCTGATGTACAACACGGGGCAGCAGGTATTTATTGTGTAGAGTTTTGATCGACAGAAGTTACATGAGGTCTGTCAATGCATTGGTACTAACAAATCTATAATTTGCAGGTTCTTAGGTAAGTATAAATATTTAGATATGGAAATTACACTCGAATATGACATGACATTTAGCCCAGGTACATTTCCTGTCATATTCTATTCACATTCTGAGAACACATTTTACATTTTTAAGATATACTTTCTACTATAGGCAACTATTTATGTTCTTTTTATTTACTGTTCAATAATTCCATTTGTTTTTATCCTCATCTAAACACTGACCTAATTTATTACAAGTTTTAAAGAAAAACATTATGGCCTATTTTTTGCTAACCTTAAATTTTTTTCAGATAGGAATCTTTTTTCCATATTCCAGTCCATTTACTTTCAAATATAATATGCTCAGTGTGCTCGTTATTGCCACACATGGGAAATGGTATCTCTTATCTCCAAACAGCACTTCTTAAGCATGCAGTACCTTTGTTTCTATTTACCTTATTTATGTATGTTTCCCTTTCCATAGGCTTTTTATCTGAGCATCGAAAGTCAAAGATCTCTATCCGCTATTGCACTAAAGCGTTTGTTTTATTTCTATGCCCTCATATTGTTTTTGGCAGCCTCCCAGGACTTTATCTAAATTTGGAATGCTGTACCAATATTTCAATGCTCTCTGCTTTTCTTTTCCATTCTCCCTGTTTCAATTTGAACCAACCTACAGTTGCACAGAGTAAGCCTTATTTCCCTGCAAGAACATGCTCTGAACATAATTTATAGCTTTCCACCCTGTATTCACTCCCTACACTTCTATACCGTACAACATTTTGCCCTTTACCATCACGACACAAATTCTGTGAGATCTACGCCTGGCATATTTTGCATCCTCTGATAGCTTTCAAATCAGAATTTATTTTGTTGGTGCTATTTTTTTTTTGTTTCTCCCATTAATTTTAACTCCTAAATATATACATTCCTTTACTACCTTATACTTTAAGTTCTCTCTTTTCCATTTCTCGCATTTGCTTAATTTTCCGCTTTCTTAAATGTTGAAATCTGAATCTTAGCTTGATTCATTGTAATTTCTATGTTTTACATTTATTCATTACTTCCATGGATGCTTTAGTTATAGTTCGTCTGTGTTGGACAAAAATAACATAGCCAAGAGTTTGATACCATATCTGTTAGGCGTAACATTAGCACAATAACCGCGAAAGTCATATTAAATGCATAATTAAGGACGGATAGATATCACACTATGAATTAAGCTAAATTATAACAAATATAGGGAATAATGATCTAATATACAGGTGCAGAAACTAAACAGGCAATCTCAATACATATATTTTATTGCAAGCACGTGAACCCAACGTGTAAAGAGAGCCGGGAAAATGAACACTTACCCTCACAGGAATGTTCCTTGTGTTGAGCCGACAAAGTGGCATTGTTCGAGTATCGCCCAAGGTTAGACCCAAGCGACAACTCGTCGCCCGTCTTAGCTTTGATTTGCACATGATACGCGATGTAAAGAATAGACACCGGGATTTAAGCTACGATTTTGCAAGAGTGATTCCGCATGAATTACCTAGACTGTGGGTAAGAGAATGTTGCATGGAATACATGCCGCAGAAACTCAAAGTTGCGATGAAATTTAAGAGTAGGGATGAAACACAACCTATAAGGAACGAGTAACGGGTCACATGACCCATAAGGTGTCCAAACTTCGGCAAAAGGAAGGGGGAAATTGTGCAATGGCGACTTTTGATATTTGCGAGGAAAAACACTCTGTTTTGGTGAGTGAAAGGCGCAACACGTACTGAAAGTTCATCAAAGTCCGTGTTCGCGAATGGACGGAGCAACACACATTAGGTGGTTATCGAACACTCTGTATTAGCGAGTGAGAGAAACAGCATACATTACAACATCATTGAGATTTTACCAAACTCTGTTGTTGTATAATCCTCCGGAAATATTCTAGTGCGTGAAGTAATGCCCCCGCGACGTCCAGAAACGACCACGCGTACACAGCTTTATACATCATTCGGCACATCCTAGAAATTTACAAGTTCACTCGCGACTGGATTCCAACTAGCCGTCATGTCACGCGCACAGCAACGGGCGAATCCTAAGTCTCACGCCTAATGGGCGAGTTACACCAACACAACAGTGACGAGTGGAGAGGGCGACTTGTATAAATAAACGTGTCATTAAATGGTCGTGGTGCCTTCTGTGTGATAATAACCCTACACTGTCAGGACGCACCCACTACCTGAAACCCAAAACAGAGAATCCATGCAGACATACCCTAAGAGGAAACCCCGACCTGTTGTAAACCTCCCATCCGTAGCCCTCACCTGTCACATATCTCATTATATGAGGTGTTGAGTGCCGGGAGGGCTCAATGAGGTACTTAACGGCCAAGTATCGCCTCAAGTTGTAATCGTTTAAAACTTAGACAAGAAGGCCTATCGTGGAAACAAAGCCAATAAAATTGCTGCTTCGCATTTCAACGTGTTTTTGACGCAACTGACTGGCCTGTTCACTCTCCAGATAAAAATCTATGTGGTCAATATCTGTAGGTCATGCTTAAGAGTAACATTTATGTAATAAATCCTCACGTGTTCGACGAATTAGAGCAAAAAATTCCGTATATGTTTCTCAAAACTTTGGAACCAGAATTACATCGATTGTTTAATAACGCGTTCTTCAAGTGCCAGATTTTTATAATATCAGACATCATTTCGAGTACCTTTCATAACGAAAAAAAAAGAAAGAAAAGAAAGAAAAAAGTAACCAGTGGGCTGGCACTCCGCTATTGCAAGGGCAGATTCTATATCAGTGCCCCGATAACGGCGGACACAAGTTGCGTCATTGAGGAGAAATCTATGTGGCTATTCATTTCCGTTATATATATATATATATATATATATATATATATATATATATATATATATATATATATAATATGCCCCTGTTCAGAGAGAAACACTCCTATTTTTCAAAGGGGTATTTTGTTCTTGAGGACCCTGAGAGAATGAAGTTTTAGCATAAAATATGCAGAATTTAAATCAAATACAAATTAAATAATCACAGTTTTGGAAATACGATCTTACACTTAGTTCCCAAAAGCAGATATCATTGAATTTGTAGCATTTCTCACTGATTTTTTCGCTAAATATAATATTACATTTTGCACTATTGATTGACTGTGATAGCGCTATAGTGCATGTTTAACATGTAACACTCTATCTCATATTTACTGTTGAAATCGGTTCGTACACGACCTTTACCGATTACCAATTTTAAACGGTCACGAAGTACTTCACGTAATTGCCCTTTGCACTGTATGAAGTCAGTATTGTTAAGCAACTGCTGTTTACACTAACTACTGACAGTGACATTCAAACCAATTCAGCGTTTGGAGAAATCAGTCATAAAGTATCGTGATCATAATCGTTTCGGTACGATTACATCATTTCTTGCAAATAACATTTCATAACTTTCATAGGGAGGTGAAATTTTGGTGCAGAATTCCTCTTAAATGATATTTGAAGTAGATGCTAATTAGTAAGTGATTTAGTTAATTTAATTACATTTAAATTAACTTAACTAATAAGTTATTTAACTTCAACTTAAATGTAAAATACCAATTTTAGAGGTAGTGTAAACTGATTGAACTTGGAACTTTATGGCTTAAAAATGTTTTTAATTGCAGTATACTTAAAATGCAAAAGGTTAGCACAACATGTAGGTCCTATATTCACTACCTTCGTGACTGTAATAAAATCGGGTCAGCATCCAACACAAAATTGATTGCCTTAGTGCAAAGTTTCAAATGGAAGAATGCATTAAAATTCCACTATAGATATCTTGAGTGGCTACATTCCGCAACAGAAGAGTACATATACATTTTCCGCGCAAGGTAATGAAACTTCAGATAAGTATGCATAAACCTGCCCATACAGGTTTACTTTTCTCTTAATATATGACCTGTACGTTATTAACTCAAGAGGTGGAACATGGAGCTCTACGATACATTCGGACTCGCAGGCGCTGGTTATTCATTTGTTTTTCATATATTGCTGAGTGAAATGCGTGTTGCATATTTAATGACTCGCAAAAGGAAAGCCTTTCCCCCTCCTTGTATTAGTTGGATTAAGTAACTATTTAAATTGCATCTTTTGTGGCAGTTCCTTCACACGGAAGTATTAATAGACTTTTAGTGTTCCGTATTGATCTGTCAAAATTAATCTGCATTATTGAAGTATGCCCTGGTATACCCGGAGAGTAATAGAGTGTGTTAATGTGATTTAAAATATTGGTAACTTCTAAACTCATAAAGCAATAGGTATGTAACTTTAATCACATACTTATTTTTAACAGAAAATTCTGGATGATATTTAAACAATGCAAACGCAATAGCTCCTAAATTATTGTTGTTTAATTAATGATAATAATCAATGTGTAATTCAAAGGTTCTATGCATCAGACCTTTAATCCAGTTTCCTGGCAGCCTGAAAAAAATATTTTCAGATGAGCAATAACCTAGATTTTAGTATCCTTGAAATGGTTTCCCCCCTAAAAGTATTTTAAAGGCTCCTGTTTTCAGGCTAGGAAAAATAAGTTTTATTATAATTGAATTTTCAAATAATTTCAAATTGGAATTACATGTAAAATATCATGATAACCTCTCAATCCTTACTTTTTTACGCACGGTTACAAGCTCCAGAACCAGTTATTTGGACAAAAACTTTTACATGATATGCATGTTGTACAAAGTAAACGACAGGGAGAAATAATCTAAAATGTCACATTCACACAGCATTCTCCATCGATTACAAACTTATATATAATAACATTTATCATTCTATCTACATTACTGTGGGTAAAAGTTTGACTTTAAATTATAATTAAACATAGGCTTACCTATTTATTCTGAGACAATTAACTGCTAATATAATTTGTTGCAAAGAGCTTACGAATAGGAAAAGTGGAAAAAGAATCATGATTTTTTGAACATAGCATATTTATAAAGAAGGTGTGAACAAACAAGGAATATTCCGGAAATGTATAACACTACGAAAAATGTATTTAATAAGACGATATTATGGAAGGAACTGTACCTGGTGAAGTATATCTTTTATGGTTTACAGGTTATAAAATTAATTATACAATCCAATGTACAAGTGAAAACGAATGGCGAGAATTTCGTATGCTGTTCACAAAAAGTAAATATTATGTTTTGTTTGTTTTCAAATAAGTGGTATTTTAATCATTTAATCAAAGCATTGAGCTTTAATCAAAATAATTACTCAGTTTTTTAATAATTCACTCTGACGTCCCAGATGATCCAATTTATGACACTGTGAAAGGAATGAAGAGAGAAGGGAGGAAGAGGAATCACTAGAAAAATGGAAAGGAACGGAAGGAAGATGACCAAAGTCGGAACGGAGGCAGAGAGAGTTAAACAAAGCAAGCAGGTATTTGTATGGAAAGAAGAACTTCTTTCCCTCTTCATTACAAATAACTGACAAGATCACAAATTTTGAACTTGTGGATAGAGAGAAATAGGAATAAAAATTAAGGAATTGTAATAAGCAGAGTTAGGACTTTTAGGACCCGGCGGGAGAACACAGTTAAATGCTACGTGACGTAATACATCCTACAACGTCATGCGTCAAAATGCTCAGGGCCGTACAAACATGCACGCCCCACTGTTAGTGGCAGTTTGGCGGTGTTCGGAGACAGTGATTTGTTCGCTAAGAGTGAAGAACATAACTGTCAGAAGCAGGTAAACGCGCGATGGACGAAGAGTTAGCAGGAGGTGATTTTTTCACACAGAAGGGAGAAAATATCCAATGCAGGGTGTGTTTGTAGAAATTAAGGGCACTAAACCCAAATGGCTGAGACAGCACTGTAACACTAAGAAACATCAAGCAAGGATTTTAGCAAGAACAGAGGTCGAGGAACAATGAAGGCCAAGTGTAACTTCACCGTCTCAGTCTGATTTTTCAGGACTTGTGTAAGATCGTGTAACCGAGGAAATTTGCAGAAGTTACAGAGATGTAGACAGTTTCAGTGCAAACGCAACAATATATATATATTTTTTTTAAAGCTCCAAGCAGAAAACGCAAATATAAATAAATGGCGCCTAAAGTTAATGTGGCGCCCCTGCCAAGAAATGGCGCCTTACCTCTTCAGCCGGTTACAGCTCGCTTGGGCACTTGGCTAAATGCCGCTATGTATTATTTGGAACATTACGACATAGTTATTGAAATTCTTAGTGTGTTAGATAACGAGCATAGTTCTGCAGTACGAGCCGCTCAGTCCCTCATTTCAAGCAAATTACACGAAGATTTGCTCTTCATCAGAAACAGTTTTTCAGACCTGTGCAAAACCATTGTTCAACTAGAAAAGAGAGGTAATAAAATGCCTCATGCCATAAGGCTCATAGAAGAACTAGCTCAACAGATAGACTCATTAGCTGCTGGACCTGTCATGGATAAAATCAAAATCAAAATGAAAACCGTACTTGAGAAAAACCCAGACTATTTTAAAATAGTAAACATTAAAAATAATTTGCAAGCGCATAAGGACACAGCGCTTACAAGGCAATGTGATCTGCAGTATTTTATGTTTGCACCTGTTACATCATCTGATGTCGAGAGAACTTTTTCAAACTAGAAATATTGCTTGAGTGACAGAAGGAGATTCACCTTCGAAAAGTATAAAATCTGTGCTGTTATACACTGTAATAAGTTCAGCAGTTGAAGAATAGACATTTATTTTGTATTGCAAAGTAATTTATTTTACTTTATTATTCAAAACGTTTTTTGTTATACATCTGCTTCTACTGAATGATTCTGAAAACGGTGACATAATTTACATGTTGTTTTTAAACAGTTTGTTAGCACATTTGTGTGCCCCTAAGGCGGCGGACCTTGTTTACTACTGGAGTTAAACTACGCCCCTCTTCCTATACTCACAGCATGCACACACAACTGGCCAAGTCCTAGAAGTCCTAAGTCTACTAATAAGAGAATAATGAAGTGAAAGGGCGCTTTCATACAAAACAACTAAAAGAGGGCAATATAAAAATAGTTGGGCAAATAATGAAGAAGAAATAGTCCAAAAATGTGAAAGGAGGAAAAGACAAAGACGAGAATTTATGACATTATGGAAAGGAAGGTTTAAGAAAAGCAACAAATACCATGAAAATAAAAATGGAGGCGCAAAAGAAGAAAAATATGTATGAAGGCGATGTGAGGGAGTAGCAATAATGCGAACATGAATGAAACAGAGCAGGAACGTCATAGTGTTTGTGTGTGGTGCCGCACAAAAACAAATGGATTTTAAGCAAGGTTGAGGACACCTGAGAATAATTGCGTAAGAAATAACAAGAAAAATAAAAGTGAGAAGGGAAAGAAACGATTAAAGGAGTAAAGAAGAGGTGAGACTAATAGAAAGAATGTAGTTTTTATGAGTGACTATGGCGGCCGCAATGACACAATTGTAAGAAACAAGATAATGTGAGGAAGGAATGCATTCAAGAAAAAGGGGAGAAAGGCAACACACACAAGCCATTCTCTCCTTGAATAAAAACGCAAAGGAATTCAAAACAATTAAGTTCTCAATATAAAAAGGCATATGCAAATGATTAATGTGGAGTGAAATAGGTTACGATATAATAAGAAAGTATATAGTTCATGTCAGTACAACACGATTTCCAATCTTACTGCCATAAAACCTCATAAGTTTACGTGATCCAAAAGCTGCTGTACTTGACACCTTAGCAATTATCTGCAATTTCTCTGATGAGGAACCCAGAAATACTTGCGCGGTTTCTTATGGCATTAACTAACACACAGGTCGACAACATCGACATGAAATTGGCATTGCTAGATAAACGGTATCTCCTACTTTATTTGACTTTGAACTCGGCGATTCAGCGGGAATAACTGAAGCTCCTCCAGCTACACATTTAAAGAACTTCACACAGAAAACTTAAAAGGTCTTCCGGCAGAGATTTCAAGACGAGGACATTTATTTCATCTTCAGGTCATTTGTAAGTTAAAAGCTAGGGCGAAACACCTGAAACTAAACAAACCATCTCTGAGTTGCATATGATCAATAGGTACCATAGTGGTACACAAACTCATTCACAGGGCATATGTTGAATGAATACATACTTCATTATATTGGTTCTGTACATATATCGTTACCTAAATATTGCCACTAACAGTAACTGATGCACAGACTGTGCTATAACAGAGCTCCGCGTTTGAACTGATATTTTAGCAATATAAATGCATAAACAATTGTGAAATGCTCCACTGATGCTAGAAATATACTGTCTGCCCAGCACAAGAAAGCAAGGCAGAAGGACATGTAATAACCACTTTTGCTGTATTTATGCTTGCCTTCCGGATATGATAATGAGGCTTATGTAAAACACACAGCATTGTCACATAAAGCACCCATGCATGTCTCTCACTGAAGTTGTAGTTATCACCCAACAATTTGATACGTGAAAAGTTCTTTGGAACTGTGGGCAAGCCTAAACCAGTAAGGGTTGTAAATATTGTCTTGGACCTCTAGCCTCTCACCCTCCATAAAGCACCGGAAACAGGTAGTTAATCCGACCGACTTTTACAAATAGCGAAACTAGCTCGTGTTTGCTTTACAGAAGTGTTCGTTAACGAAGGAAGAGGAAGCTTGAGTAAGTAAAAATAAATAAGATAATTGTGTTTTCTATGATTTTATTTCACCTGCTTATTCGAGCGAGAGTATCCTAAACGTATTTTATTTCTTGTATATTCCGAATGATTGAGCATAAGTTTTCAGTGTGTGAGGAAGACCTGTTCCCTGATTGACATAACATTGATATAGTGGAATATCCAATCGCTGATCGGGATACTCTATCTGTGGATGAAGGTCTGGCTTCGCTACCTAATGATATAGCTCCCGAGGAGAGTGCCAGGAAGGCTGAGAGAACTGGCTAAATCAAAAGACTCCAGATTGTTCACCGCAGACGTTCTCAGAAAACAGGCAAAAACTGGAGGTACGTATTCCATTTCTTGATAATTTTTTTAACCTTTATATGCTCTCCTAATAGATGTATGTTTGTTTTGCTTCTTCTTTAGCTAATGAAAAACATATTTTAGCATGACTCTAACGATTCTTTTTATATATGTTATAGAACCCCAAGCAGAGTGCGACGGGAGAGAAGAAGCGAAAATATCCCGAAAAAGCAGAAGCGTAATAGTGAGATGAGGCTTCCAGGTGATCAACATTTACTCTTCTTAATCACTGAAGAATGACAAGACCAGCCACCGGAAAATGCAGAGTCGTCTCAACATGCTTGATCACGCCACAATATCACCCGCGCACACAGTCAACATCGGCTTCTACTACGACATGCCCTGCCCCTTCATAAAGTGTGAAAGTGATAATTCCTTCGTTTATATAAAAAAGATGGATTGGGATATAATATCTAAAAATATTGAAAGTATTGAAGATTGTCTACTACAAGAGCAACAATTTACAGGTGCAGAGTATTGTGATAATGTAATTTATGTACATAATATATTTGTAATTCTTTCAAATTCAGCGTATTTTATAAATAATTGTTTAAATGATTATGTAATATATTTAAATCTTGATGCTATAAGAAATTTAAAACGTCTATTGCCGTATATTGAAATGCACTTAAACAATTTAAATGAATTCTTTAAAGAATCTAGCTATTCAGGCAGAAGAAAAGGGAGAAGGAAAATGATGCTAATGTACAATGAAATCAATAAAAGAGAGTTATAGAATATAAACTTGCTTTATTATTCTTAAAATTAACCTACTACATCCATTCACAAATATAAACACTATTCCTATTTTCAAATATAAGAAATAATAGTCTGATTTGTATACAAATAACTATATGATTGCATTACATGAGAAAGCGGTTTGTAGGTAAACACTTTATCATGCAGGTTCAGGCAGTACAGTGATGTTTGCTTCGGTATAGGTGTAGATGCTTGGATCTCGAGTCTCAGGTTGACAGCTCCATTATATTAATTTTCCTATATGGTTGTGAAACTTGGAAAGCAACAAAGCAAATTGGAAGGTAATTACAAGTCATTTGTAAATCATTGCCTGAGAATATCATGGGTATCTGGTGGCCGGAGATTATAACCAATAAAGAACTATTAAAAAGAGCAGATTAGCACGAAATCTCTATAAAGAAATTAAATTTAGAAAGTGGAAGTGTATTGGGCATGTTTTGAGGAGAGAAAATGACGTCATAAAATGGCATTTGATTGGAACTGCCAGAGCTTGAGTAGACATAGAGGAAGACTTAGGACAACATGGTATAACACAGAGATGCAGCGAAACAGGCAGGAAAAAGCTGGCATGAAATTAAAGCATTGGCAAGCAACAGCGTTCGATGGCAAGGACCTATGCTTCCCTGGGGAGTGACCAGGACTATTGCTACTACGTACTACTTACCTACAGTTCCATGCTAGAATGCAGTTGCTAACAACATGAGCAAGACATCCTCTTGAGGTTACAGATCCGTTCAAATCGATTTCAACCGATCCATTCTCGTCACATGAACATCCATCAAATTCACTCCTACTTGCACAATTTCAAACCTTTCACTGACGTTTCTGCTTCCGACCAAATTCCTAACCCCTTGCTACTGTCACCACTTCCATTGCTTTAGTTATCAACACCCATCCAAGCTCTAAACCAGGAAAACATTGGGTCTGCATCTTCATTTCCAGAAATGGTTATGGTGAATATTTCGATAGTTACGCTTTCCCTCCTCTTCTTTCCTCCATCCTTAATTTTCTCAATGGGCATTGCGGTCCTAATTGGGGTACAATACGCGGCGCTCGCAAGCAAACCGTTCCTCCACCTGCGGCCATTACGTAGCAGCATTCCTTGTGCAGGACAATGTGATCTAAACTTATTCAGCTTCACCGTGATGATGATCAAGGACCTTTAGTCCCTGTCGTGCCTGCAGTGAACAAGGGTGGGCGTACTCACTGGAACTTGTTCTAGATCTGTTGATGTATTGTGTAGGCCATTGTGGTAAAAACATTTAGGATTTAACAAATGAGTTTATTGGGAAAACGGGTCATGTTGCCCAATGAATGTCTGGGTACAGCAGAACAGAGTTGCAACATTTTTCATTCATTTTGTCTGGTAACATGTGCCTCCGTCGTATGAAATCCCATTTTGAACAATAACATGGAATGGGGTAATGTGGCTTAGAATAGTGCGGAACACAATTAAATTGACAAGGATTACGATCAGTAGAGCAGCTAAAATTGCTCAACTCCGAGCGTAGCGACATGATAATCGCCACCTCCATTATAAAACTTTTTTAGACTAACTCTATACAAATTCCAGAGACATTTCAACATCTTTTAATGTGCATACTCAGAAATTTTACGATTTACTGTTGTCAGATGCTTATTGTCAGGTGATTAGAAGGTTCCATGTATCGTAATCAAGTGTATATATAGGGCAGTGAATTAAATTGCTATGTTGGAGTTTAATCGAACACTTATCTAAACTTCTTCATTCATTTCATTCAATGGGAGAGATAGTGGAATTTGAAAAGAATTTGCTACTCTTTATCACTCAGCAGCTTCGCCATAATTATTGCTACCATTTTATATCTTCATTTGTTACAATCCGAATTTTCCTTCGTTTTATTAATCCTTAAAGTAGTATAATGTGAGATAAATTTTGTCGTTATCCATTTTTAGCATGTTCGTGATTCGGACATGTGCTTGGCTTGTGCTGAACTGAAATTCTATAAACTTTCTTTTAACTTGCGCTTTTTAGTCTGTTTCTCATTTCCAAAATATAAGTTGAACATTTATCTTCACTATTTAAATATTTATTCTCTCTTGATATAACTAAATGAGTGGCCGTGTTGATGTGATCACTGATCACTGATTAACATTTCTTCCTTGTACAAACTCGCTGTCACGATGCTTAATGAAGTGAATAGAGAACAATGTCTTACGTGATCCTCTAAGATCCTCTAAGTATTCTTTAATGATATAACACTGCTACGAATAAAATACCACTTAACTCGTGACCAACTTCAATTATTAGAAGAAATGCATTACAAGCTTCTTTTGCAGTTCTGACTTACAAACTAATTCACCTTTTTTCTACCGTCATTTATAGTCGCTCCCCTGTTGCTATGGAGACAAATTAATGCAATGTTCTAGAATGTACCAGAATGTAGACAGTGAACTTTCTCGAAGAGCAGCCGCACAAGGCTCTTCCAATAGAAGCCGACTCTGCCATACGGTTTGCTAATCTCAAGGCTTCGTTGTTGGTTTGGCCAGCATGTTATACCATTTTGTTTATAATTGTTAAAATGCTTATTATAAAATTCCAAAACGAAAATTGTTATCATTTGAATTTGAAGTAGTGTTTCGTTGACATATTTTCTGTAGCATCGAGCATGTAGATCGACCTATAGGCAAAGGGAATGCTGTGATATACCTCTCTGTTTATATCAGAATATAAAAAGAAACAGATAAAACGTGTATTTGAAGAAATACCACAGTTTTCTGAGTACCTATAGCACTACTGTATTTTAGAGTGTTTCAAGCGTGTTACTCAAATGTTTCTTTCAAATTGTTGGTACTGAGGTACCATGAGCACCGGCGAAACATTTTGATTACGAGATCTAAATTCTTGAAATAATTCTATGTTCAAATAGAACTTGTAATTTATGATTTCGAGGGGTCAGCTAAAACGCGTGAGATCAAGTACGTTATCTTCGTGATGGTCACATTTTTTACCAAGATAATTCCCCATCTTCCCCAGAGTGTGGAAGTATGAATGAAAGTGCGAATGTGTGCGTGATATAATGATTAAAACGAAACGAATACAATTAACACCTTCATTGTGTTTTAAAGGAGAACGGTAGTCGATATGTCCATTGGAGTTAAAGGAACAATTAAAAAAGAAACATTGTTTCCGGAATTATTGTGATCTTCGCGGATAGCTGTTTAAGTGAAGAAATGCCATTTCTATTACAAAACAACATTGTTTCATAAAGTTATACTAATTTGGAGTTACTACATGTTTCGAATTTACTACATGTATTTAAAGAACCCGAAGTAGAAGAGAGAACATCCTTAGCCTTTTCTCGTCAGAGAAGAGCAGCCAATTGCAACAAATATCCTTTTTAATTCAACCACATCGAGCGATATATGAAGCTTGTGGTAACATCTGAGACTAGCTTTCAGGATGTCCCAGGTTCGATTCACCCTCAAACGCCCACCCTATCCTTGGGTTTTTCGTGTGTCTTTCTGGTCGTTAGGTGAATGCTAGGGTGATTTCTCATCTTCCACGAGTTCCTTTCTATAATTGCGCGTCCATTCTGTTTCTTTCTCATTTTTGAGATGGCTTCAAGGTTTCATGGCGTAAGGTGGTGCCGGGTAGATGACGCAGATGCTTCCTTAAAGGAAAAAGTACTTCTCATGTACGCTAGAAGGCTGCTTGGTCAACGCGGTCGTTCATCTCGCTCTCTAGCAGCTTTGGCATTGGGATGGCTCTTCGAGTTTGGAACTGTTTAGGTCTTCTGCGCATCTCTATGACCTAACTGAGAGTGGTCGGTAGTCTCCTGTGGTTTTTACACTTCAACCTTCCTCCTGGAGGTAGATGCAATGGATCTATGCAGGTTTAAGTGCACGAGGTGTCCCCCTCTATTTTATCACCTATAACTATACAGTATAATTAAATTATTGAATTAGAGCTTACAGGTACAGTCAGTAAAGTTCAGTGCTGGCAATTACTCAGTAGTGGGCACGTTACTCAAAGTGCGTGATTTCCCCATGTGGGCAGCGGAAACACGTGAAAATATATGTAAAGTGTGATTTTAAACATATACTTGTCCAAGTAACCTTGAATCTTAACGATAAGTTGCGATAATTAAGCTCCAATATTTAGCAGCAGAAACTTTGGATTTGCATTCATGCTGCTTTAATCACTAGTACAACCGCATAATTGCCAGTTATGGAGTAAGTTTACATGTTTAAATATTCAACGGCAGCGCGTCATGTGTCACAAAATTGTGAACTATATTACAATGGAACTGAGTAGTAGGCGACAGTGTTTATAACATACACGGCGTGTCACAACAAGAATGTGTGGACAGCGAGGAAATCAAGAAATCAACTGGTGAGTAAACCTGAAGTGCAAGTGCAATAAAAATAAACTCAAGAGAATACGACTTATTATCCTACAGCCATCGAGGTCTTCTCTGTAACACATCAAGGATTCTCAAGCATGAAGCATGTCCATCCTTGCAATTTCCGACCTCTTACAAGAAATATTACCATAAATTATAACTGTTGTTATAAAAATAGCTGAAATTGAGTTGATGAATATCAAAGCAAATAATGAATAATTATTAAAAGTCCTCTTGAGTTGCTGCAATAATTGTTAATGTGATCTACTCTGTGGTATCGAAGTGTGTCGTGTGTAATACTTCAAAATGAATCTTTGAAAGTTTTACATGTTTAAGTTTTCCATTATTGAAAGTTTTTGCGTTTAAATTTATTCTAGATAACAAATGAAAGAAGTCGAGATGTCACATTACTGCGTTGCACATATCCTCAAAGAAAGAGTTGGTGGATTACAGTTCATGATAGACTTGACTGTTTTCTCTGGGTGAATGCATAATTCCAGAAACTCTTGTCTCTGAATGAAAAATATACAAAACAATAGTGGAAGGAATACAGTTTTTTTATAACATATGACGCCTCTGCCTCACTACTCTGTCAAGAGTGGCGTTACATTGAGGTTTGGGTTTACAAGATATGTAACTACAGGAAATAAAAGAACCAGATGGTTGGCTACAATGCTTCTCACCCTGTTTATGAGGGCTGCCTTTTGTTGGCTAATGGTTACAACCCACCAGCAAAGGAGAGCGGTTCCTTTTGAAAATGATCATGTTTTAGTTAAATGTAACATGCAGCGCAGCAATAAATGAGTTGTGAATGAAGCTGATTCAGATTGCACATTTAGTATAGTATGGCCAAGAAGCTAGTACAGATTCGTATATATTTAATTATAAATTGACGATTCACCTATTTTCTGTATAAACATAATGTGATAATAAGGTATCATTATCATCATCACCATCATCATTATCATCATTTTTAATGAGCCCATGCTTATCTGCGATAAGCAGATCTGGTGCCTAAAACTAATGAAAACGTAGAGTCCCATATTATTATGTTTCAATCCGTCCGATATAACTTAACGTTGGAGCGGACGTAAATGAAAAAAAAAAAAAAAAAAAAAAAAAAACTCGAGTAAACATAAATCCTGAAACAAGTTTACAAATGAGTATAACAGACCTAACATGGAAAAATGAAGGGTCTATGACTTCCTACCTTGAAGATGATGAGTATTGGAATTCAGAAATTGCCTGTTTTTTAAGTGTTATTTTACGAAAATTGACGTAAAACAGAAAATAAATTGCAGGTAAGTCCTCCAAAATTTGATTCTAGACAGATTTAACACTCTATGCATTTGCTAATGCAGAAAACCAACTAACGTCACTTTGCCGTATGTGAGTGAGTAGAAATAACTCAAAAGGCGATACAGGAATATGAATTTTAATAACTTGTGCCGAGAGCTTTCATATTTGATTAAAATCGGTGCAAAATTCAGGAATGTTCATTGTTATGTGCTGGTCCAGGAGATTTTAACTCTATGTTATTATTATTATTATTATTATTATTATTATTATTATTATTATTATTATTATTATTATTATTATTATTATTATTATTATTATTATTATTATTATTATTATTATTATTATTATTATTATTATTATTATTATTATTATTATTATTATTATTATTATTATTATTATTATTATTATTATTATTATTATTATTATTATTATTATTATTATTATTATTATTATTATTATTATTATTATTATTATTATTATTATTATTATTATTATTATTATTATTATTATTATTATTATTATTATTATTATTATTATTATTATTATTATTATTATTATTATTATTATTATTATTATTATTATTATTATTATTATTATTATTATTATTATTATTATTATTATTATTATTATTATTATTATTATTATTATTATTATTATTATTATTATTATTATTATTATTATTATTATTATTATTATTATTATTATTATTATTATTATTATTATTATTATTATTATTATTATTATTATTATTATTATTATTATTATTATTATTATTATTATTATTATTATTATTATTATTATTATTATTATTATTATTATTATTATTATTATTATTATTATTATTATTATTATTATTATTATTATTGTTGTTATTGTTGTTATTGTTGTTATTGTTATTATTGTTATTATTGTTATTATTGTTATTATTGTTATTATTGTTATTATAGTTATTATAGTTATTATTGTTATTATTGTTATTATTATTATTATTATTATTGTTATTATTATTATTATTATTATTATTATTATTATTATTATTATTATTATTATTATTATTATTATTATTATTATTATTATTATTATTATTATTATTATTATTATTATTATTATTATTATTATTATTATTATTATTATTATTATTATTATTATTATTATTATTATTATTATTATTATTATTATTATTATTATTATTATTATTATTATTATTATTATTATTATTATTATTATTATTATTATTATTATTATTATTATTATTATTATTATTATCGCCAACATCCACGAATAATAAATAATAATAATAATAATAATAATAATAATAATAATAATAATAATAATAATAATAATAATAATAATAATAATAATAATAATAATAATAATAATAATAATAATAATAATAATAATAATAATAATAATAATAATAATAATAATAATAATAATAATAATAATAATAATAATAATAATAATAATAATAATAATAATAATAATAATAATAATAATAATAATAATAATAATAATAATAATAATAATAATAATAATAATAATAATAATAATAATAATAATAATAATAATAATAATAATAATAATAATAATAATAATAATAATAATAATAATAATAATAATAATAATAATAATAATAATAATAATAATAATAATAATAATAATAATAATAATAATAATAATAATAATAATAATAATAATAATAATAATAATAATAATAATAATAATAATAATAATAATAATAATAATAATAATAATAATAATAATAATAATAATAATAATAATAATAATAATAATAATAATAATAATAATAATAATAATAATAATAATAATAATAATAATAATAATAATAATAATAATAATAATAATAATAATAATAATAATAATAATAATAATAATAATAATAATAATAATAATCATCATCATCATCATCATAATAGAGTATATAACCTGCGGCGTTATCAATAAAAAATGCCCCCAAATAGAGAATATCAAACAGGAACAATTTCGGAATTACCATAAAATAAAAAATTAGTTATAGTTTGTCCAAATTCTTAGCATCGCTTCTTCATTCTACGGTCTGTCGACATTTAAAATTACGGTAGCCATTCCGCGGTACTGTCCGCGGTCATGCCCTTTTTGTATTGTAGTTGTCAAATTCTCTCAGGCAACTCAGTCATTTGAGTTGATTGTAAATATAATGAACTATTGTAAAGTATAAGAATATACATAGTAATATATTCAATATAATACAATGTATTTAATGCACAATATTTCTGTACTGCTATTACAAATCACTAACAGAATCCTACACATATAATCATAATACCAAAGAATAAAATGTCTTTACCTATATAATGCAACATTTTTGTGGTTAGAACTTGCAGTACAACGTTAAATTTGGTTAATAAATACAAAGTTTAATATCGTTAAAATGTATCGCTTAAATATTCGTATAATGATACAGCAAATATAAAATGCACGATTCACCCATCTTTAATATTCCAACATACCTGAGTATTTTAGTCTTCACCAGAATCATCTAACGGGAGTGTTGGCGTCCTCGTTGATGACGTATCTGCGATGTCCAAAACAGATTGAAGATTTCTGTATTGGTTCTCCACATCATCTACGCGTTTTATGTATTTCTGCCACTGTTGTAGTCATTACACTGCGTTCTAAGATTCGTACTAACTCACATATCGGCTGCTTCTTTAGATTCCTGGATGGCATTGAACGTTTTATGACCAGACCATTTCAAGTGGATATAAAATACAGTGATAAGGAAGTTACTGCCACCACACCAGTTTTCTACAGGGCAGGAATTACAGTTATACAACGTTTCATGGAAATGTGCTCCATTATAAATGATTTATCACAAATATCTATGCTTCCACGCAACAATTTCATTCGATTCATCTCTAATATTTCTTGTAAAATAGCAATTTAGTTTAATTTAGTTTCTTTTGAATTGGAGTCTCTTGCTAGTGATGTCGACTGATGCAATTTTTGTGACCTTTGTAATTCCCAAACCAGCTGTATTGGCAGTTAACTTATTAAAAAAATTCCCGAAGTTTTAATTACAGTTTTTAGAAAATTTCTAAAATTTAATAACATATTAATACTCTATTTCCTGACTTTGCTCCCTCTTCCTATTAACGCCCCTTTTCTTGGTTGGACTCCTAGCTGACGATTGTGTTGAGAAATTACCACCATCATCACTTCATCATCGTTAACTTCACTTTTATCACGTTATCATTCGCATTAACTTCGTTAATTTCGTTATGTTCTCACTATGTTAAGAAAAACATCTTAACTATCTTATTAGTAAGGGGCGGATCCCTATGACATGTCATTTATTGGTCTTAAAAGACATATTTCTCACTTTTTCAGATCTTTGGTCATATTTAAGCTTATTTCAACGATAAGGTCATATTTTCGTCACATTTTGGGGATTATAGTGTAGTCAGCAGCCGATTAGAAATAAAATAAACCAACGTTATGTCTGTATATAAGTCGCCAGCAGCACTGCCCACTTGTGTTTTGAAGGTTTGGCGATAAGTTTAATGCTTTGTTCCCTCCACTTTACCACCCTTATCTGCACCAGCTTTCTGAAAGTTTCTTGCACATTCTATTGAGACCTCAGTCAGTTTGATGTCACCATGCCTAAAAGTACGTGTCCTGAGAGTGTAACATTAAGAAATTTTGTTCGGGAGTTTGGGAAGAAGCTTTTTAATACTGAAGATGTTATTTTGTATTAAAAATATTGTGAAGTGAAAGTATCGAAAAAGGCGATTTAATATACAGCAATTTAAATTGCTAAGCATCAGAAGTGTTTAACAATATCCTCCATGGAAATTAGGTAGCGGCTGATGTTTGAGGCAACTCCTTTCTCAACTGCAACTTCTGACGGTACCCGTTCAGAATGTTGAATGGATCTTTGCAAAATGATGATAACTTCAAATATTCCCTTAGAAAAGTCAAACAGTGCCAGCTTTATTTTTTTTAAGAAATATATCACTAATGCAATACCTAATGAATCAACTCCGAGGAAAAACTACCTTTCTATCTGCTACGAAGATGCGTTGAAAAATATAGTATCTACTATTGACAACGCAAAGTATGGGTTTCCATCGAAGGGACAAGTGACGTAGATGGGAGATATGTAGCCAATGTTATTGTTGATATTCTGAAAGATGATAAGACTGGTGAACTAAGAAATACAGACGATTTCTTCCTGCAGAAACAATTAAAACTGTTTATGCATGAACAATTATTAATTTTTAATTAAAGTTTAAGTGCCAATTAATATAATATGATTTATCAAGTTATTAAGGTCATATTTTTGTCTTTGTAAGTCATATTTAAGGTATTTTTAGGTCATAAATGAATGCATATTCTCCATTTTTTTAGGTCAGAAATCCGTCCTTACTTATTAGTATTACAAAACTTACGTACAACTAGTGTATTTTTCAACACTGCAATCCTTCCTCAGAAACGTACAAAATGCGTGGCTTTGTTGTACACACTAATGGTTTTGCACCAGGGGGGGATGAGCTTTACTCCGGGTGTGGAGTGGAATTGGTAAACGAAGTCTCACTTTTTGGAAAAAAAAGTTTCTTAAGAATTTCGGCAGACAGTACATACATTTACAGCAGAGCACAATATAATGAATTAACTTTAATCACTAAATAATTAATTATCTTCTAATAGGAGGAAGAAGTGAAAATCTTATATTATTTATTCGGGGAAAATCTATATCAGGAGCTCCAACTATTTTAGTTTAATTTAACTTAAAGTCTTAATATCATCGTAAGCCTGCTATTACTTCTTTTGCACAGAAAGCTATTAGGAACATAGTTTAGTGAACAAGCTGTAACCTTTACAGCAGAAATAAGTTTCAACTAATGAGTATCGGTGTTCAAAGTTCAGAGTAACGAGAAATACTAGTATCTTCCCTTCATCATCATCATCATCATCATCATCATCATCATCATCATCATCATCATCATCATCATCATCATCATCATCATCATCATCATCATCATCATCATCATCATCATCATCATCATCATCATCATCATCATCATCATCATCATCATCATCATCATCATCATCATCATCATCATCATCATCATCATCATCATCATCATCATCATCATCATCATCATCATCATCATCATCATCATCATCATCATCATCATCATCATCATCATCATCATCATCATCATCATCATCATCATCATCATCATCATCATCATCATCATCATCATCATCATCAGAATTAAACATATAGAACTGATTAGGACTTGGCTATTGCTTGCAGAAGAAAATGATTCTAGTAAGGTGTTAATGAGGTTTTTTTTTTAATTTACGTCCTCCTACGTTAAGTCATATTGGACGATGCATGAAATGGGTGAAATGATATTCACAAGAGCCCAGGGTCCATGAAGCTTAGAGCAACCGGACATTTTATCTTTCAGAACAAGGGAAAACCCCAGAAAACCCGTATCCAGATAACTCACTCTGACCGAGATTCGAGCTCGGGATCTCTAATAGTGAGGTAGACATACCACAGATCACAAAGCTAAGCGTATGGAATGTACATAAACGGAAAAAAGCCAAGGAAGTAGAAAGAAAAGCACATTAGTTACACTTGAAAACAAAAATACCATCAAATAAGTGGAGGCTCGAGATACCTTGAATGTATCTACAATAGCACACACACACACACACACACACACACACACACACACACACACACACACACACACACACACACATATATACACATTCTAGGTTTGCCTAGACTGACTGTACAATGACCATGGTATGAGCAGCAGTCATGTTAGCTGCCTCTCAGTGGGAGCAAAGATTTTCGATATCTCAGGGTGACATCGGATAATTGAAGTCAAACATATTTGGTTGAAAACGTATTTTATTTCAGAGTAAAAGCAAGAAAAACTTTGGTACAAGCGTGTGCCTTTTCCTTAAGTTTGTTATGCGATCAATATTATACTGTTTTTTTTTTTTTTGTGGCATCCGCTTACTTACCCGGTTAATAGTAGCGAAAAGTTATAACTTCTTATGTGCTCAACCTATCACACATTTGTAAGTAACAGAAATCCTTACTCAGGAAAATGATGCTCACAAATGTAATAAAAAGCGTTTCAATTATTATATTTTACACTCTATTAGAACTCCCTATTAGGAAAAAGTGATCAATAAGCTATGTCACCTGTTTTATTATTAGGACGTAATGCAAGATGGCTTGGCCATTCTTAACTGCAAACACATATAACAGCAATATCTTTTTTTAATTTTATTTTTGGCGTCAAGGCTACCTCTTATACATAAAAGTTTCGCTTCCTCATCCACAACTGAAAATTGCCAGAAATATTTGAGATAGTTTTATTAAATTTATAGACGCTATGCACAAAATGTACAAATAATTATGACATATTCATAGACTCCCACATTTTATTTATTTGAAATGCGCCCCAGAGGTATACAACCATGGAAAAAAGTACTCATACACCAGTGTGTATGTAGAAACATTTAATTTATTAGAACTAAAGTTAACATCCAGAGAGGTTATATGGTAAACTATCAGTATGGTACTTCTTCCTGAATCTATACATATAAATGCATTACCTAAATTACTCCTCTTCAAAAAGTAAATAAAACGTTTGTACCAGCTGGCTTCTCATAACATGGCAAAAAGTATTCATACACTCAAAAGAAAATGATAGATTAAATAGAATAAAATAACAGAATTAATACTTCGTAGGCATTACTCTTCTACGTATTATTTCTGTTAACCTCTTTGGCATGGAATGAACCATTTTTGTAATCTCTGAGGTAATATTTTGCCATTCTTGCTGAAGACATTGTTTCAGAGCCGCCTTACTCCGTATGTCATGCTTTCGGACTATTGTTTCAAGGGTATCCCAAAAATGTTCAATTGGATTAAGGTCTGCACCCTGTGTTGGAAACTTGAGAACGTGGGAAGTATGGTACCACAACAACAAACGAACAATTTCCGCTGTATTCTATATTGTATTACTACTTTGTTGATAGTAGTAATCTATGCCTAAACTCAGCTTATTAGCACTCTTTTGCAGATTATTCTTTAGGGTATTTATATATTAAAATGTATTCATGTTACCTTCAACAAAAACAAGTTCCCCAACACCAGATGTAGCAATATATCCTCATACCACAAGTCCTCCTCCACCATGCTTCACTGTGGCTTGAAAGTGCTTGGGTTCAAGCTCAGTGTTTCGTCTTCTCCATACCAAAATTCTGGCATAATTTACAAATACATTACATTTACTTTCATCTGAGAAGATGTACCCGTCCCAGGGACTCGTATTCTTACGTAGAATCTCTCGAGGAAATTCAAGTCTAAATTTCTTGTTCTTCTTGCTGATGTATGGTTTCCTTCTAGGTACCCTAGTTCCATAGCCTACACTATTTAGAACATAGCGAACATCCCTTGGTGTTATTTCCTTTCCAAACTGATCGTTAACATAGGCAGACAATGCGAGGCTGTCAATTTAGGATCCTTCTTTTTATCATTCGTATTAATATATTCTTTTCCCTTGGCGTTAGCTTCTGTGGTCGTCCTCTTCTTTCGCTGGTAATCATAGAATTTCTTTTTATATCGTGTTATTATGGACTGCGCGTTGCCCGGCTTCTTCCAATATCAGCAATGTTTGAAAATGATTTTCCCCTTTTGTATTGGGAGATAGCTGTCTGTCTTTCCTCTACAGTTGTTTCCTTACTTTTGTGGCCCATTTTTATGTTACAGGGCATTGAAATGAAATGTGTAGTGTTTAAAGCCCGCTTTTACTACATACGGCACCGCAGGCGATGACACTGATGATACATGATATGAAGATGGAGCACTGGTGGCATGAGATGGCGGGGGAAACCGGAGCTCCCGGAGAAAACCCGCCCCAACGCCGTGTTGTCCACTACAAATCTCACTTTGCGGTCGCCTGGGATCGAACCCGGGCCGCCTTGGTGAGAGCCAAGCGGTCTAACCACTGAGCCACGGCGTGGCCCGCACGGCATTCACTACGTATCAGAACTAATAAGCAGGAGGTGTAGCTTGCCACTGAAAACCTTGCTTGCTGCAAGCGGTTCGTTGGTGGATTCTGTGTTTACATTTCTAGTGGTGTATGGCTACTTCTTTCCCTGTCAAATACAGCCAGATGTAGATTATCGTTTATTTCCTTGAGGTACATTTGTTTAATACTCAAATCTTTGGTACCATGACATGTTTATTTAATGGGGTGACTTCCTAATCAAAATCGTAGCGCTGTCATTAAATTTAATATAAAATACCAGTTATCAATTTCAATTACTCTGCTGTATGAATATTTATTTCCATGACTGTATAAGCTCTGAAATATCAGTCAGCTTAATAAAACTTAATAAAGAGCAATGGTTTACTTCCTCTGCATTCCTGATCTCCTTTTACAGCGTGTCTGGGACTCAATATTATGTGAGCGTAAATAATACTTCTGCACTGGAATGAAGCGTGTTTCTTCCTCCAACAACATTTTTAGTTCCTATAACCTGAACCAAGGGATTTATAGTCGAGAAACCGGATTATACGACACACCTTCTATAGTTTTCTGAATCCCCGTTAGTACGTACATCAAGTGAAGTATTAGTTGGGAAACAGTTGTCTCTCAGTTATTTTACCGACCGCTATCCTTTGCAAATCCCTGATAGGTAGCCCTCTGATGCTACCTAATTAAATGTCTTGGGTGTTATTAGTTACGAATATATAGTGTATCTCAGAATTCTCAGAACAAGTTTCAGGGACTGTGGAAAGGCACCAGATAAATGTATAGGTTCCAAATTGCGTATAATAATACAATAATGGTTAAGTGTTAGCATGCCACTGATAGGAATTTAGGGATGAAGGGAAGCTCACATTTGGAACTGGATGTTACTCGATATCAGTGTGATCAGAGATAGGAGTGAAACAATTATGGTTTTCTTCACTAACAGTTTCCACCATTCCAGTTAAAAACTGCTGTATCCGAATAACCGTTCCAAAATTATAAGTCAAGTACATCCACCAGTATTTTATACATAAACATAACCACAATATGTCTTGGTTCGCTGTTATTGATTGGCAACGGTTGTTTTGCAACAAGTGGTGATTATTGTTTTATAACCAAGCAGCCAGCCTCTCGTGTCCTCTCTCCGACCATCCCACCCTTTCTAAAAGTTTCTGCCAAGGGGACATTCATATATGCAGGTGGAGGTAGCTCGTCCCACTATACAATGGAATTTTATTACCAAAAATAATTTTCTTCACACTTGAAGAACCAATATCTCATTTCAGATTTATGCTGTGGAAATAAGCAACTTCCAAAAGTTTGCAATTCTTGCAGAAGGACAAACAAAGTCATCAGCAACTTTTCGTTAACATTTGAATATCAGCAATATAATAAAAACTATTGTAGGATCGTAACCTCCAGACCACATAGCACAGCTTGTCATAGCACACTGCCAGTGTGAAAGAATAATTAATTTCCATTTACAGCTTGTCATATTATGACGTCATTAACTTCTATCACATGGTCACGTATTTCCAAAATGGCGGACATTAGTGTTTCGTTTTGATGACGTATATTTATGAATAACTTCATAAAGAGGAAACATCTGCTGCTGAAATTAACCTCAGATTTCAACGTCCCTATGGAAATGTTTCATGGGCACCAGCAGTGTTAGGAGATGGTAAAGGTTTTCGAAGATAGAAGTACAAGCATCCTGGCTGAGCTTCGTAGCAGTCGCCATCGAGCTGTCACCACGAAACGCAAAAAGAAACAGCTGATGAGCTCATTAGCAAAGACAGGCGTATCACTCTGGATGAAATCGCTGTAAAACTTGCAGTAGGACAGGTGCAGTGCAAGAAACATTTGAAAAATTAGGTAATCGAAAAATGTGTGCCCGTTGGGTATCACGTTTACTGACCGAAGATCGCAAACCTCAGAGAAGAAACAGTGCCCAAGAACTTCTTCAGAAATTTCAAAATGATGGAGATAATTTTTGAGCCTTTTTTTTTTAAAAAAAAAATGAAACTGCCTATTACGGAGTTCCGCATTAGCACCTCCGATAGTAGCGTCACCATATGCTGCCGCATAGTGTACGGAAGCGCGTAGCGGTTGGTTTCCTTGGCCATGACCAAGACCGAGGTCCTGAGCATAGCACGAAGGGGATTGGACGTACATTGCTTTGGGGTTTGAGGGTAATCTTTAGTGCTAGGAGCTGTTGAGTCCGTGTAGTCTCCGTGCGCGTTCGCGTAGGGAGACAGCAGAGTTGTCCGCTTGCGCTTGTATGTGCTGTTCAACCATGCTGTTGAGCAGTTGGTTGAGGTGTAGGAGCTGGTCGAGTTTGGCGCTGGTGTGTGTGTGGCTCTCCTCCAGCCGTGAAAGCTTTCGCTTCACAGAGGATGACTGGTCACTGCTGTTGAGTTGCTGAAGCTGTTGTTGGGCAAAGTCTAGTCGGGTTTGGAGATCGTTGGTATTATCGGCAGAGCGTTGGGCGATTGCTGTTAACTTCGCGAGTTGGTCGGTCTGTTCTGAGTGGTGTCCTGCGATGCTTGTGGTAATTGCTTCTTCTAGTTGGCCCAGACGTGGAGCTATGCTTAGCACCTCGGAGTGGAGGTCGTGGATGTCCTTTCTGGAGGACTGTGTGAATGCGATGGCGTCCTCAAGTGAGGCAAGACGGCCTCCAATGGTCTGCACCTCCCTCCGAAGATCCTGCAGGGCTTCCCTCAGGCCTTCCCGGGGAAAGGAGGCAAGGGCTGCTACTGTAGGTGGTGAGCGTGGGACATCTTCCTCCCTGGCCGTTTGTGTGCTGCGTTGTACTTGAAGCCTCGTTCTGGAGTAGCCTGAGCACTGCGCCTGACCTGTAAAATGGCCTAGATCATTGCAGGTGGCGCAGTATCTGCGTCGGTGCTGTAGATCATGCTTCCTGCATTCGGTGGTGAGGCACTGTGTCCTACATTAGTGGCATCTAGGAGGAGCGCTGCAGGTGGAGGTGCAGTGGCCATAGCTGCAACATCGCCGACAGTCTAACTAGCTTGCCTCGACTCTGAGACAGCACCCTAATCAGGACAGTCCCGTCCTCAAGGCAGCAACCTTCTGCGAGCTGTCAGCCAGATGCAGGCGCACTAGCGTGGTGGTGCCCACTCCCATCATGATTCGGTTGGCTCTCAATGCAGAGGGACACCTCTGTTTCGCGGCGGAGAGAACAAATCTGCATGATAGATCACGGGGTACCCCGCTGATGACCATGGTGCAGGGTCCTGTGGGCGTGGCTGGTGTTGGTGGAGAATCCATCACTCGTGGTGACGTCTGTTGTGCAGCAGCGGCGTAGGAAAGCCGCTGTGCAGCTGCAGTTGCAAGCGGCGATTGTTGTGCTTCTTCAGCTGGAGAATCTGCGGACTGCAGGTCGGGTGCTGGTAGGACAGTCTTCTGAGTTGTGGTGGTAGCTGTGGAGTAGGCAGATGAAGACGTTGTGGCTGCTTCCTGTTGCGCGTCAGATTTGCTGGGTGCGTCATACTCAAGCGCAATTGCCCAGAACTTCCCATTCAGGGCACCGTGAGGTCCCCGCTCGGTCGCCGGTATTGGCAGCGGCGCGGTAGACGAGGCACGTGAGCTGCCTGGTGATGTCTGCGGAGATGCTTCTTTAGTCTTCCTGCGAGCTGCGGTAGTTTCTTTCTTCTTCCGTCCCATCTTCGGCCCACGATGTGCAGTCCTCGGAGTCCATCGGCGAAGTCCCCAGCGTTTTGTAGCAGACGATGAAAGCTGACTCCATTATTACGAACCTGAAAGAAAACGTAACAAAACTGAAGGGGGACCAATTGGAACGAAGTGTCGGTTTGGGTGACTCAGTTTGGTGTTGCTAACTGATGCCAAGAACGCGGGTTCAAACCCGATCCATATTGATGGCTCTTAAATTGCCTAAAAGCGGCAGCCAGATGCCAATTGATTTACTGACATATAATAGAACTCCTGAGAGACGAAATAGTACTGATGTGATCTTGGCAAATGACAGAGTCGTTAACAAACAACATATTTATTTATTTTGGAACAAGTTCTATCGTAAGAGTAGTTTCAAACTTAAAGAACAACGGGGAAAATGTGTCCAAAAATATAGACTATATTTAAAAGTGACTGGAATGTCCGTAGATTAAGACCATATACTTGTTTTGTCTTAAAATAAGGATTTTAATGTTTGAACATTGTTGTGGACTTTCATTCTGAACACACTTCAAACCCTACGGCCGAAACAGAAACTGAGTGGTACAGCTGATTATGTTGTAGTCCTGAATACGTGTGATGTGGCCTCTGATCTTATATAAGGCATATAACAGTGCTAACCCGCTACCGTGTTAACATTCCAGAGAAGGCATTAGCGTTCATTAGTTCAACACGCAATTGTCATCGCCCTGGGCGAGTGCGTTCAAACGAGTTGTGGAAAGATTATTCAGCACATTAAGACATTACTGGCGTCAAGGACTAATAAAGATAAAGGCGAGCACTTTCATTTTCTCTCGGTCTTCGTATCCCTTCATCCCCAGCTTGCATCGTACTTTAAAGTTATGATTCACAACGGAACGAATAATTATACCTCGAGTATCTTTGGTGCTTTCAAATTTCTATAAAGTAAGTACTTCAAATTTTACACATTTGAAATATGGAAAAGAAGTCCATATTTTGAACACCCAAATATTCAACAACTAATCTACAGTAACACAATACTCAAATATGGAGAAAGAAATGTTTGACAAATTATTACGACATTCTCTACGACATATCTGTAGTAGGTAAAGTTTGAATTCCTCCCAAATACTGGAAATCGCATTTCGAAATACATGGTTTGAAGCCCCATGATACAACAAATTTAGAAAAAGATCCATGTGTACGTCTCTCTCTCTCTCTCTCTCTCTCTCTCTCTCTCTCTCTCTCTCTCTCTCTCTCTCTCTCTCTCTCTCTCTCTCTCTCTCTCTCTCTCTCTCTCAATAGTATTACTAAAACAAAAAAAAAAAAACAAAAAAAAAATCCGATGTATACCACTTTTGGTATATAAATTTATAATTTTCTAAAAATGTGAAACTAAGATTTTTGTGTAATTTTATCCAAAACAAACTACTCTGGAATATTTTCCATTTTCTTTTCTCTGTCTCAAGAATGGCTTTTGAAATTTGATTAAAATACCCTATGTAAAAGATATTTGTATACTATAAAATCATATTAATTTTTCTGCGAATAGTCTGTGTAGTCCTCTTCATTCGGAATTAACTTTCTATAACTATAGATAACTGGTAAACCATAAGAGTTGGACGGACGTGTTGAAACACAATTTAAGTCAAATTAATTTCAATGTGGCATTAGCAATTTCCGAGATCGTGGTTCGCTATCCAGTTGTTTCTTGTGATATAATGAAAAAAGTATGGAATTTTGAAGCCAGTACATAGTGGCCCTTTTTTATTTTATTATTTATTTATTGGTAATTGACGTCATCCAACGTTGTCTTATCGGACGATGAATGAAATGGGTGAGATGATGCTCAAATGAGTCCAGGGTCCATAAAGCTTAGAGTTACGAGATATTCGTCTTTTAGGATATTGGAAACCTCGGAAAATACCTTATCCAAGTAACTCACCCTAACAGAGATTCGAACTCGGGATCTCTGGAACGTGAGATAGACACGCTACCATCTGCACAACTGAGGTGAGCAATCTGGTTATTGTTTTGGACTCCTGTAACTCCCTTGAATCTACTATAACGAACTGTGTCGTGAAACCATTTCTGCAAGCGTTTTTCACAACATGAAGTGGACCGAAAACTAAGCTCTTGTGAGAAAATGCTGGAGAAGAGATGCATAAGTAAATAACTGCGGATAAAGACATAATAGTGCAATTCATAAGATTTCTTCAAACCTTGGTTTAAGGTTACCCATCTTAGAGTTGCGTAAACTAAAGCGATTTGGAAAATCTTAAAGCGTTAAATATATATTTTCCTGATTTGGTATGGATCATATTGTAAAGGCTATTGCTATTGTGACTTTGTGGGTTCGTGAAATGAAAAGTCCAATTACATCACTCAACAATGTTCTTTATTTCCACCGACTTACAGTTTAACACTTGCCAATTACACAGAATTACTTGCTGCACACAGTTACAATTCACCAGTCCGTCCGTTACAATTTCCTTGTACTCGCGGTTACGTAAGCTCCGGTACACATTCACAGTTACGTACAGTCTCCCGTTGCACAATCTTCTCGCACATTAACACGTCACTGACTAACTCTTACACCAAGAACTGCGACTGTCTCCTCACTCACTGACAAAACCAACTCACTGACTGACTAAACCAAAACCAACTCAACTCTGTCCGTCTGTAGCCCTCTTTATATAGGAATATCACCGGTTTCTAGTGACCAGGAGAATGTTCCAGATTACGTAATTTCGAGAAACAGGTGTAGAGAAAACAGGCGACACAGTCATGTTTTTTCCCTGACCACAGCCTGTCACCACTACAAGACAAACGAGGAGGAGGTGTGGCTAACCGAACCTCCCCTGCCTTCCGCTGCCAGCTGCTTTCACAGGGTGCTCCAGCGCCCGCGTTACACTATTAATGCTGCAAATTTTTATTTTAATTGGTCCAGTTTTACTATCACAATAAAATAATATTTTATGGAGAGCAAGTATTTATATTTCAGTCAAAATCTCTACATAAAGCTTTCACAACAAATACATGTTTAGGTCCCATGAATCCAAACAAAACGTATTTCAGAAAAATGCCCACATGTTTTCTATCTATGAAATGCAAAACTCATAAATGAAAAGTCGAGTAAATACCAAATTTGGTATTTAAATATTGAAGGACACAACGCCAAAATTATTTTCTTTTCAATCAACCATTACCTGGGAAAACAGTTTAGGTTATTATTTTCTCTAAAAGGCCCCTAAATATATTATTGATTATAATAGGATATATAAAGACAAAGATACAGACTTGAATTTTGAAAATGTAATCTGATTAAAATATTCAGTTTGTCTCAGATAACTTCCTTAGAAGGTCTATGTCCAAAATGTTAAATGATCTTATTTGTCCAAATTCAAGTGCATTATTTGACGGAAGAAGCTTGAAACTAATTCTCACAGTTTTGCAGTTTCGGGAAAGAAACTTCAGAAACAAATATATCACTTTATATTTTTAGTATTTTTACACTAAAATTGCAACTATAATCTGTGATGAATGCCAGTAATTATATTTCAACCGGTGTAAATGGAGTTTTCTGGACCCCTATGTAGGTTTGTTATACTATTTTTCAAGGCGAGTACCTGGTTTATTTATGAATTTTTCCAATGAAATTCTTGATATGAACACAGCAGTTAGAGTTTTTTTATTTAAATATTGACATTGTACAATATAAAGCGGACTAACGTAAGAGTAAATCGCCAGACATTTTCGTAAGAACTTCTATACTGTTCGATTGAGCCCCGGGTGATGAAATATCACATACAGAGAAATTTAATAGTTGTAAACCTAATAAATTATTTTTCTTAAACCTCCTTAAAAAGAAAAAAGAAAATAGAAAGAAACAAGAAAGAAAGAAAGAAAGAAAGAAAGAAGAGAAAAATAACATCTTATAATTAAAAAGAAAAATATCATTTTCCCGACAAAATCAAGAGAGAAAAGCAAACATATGTAGGATTCCTGTGAAATTGTCACTAAGGCAGTGCAATGTTGCATTTTTGGAGTGTTAGAATAGTCCCATAGAAAGATAAATATAAACAAAATTATTGATACGTAATTTGATTTAAGATTTTTCCTTATAAATTCCTTCTGTTAATATTTCTAATCTTTGGTACCCCCTCGTATCTTTGGAATTCCTTCTTTATTCCCTCGTATTAAAGTATGAAGTAAAACTGGGGTTCAACAGTATATTCTACGTTAGAAAAGAAAAGCGAATGTGTACGTTGAAGGTTAACTATTACTGATTGCTTGCTTGCTTGCACTAACAAGGATGCAAAATGGTACATAAATGTAATACCTATCCAGGGAACAGAGCTGTGAAGTAAGTGAAAGTAACAATGTTCAATATTTTCTATAAAATTACTGAAATATGGAAGATAGTGCCTTAAATTAAAATAAATACTTCTTTTTATAAGTGTTACAAATTACTAAATGCATTAAGATGAATTTTCAGTTCATGTAGTAGTTTTAATAGATTTCTCAACTTAAATCCTATTGAAATATGTTGTAACCATGCCCACAACAGGATATGATTAATTCTTTTCGAACAATGCCAGCGTTATATCTAATCTTCCAGCAGTTTAGAATAATGAGGTGAAACTTAATTCTGTACATATACTAAGGGTAGAATTGGTCTTCAACATTTTAAAAATCATTTGCTCACGTATTTCTTTTGCAACTGCATAGTCATCTTGCAGCTGTTTACCATGTAAAAACCTTCGTCATCGTGCAAGCAAATGTACTTTCTATAGTAAGTGTCAATAAGGCATTGTATAACCACAAAATCAAAACTAACGCACGCTGAGGACTTCAACATATGAACAAGCATAAATCCTTTTGTGGTGTACTGGCCTTTGTGCTCCTAATGATGTGATGAGAGACAATTTACGACTCGAAACACAGTAGTGGAGACCACTTTTGTTTTGAGAAAAAGGAAAATAGTTCTTTGTTGAAGCTAAATAATAACCTTGTTGGTTAATGAGGCCTTCCCCATTATTGTGACTCTAAATAACCCTTCCCAGTAATGCTGCGGTAACGTTCCTACCTGCTGTGCCAAGGAACCGGACAACAGGAATGAGGATCTTTTCCCTGCTGCGATGCCTGGAACAGGGTGCATGCAACCTTGAGAGGTCCTTTAGGAAGCACCGAAGAAGTTGGTGGATTAAAAACTAAAGCAAGTTGAGTTTTTATTTACGAGTGCACTTTAGCTGTTATGATTCTAAGCCACCCATTCCATATTGTACGCTTAATTTTGCATCCCCGGGAGGAAGGATGATGCGAGAGGAGACATTTACTAGTTTGAACCTCCCAGGCAGTCCAAAACAGCCCACCAGGCCGGCTCTGAGACCGGCGGCCGCCATGCAGAAGCTCCGAAAATTCCCGGCCGGTTGGACAACCGGCTTTCCCCCAAACGCGTTCCTGAAATGGCACACTAGGCCAGCTCGGAGACTGGAGACTCTACTCCCGGAGGCCCAAGGTGTTTACCAGGAGCATATCATCCTGTCATACAGTGCCGAGACAGCCACCAACGCAGCTCACCAAAGGAGAGATGATGTGAAATGATAATGGAGGTGAAATGGAGGGGCAGGAAAGTCGGGGGATGTAATTAATCTACCTAACATTTGCCTGGCGTCCCGGGAAAACCCACGAAAGAGCCCATGGCTCAGATAGACCTGCCACGGGAATCGAATCCGGACCTCGCGAAAACGAGTCACAGACGAAACAGCCTGTGCCATTCCGCTCGGTAAGGATTTGAGTAAGTGTGCTCCCCTAAGAACAGCGCTGGACGACGCAATGTGGTGCTGCAGACCTTCGTACTGGTCAGTGCTTGTGTACTAGAAACGTTAATTGGCGAGACAGGGCCTTATTTATTATTTTGGGTGGAAAGTGATGAAACATTTTAACAAAGTGAAGGAAAATACACACACACACACACACACACACACACACACACACACACACACACACACACACACACACACACACACACACACACACACAATATATCTGCTTGAAAAATATAATTGTCGTAATTCCTATTTTCACCTCCAAAAGGCCCGCCTTGGTAGCGTAGCGGTAGCGTGTCTGCCTCACGTTCAAGAGGTCCCGAGTTCGAATCTCGCTGAGGTTGAGTTGCCTGGATAAGGTTTTTCCGGGGTTTTCCCTTATCCTGAGAGACGAATGTCAGGTAACTCTAAGCTTCATGGACCCCGGGCTCATTTGAGCATCATTTCACCCATTTCATTCATCGTCCGATATGACTTAAAGTTGCAGGACGTAAATTACACAAAAAATTCCAAAAGTAACACAATGGATATCTTATATCATTGAGACACTACATCTAACCTAGCTAACCTAAGTTAGTTACACCTAACTTAAAAGCTCGAAAAAATGTGGCGCCCAGCGAGGGACCTAATGTGGTTAATGTTCACCTAGACACCTGTATATCAGCACACACATTCCATTCACATGGCAACGTTGTGATCTTGTGTATCAGGAATAGATGTTTCCCATAATCTTCAGATTTTAAAATTAAATTGTTATTTCTAAACTGCAGACGTGAGTACATAACAATTTTTAGTTTTATATTATTTGAGTCATCCAGGTTTTATTTAGGCGCTGACTATCGACAGGGATTTACACTTAAGTCCGGGAATACTAAACGATATTTAAGGTCTTTCCAGTAGGGAAAAACTGTAATACATTTCACATCTTCTAGGATTAAGGTCCAGATATCTCGAAAAAATAGGAGCACTTTGCAGCTCTCAAAGTAAGATCATTTATTGAAACTTAAAGTTCTGTCTATCTCTTGATCTTAGTGTTCACTGACATTAACAGTGAACGTGTCCAACAATAGGCACTAATATGAAACATGACATTGAATGCATCTTGCAAATAAACCATTCTGGATATCCTATGACAAATTTAAATAAGCTTGCTTAATTTAGGTCTTTCAATGTCGTTTATATCCGTGAAAGCAGATCTCATATAAGAGAATGTGTTGATAATTTCGTATGTTTCACTACAAAAGAATGAAACAAGTTTCCCTAGTTTTCAGAACAAAGAATAACAACATCCTACTATTTGTTACACTTTGAAGTCACATAGATTATTGGTGTGTTAGTTGATACCGTTTATACACAGGTAGTTTTGACTACATACATTCACTCCAGTTCAGCTTATTTTTACCCTCATTCCTTTGTGCTCAATTTTCTTTCTATATGAAAACTGCTTTGTTGTTTTCTTTTTATGTTCTCAAAGTTATTTTGTACTTATTTAAATGTCTTCGCAATCCCTTGGAACACCAGTTGTACAATTGCATAGTACCTTGTAACAAAACCAAAACGGTAAATGATTGCGAATATTTTATTCTATTGTTTACATTATACCAAGTATTTGTTTAGAATTTTGCCTTGCGTAACACGAAATATGTGGGTGTCAACAGTCAAGAGTGTGGGAAAAAGAAATCTAGAAATAGGGTTATTAATTTTTATAGCATATAATAATGGCGAATAATGAAATGAAGCTTTAAAGAAGAAGAGGAACACTACTGACGCGCAATTCTTTTTATTTACATTATATTTCTTCTTCTTCTCCTCTCGGCATAGGACACAGTCCTGTTCGTTTATGGTCCTGTACCCCTTATACCATTTTAGGCATAGAGTGAGGGAGCCACAGCTATGGATCAGAGAGAGAAATCCAGGGATGGGTGATCAGCCCGATCCCTGGAATGAGAGTGAGGGAAGTAGATGAACGGAATGAGGGCGAAGTGGATGAAGGGAAAGATGATAATGGAGCAATTGGTGGAATTATGGCGGGGGAAACCGGAGGTCCCGAAAATCCGGAGGTCTCCAGTGCCATGCTGTCCATCACAAATCTCACTTTACAGTCGCCTGAGATCGAACTCGGATCGTCTTGGTGAGAGTCAAGTGATCTAACCGCTCGGCCACGGCACGGCCAATATTTTTCTGATTTTAATAATTTATCATGTGTTTGGAATAACTTTTTCATCTCTAAAACAACACAGACTGACTATATAACATTTTAGTGATATATAACATCTGTTCACCTTTAAATCTCTTTAGGCTTAAGCTATGTTCTAGTGCACGAAGTAAATGCGCCTAAACTGCAAGATAAGGTATCGGAGCTTAGTTGTAGAATTCTTTTTCCTTTAGGAGAAGTCGTTGAAGTGCTAGTGTCCTGTTTTGAGTTCCTACGTAACTCAGGCAAACAAAAGCTAAACACTGTAGGCGTGAAAAAGGAAGAAAACAAAAGCATCCCTTATGTAACACATGCTCCGAAAACAAAACAATGCGAATTGTTCATATTCAATGGACTGCTGCCAGAGAAAGTTCCTTAGCATGAGAAACGGTGGTATGATGGTGCTTGTTAGTACACAGCTTCCGAGTTCATAATAAGAAATGATAAACATTTGTTGGACCTGTCATAACAAATGGCAGTCGTGCTGTGTACACTTGGTATATTGCAATTTGCACGCAAGTGATGACTTCAAATATTATTACATTATTTTCTGAGTTAGTCAGATTAAAACTTTTACTGTGGGAAGTTTTAAAATGTACCATACACCCAAATGTATTATAGACTAGGGGGACCAGATAACCGCAACTCAAAAAGAGGATTCCAAGTCCTAAAATGTAGAATTTGTACGAAAATGCACGACACCTTGTTGAGCAACACAATTTACTTTTTTCCCTTACTTTCTTTAATTTTCCAGTTTGCTGTGCTGTTTTGCATCGTAAGCAAACGCTCTATCTTCACAATGACTAAGAAGTTATTGTCATTTGGTACTATATATAATGCTGGAATCTGGGAAAAACTGTTTACCTTAAGAGAAAAGAATTCAGCATAGGGAAATTATTGAACATTTGAATTACTGCCATCCACGTTACTGTGGATGAAAATCATAAGACCATTACGGTGAATCTTTTTTCTTTCTCGGTGTCTATTTCAGTCAATTTTGTCCTTATTCTATCTTTTGTATTCAACTTAATTCTGTAGAGCTCGAACCGAAAGACGCGTTCCTTGGCTTCGTACGGGCGTTTTAAGAGATTTCTAAAATTCTGGAATGTTTGAAATGAAACCTTCGGGGCCAACTTAGCAATCCCAAAACTTCGGTAACTACTGCGCTTCTCAGCTCTCCTAATCATGCGGAAATTATAGTCTTCCACAAGCCCAACAAGCCAAAAAATCTTCCCTCAAGTTACAGACCAATCAGCTTATTACCTACACTTTCTAAGCTTTTTGAAAAGATTATTCATCAACGTATTTCTCATTTTTTGATCCATAATCAGATAATTCCGTCTTTTCAGTTTGGCTTTCGCCCGAAGCATGCTACCACTCACCAATTGCTCAGAATCACGCAGTCTATTATTCAAGGTTTCGAAAACAGGCAATACACCGTAGCAGCATTCCTAGATATCGCCCAGGCATTCGACAAGGTGTGGCACAGTGGACTACTACTTAAAGCATATCGCATTGGTCTCCCTTATTATCTGATACAAATCATAGCAAGTTTTCTCACCAATAGAACCTTTGTGGTGCGCATTGCTGGTTTCACATCCACCCGACGGCCTATTTTAGCAGGTGTACCTCAAGGTTCAGTACTTGCACCACTCCTCTTTAATATATTCACTTATGATCTTCCTGATATAGCTCCAGTTTGTACGGCGTTATACGCAGATGATACTGCTCTCTATTATTCTCACGCCAATATTCTTCATGCCATTCAGAAACTGCAAATTGCCCTAGATCAATTAGCTCATTGGTTCTCTCACTGGCGCATTTCCCTCAATACTAACAAGACAGAGGTTAAGATCTTCTCTTTACGACCTTATAGGGATCCTCCTTCACTACGGCTGCTGGGGGAACCGCTCTCATGGTTACCAAGCAATGTGCCAGTGAAATACCTTGGGGTGTTACTGGACACTCGACTTACTTGGAACGCCCACATCTGTCGGTCTGTTACGCTTGCGTTTGCCCGGCTATCAAAACTGTACCCTCTACTCAACAGGCGCACTTCACTTGGTTATGAATCCTCCCTGCTTCTTTACACATCTCTAGTCCGTCCCATTTTTACCTATGCAGCTCCAGTCTGGGGTGGCACCAGTAAGACTAATCTCCGCCGACTGCAGGTACTACAAAACAGGGTGCTTCGCACAGTTACAAACGCTCCATGGTTCATCCGAAACCAGCAGCTTCACCATGAGTTTGGTCTTCTACCCGTTCACCAATACATCCGACGCCTGGCACGTCCATTCTTTTACAATCTCCAGGAGGTCCCTGGAGCTGTTACCTACCGTCTCGGCTGTCGCACTCGCCAGCCAACTCGCCTGAAGCGCAGACTGCCCCAAGATCTCCTCCTGAGTGACGTCTCCAGCACAGATGACTCAGACACGTGATTACTACCATCAGACTTTAAGTTCTCAATTTGTGTTACAGTTATCCTCCATATTTAGTTAGAGGAGTCGTTCATGGCTACCTCCATTGTTATGTGTCCTGTTCCTATATATCTTATACCAAACATCTGTAAAGCATAATTGCTGATCGATGGATAAAAAAAAAAAAAAAAAAAAAAAAAGCTCTCCTAATCAAACGAAATGCCCTATTGCGGCCGGTGGCAGGATGTATCTCGCAAATCTGCGACGCCAATAGTATATCAGTATAGCATTTTAAAACTAGAGCAAGGTTTTAATAACACAAAATATGTTTTAAACCAAATCGTTACACTCAGGGCCTTTGATTTTTTGTCACCCGGAGAGGTCATTAAAATGTATATTAAATTTAGTATTTTAATCATGCATATTTTAGGTAGAGAACACTAATAATATTGATGATACAAATAAAGCTGATTAATTGTGATGAAGTTAATCGTGAAAATGATAGCAGAAGTGAGTGTAATGATTAGATTTTTATTGTGCATATTCCAAAATTTTACAATTTACAACTTTAGGCTACATTTATTTGTCTGTACCTCGTTGCTACCTTGGTTTACATGACACCCTGGTCTTGTGCTCTGCCAGGTAGCTCTTAACCTACATGCCTCCTTGTTACTTAATTAGTCCCATTTTTCCCCCTCATATTTCTTTCCTATATTCTTTACATTTCTGGCCCATTTTTCTTTTACTTTCTGCAAGAACTAACCAATATTTGCGATTTCACTTTTAGATTTCATTTGCGATAATTTGTGACCAACCCACCGGGACCGGTCGGTGATAGATTCTCCGAGATCGGTCGTCCAGCATCCTTCAGTTCTAAATAGTTCGTAATGTTGCTAGTGGCGCTCACCGGGAAATTCGAAGCGTACAGATTCGTGTGGGATGTCAGTGTCCATGCGAGGCGACAGAGACTTTAGTTATCTGTTTATAGCCCGATTGTTGCCAGTGCAGTGAAACGGCAAACATTGCGTTTTAATGTCAAGTCTTCGCGTGTAACAGTAATATGGTGAATGATTTAATGTTAAAGGTACAATAAGAAGAATGGCATCACAATTTGCCGGTAAAAGTGATTTTTGTAATCAAAACCTTTTAAATCGGTGCTTGAGTTCGCGTTCTTTTGATGAAAAATGTCACATAATTTCAACAGGAAGGCTAACTCCGGATCCTAAACCTTTAAAAACTACATCACACGATCACGCATTTAACTTTTTATCATTTCTGCCACCAGTGCATCAGCAGAACGATCTTTTTCAGCGCTCCTTAGAATACACACTTATCACTCAAACTCAAAATACACTTTGATCTATCTCCTTGTTATCAGTGGAAAAGGGCTTGTTTAATAAACTTAAAAAGCAATAGCAAACAACATTGAAAACTCTGCCATTGATGTTTTCTTGGAGAAGAATCAACGCACTGAACTGAAACACAAATAGACACTGTAAATTGGAGAAACTGTAAACACATTTTAAACAAGGCGTGACGCTATAATTTTTATTTATATATCTGTGTTTGTTTTATATTAAGCAACAACCTGTATAATATTACTCTGGAAACGCTCGGAATTCGTGACTGCCACTCTCCAGATTCAGTCTGAAGCAACTAGCGACACTTATGAATCACCCACGCCACGCCACTGATGTATACAGTGGAACCTCAACAATGTTTAATACAACAATTCAATAAAAATGAGGATAATGATTACTAAAAAGGTGATGAAGTTATTATGTAGTGAAGATTCTGATTATAAATATTGAACCAAGTTTTGTTGTATTAGAAATAACACGAGTGGTGTACGTCTTCATAATTCTTTAAACCTAATATTACTGCTGCTTTAGTTTACTTAATACTTTTCTCCTACAAAACGAAAAACAGTAAGACGAAGACTGTTTCTGCAACTCAAGAAAAGAGCACTCCTGCTGCTTAAACGACAGATCAATCAGAGCCTGCTCCAACAGTGGGTCGAATATTCGAGTCTGGAACTGCTAGGGACTTCCGCACATCTTGGTTACCTATGTGCCTATGGCCTGCGGTTCCTTCACTTCAACCCTTCCTCCTGGAAGTTTATCCACAATAGGTGTACCTTCGTCCAGCACAGATCTCATATGCGATCCCGTGAGATCGAACCTGGACCACATAGGTGAGAAGCGAGTAGTCTAACCATTCGGCCAAGGCGCTGCTCGTTGTTATTTTTTATGATAATATTAGTTTCCTTTGAGTTTTGCTCCAAGATTATGTTGACTAGTGCTTTGTGTTCGAATATTTTATGAGAGGCAATTTCGTCTCCCTCATTACAAAATGTACGCTTAGGTCTACTTTTACAACACCCTAGTTTGTGCAGATGCAATTAATCCCGCCATGAGCTTCGTGTGATTCCTATTTAATTTTAGAAATTCAGTTGCTATAGTCTTACGTGGTTTCTTCATGATGAGTTTAGTATTTTTGTACCAATAATGTTCATTTGATTTTGCTGAATAGTCCAGAATGCACAGTCGGCCGTGAGCTGCCGGGCAGTGAAGGTCGTGCCTACCACGCGATACGGTGACGCTGTTTTGCCTGTTGTGTGGTGTGAGGTTCAGCGGTCGAATTACGGCTTTTGTTCTCAACGACTCTCAGTTATTTTATTTCTTGTTATTCGTTCCTTGGTGCCTCAGCGTGCCTGAAGCCTGAGGCCGGATTTTGTTTTTGTGTTCACACGGTAATAGTGCTACTGTTAGCATGGAAATCTACGGCAGAATAAATACACTGCGAGTGAAATTTGAGATCACTGCGACGAGGCCAACGGCATTAGAAGTTCATGAATTTGCTGCAGATACCTTGAAGCTTACTGCTGACCAGGTGGATACGCTGCAGTTAATTGCGCGGGATCGAGCAATTTATATAAAGCTCATTTCGGTGATTCTACTGGAAAGGCTGTTAGAGAAGTTTGCTGGTACCGCGGTGTTTACGTATGCGAACGGAGAGCGTACAACAGTTACAGTCGAAAGGGCCACAGGCAATACCACCACGGTGCGTGTGTTTGATCTACCGCCGGAGATACCGAAAGAGGTAATACGACAAAAATTGGAACAGTATGGCAAAGTGTATGAAGTTCGGAGAGAGCAATGGGGCAATGCGTATAAAATACCTGTGAATACTGGTGTTCGTGCTGTGAAAATGGCTCTGAAAACTACGATTCCTAACACCATTATGGTTGTGGGCTATCGTGTTACAGTGAGCTATGCTGGTCAAGTGAAAACCTGCTATGTATGTGGGGAACCCACTCACGTCAAAGAGAACTGTCCCAATAGAAAGACAGTCTTACCTGTACCATCACTTCTGCGCAGGGAGCTCCAGGAAACACAAAAAGAAATTGCAGTACAAGAGAGTGTAATCCAGTCGCAGGAGCTGCCACAAGCAACACAGATGTCCCCTGTGTCCGCCGTCATAGTAGACAGTCAACCACAAATGGATCCGAAACCAACGGGGTCCGAGGACTGCCGTGAGGAGGTGACGTCGCCCGATTGTACGGAGGCGGGAGTTCTTGTGACGGAGAAGCGTAAAATTGGTGCTGCGACCGCCCCCCAGCCTACCCATATATCTTCGGGGACCAATTCACGAAAGAAAGCCAAGAAGTCGAAAACCGCCCAGTCTGCTGGAGAATGGAGTGCTTCAGTCACGCAGGACGCCCCGTCGATGTCGAGCGCTGATGAGTCGACTCTAGAAGACGGTGATAAATCTGCAATGGAGGTAGTGTCAGGGAAGGTTCCGGGAGATGCATTGCAATCAGTGTCTGTGACAGTAGACGCAACTGGTAGTCCTGGACAACCTCGAGTAGTGCTCGCTTCCAGAGACCCTCGTCTCAAACCACCGGACGCGCTAGCTAAAGTTTCAATTTCTCAATAGTTGTCCGAACCATTATCATACCCCTGCACTGGTTTCTCCCTGCCTTGTATTTCTGGAGTCTCATGACTACGCTACCTCGTATTCAAATATTGGCTACTGTCAATGTTAACGGCATTAGAAATCTACGAAATCAAATATTGTTACACCAGTTCCTCACGACGCATGACGTGGACGTGTGTTTCTTGCAGGAGGTTAATACGCATAATTTGTCAGCCCTGTATAATTATAATCATGTGGTTAACTTGGGCCCAGAAGGCAGAGGCACTGCCCTACTCTATCGCCGTGGTATCCAGTGTTCTGACCTTCAATTACATCCATCGGGGAGCGTCGTATCGGCTGTGCTGGATAACATTGCTCTGATTAACGTTTATGCTCCTTCCGGTTCCAATCGACGACAGGAACGTGAGCAGTTCTTTCAACAGGCGTTGACAGCCCATCTACTTTCCGGTAAGGAGTGTATTATTGCAGGGGATTTCAACTGTACGCTTCAGGCTAAGGATCAGAAAGGCGCTGCCAATCTCAGCCCAACGCTTCTGCAGTTAGTGACGCAATTACATCTACGTGATGCCTGGGAGCTGCAGCATGGTAATACGGTGCAATTTACCTTTTTGCGAGGCGCCTCTGCATCCCGACTGGATCGTTTTTATTTATCTGACACCTTGGTTCCCCATTTCCAGCGCATTGAGGTTCATCCCGTTGCCTTTAGTGACCACCACGCCGTGACGTGTGCTCTAAAACTCACGGCTCCTAGTCTAGATACTGGAAGGAGTTACTGGAAAATCAATTCAACCCTATTTCAGGATGAGGACTGTCGATTGCATTTTGCTACAAGATGGGCAGCTTTAAAACCCTCGTATCACCGTGCCTACCGTAAATCAGAATGGTGGGCCGTTACGGCAAAACCGGCCATCAAAGCATTCTTCAAAACAATTAGTTTTGAGAAGGCCCGTGAAAGAAGAGAGGTGATGCAATTTTACAATGAGGTGCTTTGGAATCTACATGAACAGCAGAATCGAGGTGCCGAGGTCGCTCCGGCTATCAGGAGAATAAAGGAAATAATTAAAAGCAAACAAGATCAAATGCTGCAGGGTTGCGCCATTCGGTCCCCCTTGTCGCACGTTCTCTCCGATGAACAAGCCTCCTTTTATTCATTGGCCAAGGCACGCTCTCATGGACAGGCCAAGTACATTTCATCACTCACTGACGCTGCTACTGGTGTGGTGTTACACGGGACACGCCAGCTATTGCCTTATCTTCAGGAGCAATACCAGCGCCTATTTGGCGAGGCTCAAGCGGAACCCATGGTTAGCGCGGCGGCCCTGAGTAGCCCCGTGGCTCACATTAGTCAGTCCACGGAGGAGAATCTACAAGGTCCCATTACGGAACGAGAAGTACATCAAGTGGTGCAACATTTGAAACGCAATACGGCGCCTGGCCCGGATGGTCTTTCTTATGAATTTTATCTTGCATTCTGGCCGATAATTAAGGATGAGTTTGTTGCAGTGTTACAGGAATTATGGGATGGAGGCTGGTTTGCAGAACATTTCGCGGATGGAATTATAATTTTACTCCCGCGGAAACACTGCCCTCAGGCAGCGATGGACTTTCGCCCAATAACACTGCTTAATTCAGATTACAAAATCTTTGCGAAGCTTTTGGCCAGCAGACTAAAACCAGCATTTGAGGAGGTGCTCCATGTTAATCAAACAGCTCTTCAACGCAAGAACATTATTGGTGCCCTTACGGAATTAAGAGATGTGGTCGTCCATCTTGAGCAGCACCATAGCTCCTTGGCATTAGTTAATCTGGATTTTCATAGAGCTTTTGATGGAGTTCAGCACTGGTATATCTGGCGGTGTTTGCGCGCAGCTGGGGTACCTCAACAAATGGTAGCGGCGATTCAAGGGCTTTATCGCCAAGCGTCGTCAAGAATACTTTGTAACGGCTTTTTGTCGACACCTATTCCAATACGACAATCAGTCAGGCAGGGGTGTCCCTTATCTATGGGACTGTTTGCCTTGACTCTCAATCCATTACTCCAGATGCTACAAGATAGACTGCAAGGCTTAAATATAGCTGGGGAACGCCTTAAAGTAATGGCTTACGCGGATGACGTGACGGTTTTGGCCAAAGATCACCAGGATATGGAGGAGATAGCCACGGCGGTTGTGACTTACAGTCAACTTTCGGGAGCTCAGCTCAACGCCCACAAATCAGAAATCCTTCCACTAGGTACCTGGGAACATCCACCAACTTTGCTGCATATGAAAGTGGTTCCACAGACCACTATACTAGGGGTTATATTTACCTCTAACATATCAGAAATGATTTCTCTTAATTGGACCCAGAGGATCAACGCGCTACGTTTTAACTTACATGAAGATCGCTCTCGAAATCTAACGTTGTTGCAACGCGTCTGGTACATCCATACATATGCCTTGAGTAAACTGTGGTATGTAGCGCAGATTTTGCCGCTCCCTAAGCAGTTCGCCCAACGTTTTGAGACTCTGCTCGGATACTTCCTGTGGACGGGGAAAGCATATCGAGTTGCTCGCCCGCAATTGCGTCTTCCTCTAAAGCAAGGTGGTTGTGGTCTAGTGGATGTTGACAACAAGTGTATGGCGCTGTTGGGAAAGAGAGGATTGTCCTCGTTACTTAGCAGCGAGTCTCCGATTGACAAGAAGTTTTGGTATGACCAGTTACATACCGTGGAGAGACCTACACGGGAATTTAATCGTTTGGTTGCCAAGCTTCGTGCTCTTGAAAATTCTGGGGAGCGACTGGAGAATTTTCTGACTACCAAGAACCTCTATCGTCACTTGACGAAGCCAGGTATTCAACGACCCAATGTAGAAACAAAATACAGTCGTGACTGGAAATGCGTTTGGGCCAATGCAAGCAACTGTAACCTTCCGTCGATATGGAGAGAAACGGTTTATGAAGTGGTTAATGAAACGGTTCCAACTGCAGAAAAGATGTGGCGTCACGGGAGAGTGAATTCGAAGATCTGTGGCGTATGTGTGGAAGAGGATACACTTGAACATTGCTTGTACAACTGTCAGCGGGCTAACTTGATTTGGACCTCCATCCAAGACACATTACATAAACTTCGTCCAGAAGAATACTTACGTTCGGTACCACAGCTGGTACAACTGGAGTTTCGTTTCAAGGACAAGAAATTTCACAATTTTGCTGTGTGGTTGGTTGCTGGTGCACTACATTGGCTGATAAAAGTAAGGCGAGGAGCCAATGAGTTGGGAAAGCACCTACGTATATTTTTGAAAGAGCAGAGATGGACCTCTATACGGAAGAAAACCTTAGGTTCTCTGGAGCCATACATTTATCATTTGGAACAAATGCAGATCTAAGAACCATCTAAACAAATAGAACCCTTCATTTGTCTCACAGTACAAGCCAATAAAACAAGGAAAAAAAAATTATTACCCGGTACCCATTCCCGTCTTAAATAAATAAACAAAAAAATATAAAAAACCATGAAAAAAAATAAAATAAAAAAAATAAAAAAATAAAAAAAAAATAAAAAAAAATTAAAAAATAATATAGAATAAAAAGGAAAAAAAAGGAAAAAAAAGAAAAAAACGCCACAAAAAAAGATATTATCGCGTTACTGCCATCCGTTCCGTTGGCTAGAGATCACAAAAAAAAAAAAAAAAAAAAAGAGCGACAGGAGCTTCTCAAAAAGTAGGTCGATATATCTCCTACACTGTTTATGAGCTTACAAGAAACAAAAGAGCGAATAATAGACAAATATGATGGAAATGGCTTATTTCAGAAACAATTGAATATAGTATAAAAATTTATATTTTAATAAGATGTAAATTTTTATTGTAATAAGCGTATATGTTAAGGCACTTTCAAGAAAGAAAAAGGGAATGAAAATGCCTCCAAATTGGTGACCCTAATATTTTGTGATCGCTCAACAACTTTGAGCTCTATAGCCACAAAATAATGAATTATTAGCTGTTTAATAATAACTGGATCGTTGCCTTCTTGCTTCATTCTTTGCCCTTTACAGGTGTTTGAGAGAAAGGTCGTAAATTGGCGCGGTGCTGTACGTAAAGTGAAATCGGGTGTTAAAAAAAAAAAAAAAAAAAAAAAAAGAATGCTGACTCAACTTTTACCAATCAATAAGTATTAAATTTACCTTAATCGTTGCCATTGTCGTTAGGTGGATTAACAATATTTTTAGGATTTTCCGGAGTATTCCTGCAGTGTTTGAGATGATGGCCTCTATTCGATTTTTGTAATGCCATTTTATTGTTTGTCTGGTTATATCTAATACAGGTTCAGATCTTATAAAAGGTGCAATTTACTTTCCATGTTAGGGGCCACCTTGATGTATAGTTTTAGCAACGATGATCCTGTTTCATAACCAGTTCGGTTACCAGATGTGCCGCCAATTGACATTTTCTCCTGGGACCATATGTAGAGCCTAGTTTAAGAGATTCCGTCGACTTTCTCATTCGCCTGATTGCTAGGATTGTTGCAGTACTGAAGACGTACGACAAGCGTGTGCTGCAGTCATAGAGGCATCGCTGAGAAGTTGGTCGTGATCATGACGGTCAACATTTTAAACAGCTCCTATAAAGAAGTAGTTCGTGTAGTAAAGTAAGAGAGCAGTATTGAACACTAATGTAGCAGAAGTATTTGTGTTTTCCTGAAGATTATTACAGTATTAATGTAACTTGCTTTGTGTACGAATTATATCAAACCATTTAGAAGATAATGCTTATATATGACATTACTAGTAGTAGCAGTATCAGCAGTGTCGATTGGAGTGTCCAACGATCCTCGCACTTTACCTAAAGATATTTGGTACTAACCCTATCTCCTAGTAAGAATTCAGTGAATTGAATACCCGTGCTTAAAAGCTGCACGCCTATTGGTCGGATCGAACTCGGGAACGTTCCGTGACCGGGAACCAGAGCTACTACGCTCTAGCAGGGACTCTTAAGACAGTCTCATTAATCTACTCAGTGAGATAAAAAATTCCATATAATTATAGCAACACTTGAAAACATCCTTGAAAAGGTTCTAGCACTTTATCGGCAGAGTTCTTATCTTTCTGTACACAGTAATTTATTACAAATTGTGCTTTTTTTCTTCCTAAAGCTGTTATCTAGTTTCCTTCAAATGTTCCTTCAGAATCGATTATAATAATTGATTTATGCTGTTTTCCTGGGGGGCATGATGTTCTGTATGTTCGCTGTTATGGTCCGTACTTGTTTTATGTTAAAGCAGAATTTATGGAAATACGGGGAACTTTGTATCAGCTTTCGTAACTTTCTACGTGCATTTGCTATATTTTGTAATGTTAATTTTGCTAATTTTATTACAACTGTGGTGGTTAAGGTGACAACTAGAACCGCCAATACTGCCTAAATAGAATTGTCAATGTTATAAAATCGTGCTAAATATGGCTGTTCAAAAATCGTTTAAGATATTCAAAAGTGTGTAATAGTAGAAATTCAGGAAAACATATTTACAATGTTCGCTGGTTCAAGGCAGGCGGTGGGTGATGTATCTTTTCGAGTGAAAAAATTATCATGCCTTCCTTCTGAAGGCAAGTAAATCCCATGGTTCATTCTTTTACGGCACGTAAAATAACCTTAAGTCTGATAAAGAGACCTCTGAGCAAAATTAAGCGGTGTTTCATGCCCAGTATAAAATGAGACATTGAAAACCATAGCTTTCTCATTCCATAAAGAGAAATTCAATTTATTTTCTACAAGTAATGTTTCCACTCCGGCAACTAATGTTCTGTATAAATCACGCTTCTACGACTAGAGACGTCATACAACCAAAGTTGGTAAATCTTTGTATTAAAAATGTCATCCAGTTGATTCTTGCATACGATACAGGGACGTCCAAGATTGTAAGCTTTATTTGTGAGAAGCAGTTCTGCAATTACTGCCAAACAGTTTTCCATCAGGCTGTGTCACTTTTTGAACATTCTGTACCACGCATTGCCTCTGGTAAGGAGGCATTTAAAGTCAACCTGTCCTTAGACGACGCCCTCTAATTACATTGTGCCGAAAACCTGCTTACTTGTCATAGGCTATTAGTATAGCGCGTTAAATAACTTCGTAGAAATTTTACATGTTTAGCGGAATTAATTCTTTGTGTTTTTTTATCCATACAAGATATTGCTGTGAAAGAATTTCAAGAAGTATTTCAACATATGTTGCTTAAGGCCCATTTGGTTAGTTTCATTAATGGTTCTTTGCCTTCATCCAGCTCCGCTGTTCATATTATACGATAACCTTGTAAAACTGCTCTGCTTTTAATCACCTTATAATTTTAATTTAGACCAGAAAGTTGTAAAACATAAAGCTGTGTATGAAACGATAGAGCCAGACTGAAAAATGTAATGCCATAGCCGGGATTTGAACCACGGATATTCTGGTCTCCGTCCAGCCGCTCTAAACCATTGGGCTACTATGACCAACGTGCCAACATGCCATTAAATTCTCCAACTGACTCGTGTTTTTCCCGGTAAACCACTAGGAGTTCTCATAAACGCACGAGACAACTACCTTAATGGCGACTTACTATGCTGTAAGTACTTTAAGGACCGGGCTTTATAGTTCGGACTATTGTTAGGTACAATTAATGCGAATTAATTGTTCTTTCACACTAGCCGGTTGTAGGACGCAGTATGAAACGATAGAGCCAGACTGAAAAATGTAATGCCATAGCCGGGATTTGAACCACGGATCTTCTGGTTTCCGTCCATCCACTCTAAACCATTGAGCTACTATGGCCAACGTGCCAACATGACATGACGACATGTCTCATGTGTTTATGAAAACTCCTAGTGGTTTACCGGGAAAAACATGAGTCAGTTGGAGAGTTTGTCATGTTGGCACGTTGGTCATAGTAGCTCAATGGTTTAGAGCAGCTGGACGGAGACCAGAAGATCCGTGGTTCAAATCCCGGCTATGGCATTACATTTTTCAGTCTAATATCGTTTCATACTGCGTCCTGCACACGGCTGGTGTGAAAGAACAATTAATTTCCATAAAGCTGTGTGTTGGTGAGTGCTTTCGCTTCATCATTTAATTGTTACGAGTTCAAATTCCATAAAACTTTTGGTATAAAGTCACTAAATTTAAAATAAAAAAACCTTGAGTTGAAATACTTAATGGTCTATAGTAAAATAGTTCATAATGCAATACAACAATATAAATTTTAAGAGTAGATTAGTAATACAGCTCTATTTTTCTATACTTTTTCTTCTCTTATTAACCCTGACCAGGAAAATACATTTTTAACGTTTAGGGTATATTATGGAGGACGACACGTCCATCACTGCAACCGTCCGCCTCGTTAGCGTAGATGGTAGCGTGTGTGCCTCACGCTCAAGAGATCCCGAGTTTGAATCTCGGTCACAGTGAGCAACCTGTATACGGTTTTTTCCGGGGTTTTCCCTTATCCTGAAAGACGAATGTCGGGTAGCTCTAAGCTCCATGGGTCCTGGACACATTTGAGCATCATTTCACCCATTTCATGCACCGTCCGTTATGACTTAACGTTGGAGGACGTAAAATTAAAAAAACAATCACTGCAACTTACCGGAGATCTATTGCTGCTCCACCCCTTTACTAGAAAGCAATAAAGACAAAAGGCCACAGTGGGCTATAGAAATGTGGGGAATTCCCTAGCAGTACCTGGCTCGAGGACCTATCCTACCATCCCACGACTGGACCTGCCCAGAGAGCGTGATAAACAACCTGTTGATCAAGCTGCCTTCTAGTGTTTACGTCAAATTTTCTTTCCTTTGAGCAAGTATCTGCACCATCTGTCTGCAACTACTGTACGCCACGAAATCTAGAAACACTTACCAGCTAGATGTGAAGGAAACAGAATGAATGGGAAATTATGCAAAAGAAATATTGAGAGATAAATCATCCCAGCATTCGTCTACCGGCCAGGAGAAACCACGAACAACCCATGGTCAGAGAAGGCATTAGACAACAATCGAACCCAGAATTTCCTGAATGCGAGCTATGTCGTCATTCTGAGCCACCTCGTTCATGCTTTTTAACTTTTACTACTTGGCAGATTTAAACTATATAATCCAGAATAGGTTGATATGCATTGTTATCATGTATTGTAACTTCTTATTTTGTAATAGTATTCAGAGTAGCTTAAGCACATTATAATATGAATGTTCTTATAACTGAAACGTATACCTTTGGATTTGTGTAATATATTACCCCACTTGTAACTGTATTTTACTTACAAGTATTTGATTTACAACTATATGGCATGCACTAGGTGACTGGTACAGATACTGAGCAGTAAGCTGGGTAGTCTAATTGTGGAGGTGCTTTATGACTTCGAGAGTGGACGTTATGGAGAATCTGTAAACATACGTAGCTTCAAAAGGGACACTTACTGAAATTTGATAACGAGCGACTCACGCACCGTTTTTATAATTAGTGTTTTGTCTAATTATTTCATGAAAAGGTGGTGATCTGGGGGAAAAAAATAACAACAAATTGTTCAAGTTCTTCTCGGGAAGCAAGCCAGGTGAAAAGACGATTATAAATCGACGTTTCGGAAGCGTACATCTCTCCCATCATCAGGATATTTATTAAATGTTATAACCACAAATGAATCACTGGATGTAACACAAATATAAACAAAGACAAAACACTATCAATATTTGCATTACTGAACAAAAGACTGTTTTCATTAAATTACATGCCTGGCCAGGAGATGGCGTGAGTATAGAAAATTAATTGGGTCAAAGAAATGTAACTACTTAACTTGATTATTAAAGCTGTATAGATCTGTGCTCCTTAAGTCGAGGATTTCCATTTTAAGGCCGGTTTCCAAGAGGGACTGAACTGAAATCCAGCATCACGATTATGCGTGCTCCTCTCGGAACAAATGGCTAAAGACTCCTTAACTCTCCGCTCCCAGTAACTGTTGCAGTTTGCCAAGATGGTCGTATCCCGAAAGTTGGCTCTATGGGTGATATAATGTTACTGTTTGAATTCCCAACACAATGCCAGGCAAACTTGAGCACTTTATAGGCAAAAGTTTCTGGTTAGACACTGGACCAATTCTTTTTCCTACCAATTAGAACGACTGAGGGTTCATGATCTTTTGCACTCATCAAATTGACACTATGCGTGCGACAGAAGGACCCTATGGTTGTAAATGCCATAAGAGAAGCTGTTGCTACACCAGTGCCAGAACTGTTGTACATAGTACGAATATCTGCTGAACATCGTAAATGGCCACCAAGCCTACAACTAAGTATGTATCCGACCCACCCAGTCCATATTTAGTTGATATTTTGCAACTTGTTTTCTGCTGAGTAATTAATGTTTTTATTCTTTTTAGCTGTAAATAGGTATATAGAAACGTTTTATTGTATTTCCTATAATGCAACGTTTAACTGCGATAATTGTTCTCTCATACCAGCCGCGTGAAGTACAGCTGAAAGGTTCAATGCTGCAGGGGACATTTTGGGTCTCATTGAGACGCTTTTATTTCTTGAGCTACCTCGGCGAGATATTCCTCCGTGTATTAAATCTTACCACTAATTCAGATATCCCAGTAGATGTTCAAAGCGAACTTAAATGCTAGAGGTTTGTGAGGAAGGGTTATGCTTGAGCTCTTTGCAATAATGTAGTTGTTAGTTGCTCCAGAGAAAAAAATGCGAGCATTGATGAATTGCCATTCATCACCAAATCTAAAGCTGCAGCTACGCTGGGGGAAGTCAGAGAAACAGTGAAAAATGTTGCGCCCATTGTATATCTTTCGTTCACGTTACAATTAATCGGCACGTCGAAGATTGCTGCCGTAAACAGTTTCAGTTCAATAACCTGATATTTTTCTATTAGAGGGGATTTCAATTCGTGATTCTTGTTTCTGCAGTGACTTCTAAGGTAATTGGACCAAAGAACATCTGCCTTGTCGTGAGGATGAATGTCCCTTGCTTCGTTTCTCTCTAATTGATCCTGTCTAAAATTGTATGTATTCCCAAAGCAGTATTATCATTTCAGGAAAAACTTCCTTGTAGGATATTCTCGTGAACTTTCACCTTATATTCTTGATGCTCTTGCTAATATGTCATGTTTTATGTGTCCAAAAACTAACAACAAGCCACTCCTCAACACTATAAGGGCTCTCGTAGGCCATGTGAAACAGGGAAATGAAATACAGGACATAACTTCACTGAAAACCGAGGATGTGATAATATAGTGGGACAACTCTTTACAATAGTTTTAAACAATAAGTGAACTGTGACAGCTCATTGGGAGCTTGCGGTTTATTTAGATTAAATGATACGGGTTTTCTACTGTTATATAACGCTGATATACAAACTGAAAGCAAATTTAGACATTCAAAATATCTCGTGTAGTATAACTTTGTAGCTTAGTTCGGAAGGGTGAACTTACCACTTCGACTTATGGAAAATGTTTTGTGCCTATGCCCCTGATGGGAGCCTCCCGGGAAGGAGGGATGAGGTGAGAAGTTACAAAGGGTGGTCGGGCCTGAGGACAGAGGACAGCATAGAGCAGAATTCCTAATGTCTACAAATTGAGCTCCCTGCTAGCGGCTGGTAAAATTCCCCCCTGTGAGCTTACACATGCCCGGGGATCTCGAAGAACAAATATTTACAGAAATCCAATTCCCTGCTAAGCACGCCGGACACTTATTACCCTTAAATAACCAATCAGGATGAAATATGAAGTAAATAAGATCTCAGAAGGAATGAAGAGACAGAAAATTTGGGGGATGTAATTATTCTTCCAAGCATTCACCTAGAGACCCGAGAAAACCCCGAATGAATTCGTGGATCAGGAAGACTGGCAAAAGAAATCGAACACAGTACCTCCCGAATGCAGACCAAGGACACTATCGCCTGAATCATTCCGCTCGGTATCTCAGGTTTTACTGTGTTTTATCGTTTTAGTTTGAAGCTATTTTTCAGATGCTGAGTATAGAGAGTATATTATATATACAGTATATTTCCCTCTCCTCGCACACTTGCGAGTGTTCGTGGTGTTAGACGTAACGGAACGCAAACTGAATTTTCCAAAGTTTTATAATAATGCAGTTGTTGAAATCACAATTGCAACGTGGATATTCGTATATTACGCAAATGATTTAAATATTTATTTTAAAATTAATTATAGTTTATGAATTACTTATTTTTCTAATCCAACGAAAATAGCAGCGGTACATCATATAGCTGTGAATGTTACGTCATTGTCTTCAACGTCTGAGTACTGAAAATGTATGTTGATAGGTTTCAAAATCTCGTTACGTGCTATTTCTTTCCAAAAGCCATCTTCTTGTAGTTTATCTGATGTTTCACGCAGCTTTCCCAGTCTTGTTGTGTTGCTTGTCGATTTCTTTGTGAATAAGTCGTTCAATGTCATTCAGTTTAAAAATATTAATTCTGTTTGCAACATGATTTGAGCCCACATTAACTCAATTGCATTGTTCTGACAGTAGTAAATGAGGGGGAGTGTAGATCGCGTCTCATTGATCCAGCTGATACACTTTTTCATGGAAGCGTAACTGAATAATGCTGCTTTGAACCCTCTAGAGTGAACAGAGATTACGAACCATTCATAAACAATGATATAATGTGACCAGACACGTTCTGCCAGACTAGCAAGACGTGTATCGTTTCCTCTCAACGAATTTAACAAACACCTTGGCTTATTCAAAGTATTTCTTTTATCACGTCATGTAAAATATTTACGTTTCATTTATGGATAATTTCACATATACGTTCACGCATACATGCCAACCAATAGTGATATTCATTACAGTGCTTACGTCGCAATGCATTGTTATAATATAATGATATCTACTTTATTTATATTAGGAAAATTATTTGAGCTAGAAATATGGGGTTTTCATGGTTATGTTAGATAAATTACTCTCTACCTTCCACATGGATCAGTTTTGGCAAATTCTCACTTTTTGTCTTAGCGCAAATAGCATTTCATACAGATTGATTACGTTGGCGCTCCTCACCACTTAGGGGGAATGCAATACGACAACATCGTAGGACTCCGATTGGTTGCTCACCTAGTAGCGCTCAAAGACAAACACCTTCCCCTTTGAAACACATAATAATGCACTAGCTCATTTTTCCCACAGCAAAATGTCTTCAATTTCCTGTTTCCATGTGTGTTGATACTTGTATGGAATGCACGTTGATATATACCAATTTATGCCGAAACAATTTTGAACTGTAGCATATGTCAAATCTTAAGTGAACTTCTCAGTTAGCTTTCACCTTAGCTATTATACCCCAGAGTATAAGAAAAAATGTGATTACTGGATGGTAAGAATTTTCCGGAAAATAAAATCGGCTTTTGCCGCAGCAGTTTTGTGATACGGTACTCAGGGTTTTCTATTTAACACTCGTCCTTACTTCATAGGGGACCACAAGCGATGGATACTTACGCATCAAATGAAATAATCAGGAGAGAAAATATACGAAGGAAAGGTTCCAAACTGAAATTGAAGTTTTATTTACGGACATTCTTCAACTGCTGTTCTCAGCGTCCCATTGTATATTGGGCGTGAAATGGTGCTTAATTTTGCTCAGATGCCTCTTTATCAGCTTTTCTGGGTTTTGGTGTACATTTCTGAAATGTACAGACCATTAAGTATAATGAATGTCCCGTATTAAACATGCAAACGCACTTTGAAACTGATGTAAACCTTTTAACTTGTTTGGTTTAAACAACTTTAATGGAAATGGGAGTTAATTGATCAGAGCTTTGAAATCTTTTTTATCTTTGTGTCACTCTATGGTATAATAGTGAAGGTAAACTCAAGTTTAATTCGTAATTTCCAGAAATTGTGACAAACTTATAGAAGAAACTCAAGTACTCCATGATGGTGTTCAGGATTTCAGAAAAAGAATTGTTACAGCTACTAACATCACTTTATTCCTTTGTTCTACCAACTTTATAGCTGGATAATATCAAGACAAGCAACATAGCAGTGTTGTTCTCAACAACACTTACGTAAGCAATTGAGCTAGGAATAATTGCAGGTTTACTGATAAAATTAATTCGGCTTGCATTTAGGAGTACGTAACTGTGGTACAAAGTCTCGATTGTGCAAGGCAATATTCCAAAAGCAAGATGTCTCTAGATACAAAGGTCATTTAAACTACCACGTAGACCTGAGACCATAAAGTTGCGACATTGAACATACCACCAAGCTAAGAGAAACTGCGAGTCATCTTGTTGAAGTAATGAGCGTATTGCTGTCAATACACAATGTCCAGTTTGTGGATAATCCAGTATATTGCACAAGAAGTTTCCAAAACGTTACCGAACTGTTAAAAGCTGTGCGCAAGTTACATCCGAAAGTTTCATCACTTGAGAAAGCGAAGTTAGTTCAGTTAGTTTTCTTTCTAATCCTCTGTCAATACACAGATACTGAATAAACCAAGAATCTCCAATAAAACACTGTCCAAAGCGTTTTGCTTTCACCGTGATTCGTATTTAACAGAAACTGAAACTCAAGAAATTAAGTGTGTTCATCATTAAAAAAGTGAATTTGAGTAATGCGAGAGTGCTTCTAAATAACGTGATACAATTTTAGTCATAAATCAAGACCTAGAAGCGAATATGTTTAAGGTTCATTGATTTAGGCATTCTTGTTAGTCACAACTTTATAGGAATAATCGTCACACCATACAGACTAGAAGGTTTGGATTTCTACCACTGGTGGAGACTTTTCCTTTTTATTCCCCATGGGTTAGATTATCCTACACTGCAATTGGTGCTACTTCGGCGGTAAATTTTTAAATAATTAATGTTGTTGGAACGTGGAGAAATTCTTAAGTACTTAATGTTGACTTACATATTTTTAATCAGTACATTTTATGCATGAATATAGATAAAACATGAGACAGAGTGAATATCTTTGAAGCACCTAGTGAAGTTTAAAGAGGAAAATGGAGCTAGCGAACGTAAATCATTCATGATAATGTTGTAGGATATCCGTTAAACCAGCTTTTATAACATTTCAACAAACATTTAAATTAACATTTAAATTAACAATACATTTATATTTTATCCCGTCGCAAACTTAAAAGGCTCAATTCTGCAACCATAATGGTGCCTTCTCAATAGATGCAGACACCTGGCTGGCTTAATATTGGCGACAAAGGGCCATTCAATTCATCTGAATCTGCAAACATCACGTAGATAGCATAAACACAAGCCATTCATCCAAAACAACATGATAAGAAAAAATAAACATGGTTAGTTAAATCTTAAGAAAGTCGTGATTTTCCCTTCAGTTCTTTGCAAATATAAAGATAAAGAATTAAGGGTACTTTTACACATGCTACAAAATACATTAAACATTGCATTAAGGTATTATCAGCAGAATATTGAGAAATGTTTCAACATGTTTCCATTTATTTATAAAGGATAGCCAAAAAAATTTGACCCAGTCGGTTTCCAGAAAGAAATGGAAATTCATCTAAACAGTTTTGATGTTGTAGATTGTGCGCATGCGCATTTTGTATAAAGATAGACGTAAGTTCATCCTTACGTTATTATCTCAGCGATGAATGATCTGTAGCAAAGGTTTGCGATTTAATTTAAGATACCTCAGTGATACAAATTGGTGACAGTTTAAAGACTGCTTATCCGAATTTATCTAAAACCTGGTATTCCAGAAGTTTAATATAAACGAAGTGGAATAAGTTAAACAGCTTGTTCAAAGAGAAAACAAAATCAATTTTCTTTCTCACAACCAACCATTCCTCTTGAACTCATGATCCTTTTTTAACACTATTATTGCATACATTTACAATATATTAGATCACAAGCTTAACATTCACTCTGCGCAGTAATATCTATAGCCCTTTTTCACATTGTTTCCGAATATTTCACCTGAGAAATTGTCAAATTGTAAACACTTGCCAAAATAATTGATGGAAGTAGTATGTTGAAGTTACTTGAAGCGAGTTGTAAACGTTAAGGCATATTAAAATTCTACTTGCGTTTATCAAGTTTTAACTTAGTCATTATAGGCTAATGTATATTTATTATGTAGTGATTATGGCAACTGCCATATTGACTACACGTTTAGTGGTATGTCACAGACGAGTTACAATTTATCTGGCTCTCATCTTCTTCGGAGTCATCCGAAAGTAATAAATTAAATGTATTACTTCAAATGTTGTCAACAGTAGAAACATATAAAACACTGTTACGTCGGTGGACTCAATAATCATCGCAAACGATGAATAATCACATCAACAACTTAGTGAAAGTATGTCATAATTGTATTTAGCATTTATTCACCAGCACATTCACATATCCATATTCTTTACAACGCCTCCCTTTTGTCGCGTTCTCCTTTATTACCTCTTCGCTTTTTTCTTGCGTACTTGATAAGTACAAATGTTACTCTTGACATCATTTGCGAAAGATCTGACAGTTTTGGATTATAAAGTTTGCTTTCTTGATCTGTGGCTTGTGATAACACATTCACGAGCCTATGGGTGAACTGCCTCAGTTATCTCCATCATGACATTGGCTAATTTGCTGTATTATTACTCGTTTGATTTCAGAATCCCTAGACGCTTCTGGAATATTTCTACAAGTACGCATATTGTGCCTTTATTGGCGAAAGGAACCCGTTACAGTTTTCTTAAGGTAATGTTTGCTTTTTGACAATTCTAGGATAATTTTGTTATCAGGTAAGGAGTATTTTAGACAGATATGTATTTTCATTTGTAATTTGACGATGAGTTATAAGAATAATGTAAGAGTTAAAATAAAACAACTTGTCTTAATTGTCATAAGAAGTTGTCATAAAACGCTTAGAGAAGTGCAGTTTAATGAGCTTAGTGGTTAGAGGAGGCCAGTTTATTTGCAATAAATTAAATCGCCTGTTAACAGAATTTTCACCCAAATGCCCGGGCATGGTGAATGTTAATTTTGCAGTGATTCGTCTATGTTGACATCAAATTTCACTAATGGGCAACATATTAGTGAAACGTAAGGTAAATGTGAACTTCAACAGTCTTGATGGAAAATTTATATTTTAAACCTACACAGCCCAGTGAGGGAAACCCAGTTTAATCAGGCTAGGGCTGCAAAGGCCAGCTTATTTGCAATCAGTTAATTCACCTACCTGTCGCCAGAATTTTTCCAGGAGTGACAATGGGGACTTGTGAAAGGGTTCACCTATGCTGAAATAACGTTTTACGATGGTTACTAATATATGTTCGAGAAGTGTTAGATAAATATAAACTGTATGTCTAATTTATCCCAATCAACACTCATCATCCAAATATTGATGGCAAGTCCTTAATGCATTGCTTGACTTCAGGCATTTTAATTCGTACTTCAAAGCTACTGCTCGTAAGTACAACGTTTATAAACATGGACATGTAATATGTGATCAGTAAGAACCAAGCTGCAGTGAGATATCACCGTGCACATGTTTGTTTACGCTCTGTGGAGGTTGAATTTCCAGGAAAATCAGTTTACTTTGAAAATTACCCCAAAATAACACAAGCAAATAGGTAACATATAAACTATGAAAGAATAAAAGAATGGTATGTTCTTTGCATATCTATAAGGTGGCTGAGCAAATATTTTTCTCAGCGTGATAAAGAAAAAGTTATGTCACAGAAGTGTACTGTTCGACATCCCTTCCTTGTTTCAAGTTCCTCCTCTCTGTCTTCAAGTTGTTTGTCTTCACTAATTGCCTAATTACTGTGTCTTGTAAGGTAGAAGTCGTTGTGTGTTTGTTGTAGAGCTATAGAATTTTAATACTATTACATTGTTATTGGTGGGAGCAGTGACATTGGTTTACGTAAGTGATCACATGACCTTTCATTAGAGGTGGAGAAGTTGGCGGAAAATACATAATTGTTCGTGATCTTTTAATGCGTGTAAAAGTGTCTTTTTTGACGTGTGTAAAAATAATTGTAATTCTGTGTTTCAAGGAGGATCATCTTTACAAATTTAAGGTAAGATGACAGCAGAACCAAGCTAAAATTTAATGACTTAGACTCACTTTTCACGATAGAAACACAATTACTTACAATAAGCAGTAGGATTTCTTACATTAGATGTTACGGATTAATTTACATTTTATATAGACAGAGGAAAGGCTAAAATTTCTGTTTTTCAGTTGTTACATAAACTTACTAAAATTGCTTCCACGAGTCCACACTGGTTAGTTAACCACCTCAACAACTAACCTTCTGTACTGAGTAGCTTTTAGGTCTTTATTAATTCAGTAAACTATCATAATGACCAAATAAACTAAAGTCGCATTCCATAGAACATCGCAATTTCCAACTGAATCCACTCCTGAAACTGGTAATAATAAGAAATGTATATGAGGCGCTTAAAACCACAATGACCTAAAGTACAACGTCGTCGATTTTGAGATTTTAGCATGTATGCATTCACTTGACATTTGCCAACCTTGTGACCAATCAGCTGTAGCTATGCTTTTAGCCCTCTTTGGTTTAATGAAACATTCATAAGATGACGTCTCGCCAGTTTTTCCTGATATTAAGTTAAATAAGGGCCCAAAGCATAGCGTATCATTTTGTTTGTTCTGCGTTGTTCAGTTTTTATCTAGTGTTGCCAACATAATTTACTCTTCACATCACGTTCGCAAGTAGTACTTCGTAATGGAAATTTTAACAAATATCTGTTTTTCTCAAACTATGTTTCTGTGCTTTCGGCCCTTATGGTTCTCATTGACTTTATATTGTGACTTTGTGGGTTCGTGAAATGAAAAGTCCAACTTCACCACTCAAAAATGTTCTTTATTTCCACCGACTTACAGTTTAACACTTGCCAATTACACAAAAATTACGTAATGCACACAATTACAATTCACCAGTTCGTCCGTTACAATTTCACTTGTACTCGCGATTACATAAACTCCGATGCACATACCAGTTACGTACAGTCTTCCGTTGCACAATCTTCTCGTTCATTAACACGTCACTGACTAACTCTTACACCAAGAACTGCGACTGTCTCCTCGCTCACACTCACTAACCAACCGACTGACTAACTCAACTCCGCTCTGTCTGTCTGTAACCCCCTTTATATAGGAATATCGCCGACTTCTGGTGTTTACAGGATTGTTCCAGTAACAGAAAGATCGAGAACCAGGTGTAAGGAAACAGACGGCACGAGCATGTTTTTTCTCCCGACCGCCGCCTTGTCACCACAGACGAGGGGGAGGTGTGGCTCACACGGACCTCCCCCAACTCCCGCTCCCAGCTGCTTCACAGGGTGTTCCAGCGCTCGCGTTACAATATATAACTACTGAGGAAGTAGAGCATATTGCAGGAAGGAACAGTACACTAGAACGCAGAATTGCTGAACATTAACGTGACACTTTTACTAACTGTACCTTTCACCAATAGTAAACTGATGAATGTTGCATTCTTCTTAAAACTTCAAAACCGAGATCTCACCAGAAATACGAGTTTGAGGCCCTCTTAGCACAATAAAATCAATTTTACAGGAGTGCTCCAAATGTTTTTTTTCCTTCTTCTAAATGTTCGCTTATGTGCAACTTAACTCAAAAACGAAAACTATGCAGGTTAAATAACGCACTTAGATTTGTAAGCTCAGTATCCTTCAAAGATGCGACTCAAAAATTTTGAAAAACGTCTTATTCCAAAGTATCTTTTCTATGGACGCATTTTAGTTATTTTTCCTCTTTAAAATGGCCCTAAGATAACTATTTAAATACATAATTATTAAGATATTAATGGAAAATGAAACGTATACATATCTTGAATTTTCTGGGAATAGCCTGCGAAGTCCTTCTCATTTTAAATTACTTTCGATTGATTAATCGTGAAATGAAATGAAATATGTAGTGTTTAACGCCCGCTTTTACTACATACGGCACCGCAGGCTATGATTAATCGTGAGGATAAATAAAACCTTAATATATTATAAAAGGTAGATACTATTAAAAGGCAGGATTTAATAACAAAAATTACTCATATATGTATATTTATTACCTAAATTAACAGCCTGCCTCTATCATTATACCATTTTCGTTTCTCACCTTCATTTTATCGCCCCATTGTGCACTTTTTGTGTGAATTCATCAGATTGGATTGGATTGTCTGGAGGAGATTCGGTAGCTCGACCAGGCTTGTATTTTGTACCTATGCCCCAAAGTGGGGCACCCCCGGGAGGAACGCTGATTTGAGAGGAGACAGAGGGCTGCCGACCCCAAGGAGTCACTACAGTACAGAGGGCGGGGTAACTACACTTTACTAGATAGAAACACCCCGGCAGTCCAATCGTCATTCCACCTACCCTGGGCTCGAAACAGTCATGAGGCTGGTTCGGAGACCGGAGGCCCCCCTTGGAGCAGGGGACTCCAGGCAGGCTCACACAACCTGCATCCCGCCAGCAACGTTCCTGGATCGGCCTACTAGACCGGCTCGAAGACCGGAGTCCGTCGCGCCGAAGGACAAAGTGTTCACTCAGCTAATATCATCCCGTCACGCACCACCGACACTTCTACCCTGTAAGAAACCAGCAGATGAAATATAATATAACATGATAATAGAGATGAAATGTAGGGATTGGAAATTTGGTGGATTCGCCTAGCGACTCGGGGAAATCCTGGAAAAAAAAATCCATGGGTCAGGTAGTGGCCACAGGAGACGAACCCAGGCCTCCCGAATGCAGGCAATAGACGAAACTACCTGAGCCATCCCACTTCTTGAATTCACCAGAACTCACGGATACAAGTTTATAGCTTCTCTCTGCATCTAATTAATGCTGTGGGGCTCCATGTTTCAATTTCCTTCAATATTACACTTAACATCAAAGGGTTAAAAGGATAAAATAAAAGAATATTTTCCGAGCTGAAATCTTTGTTCTCTGAAGAGGTTACTGACCAAATGACGCATAAATGAAGCTTTGACATAACCAAATCAAATTTGGCTTATTGTTATAATCTTTCGTAATTATTACATACTTACTTTAATTGCTATTCTTCAAATAGTGGAAATAAACAGAACTGAAACTTTATGTAACATCAAGATCATGCAACTTAACATCAACGCACTCGGAACTCCGTTCGCGATCTCACCGATGCACTTTTTATACTCAATTGTATTAAATCAGTTGGTAACATGGCTGAATGATCATATTCTTGCATAATGCACCACATCGGTTTGCAGTGCGCATAAATATTCCAATTTCAGGAATACAATTAAATGACAATAATCAATACCTGGTTTATCAGATGCGACAGGTTGAGGTTGCTCGGATGTTTCATTATGTTGTGTAATTTCTGCAGTTTAAATCTGTCTTATCACAGTTTCTCGTATTCTCAGGCAAAAGCATATTTACATCCTTCATGAGAGGTTAGAAAATAACCGCAGGCAGTTAGAAATAAATATTTTGAATATACTTTATAGTACCTAAAAAGTAGATTGATACATCGGTTCGCTTTTTAAAACTTCTTGAAAAACTACTGTATGGTTATTAACTTTTAACCGTCTATCGCTTGCAGAAGCACCAGGAGACTACAAAATGAATTCTATCAACAATGCAAAATGTCCTATTATGAGAAGTATTCAGCGTTAACAAGCCTCTGATTGACACTATAATGTTAAAACGACAATGCATGATACGTTTGTTCATGATACAAATTAAATAGACTTTCAATTCTGTTGTGTGTGTGTGTGTGTGTGTGTGTGTGTGTGTGTGTGTGTGTGTGTGTGTGTGTGTGTGTGTGTGTGTGTGTGTGTGGTGTAATATTTGGGCATAATTTCTTTATTGTGTTCAGCTGCATTATCCAGTAGGTACATTAAAGAGGAACAACGTCGAAAAACGAGTTTTCAAAAAAACCTGTTTGGTTCATAACACTTTATTTTAAGGCGGGAATATCTTTTTTTGCCGCATTTGAAACCAAGGATATGGAATGCTTTTACTCCTTATGAAAGGTCAGGATAGGATAGAATAGGATAGGTTTGGATAGGATATGATAGAATAGAATAGGATAGTTTGAGATAGTACATTTCAGCCAGACGGAGGGTATCTCGGGTACTAGAGGAGATGGTCAAAAGGAGGAACCTAAGAGGCACTGGAGTTCAGAACAACGTAAGCCATCTCAGCGTACCCAAAATGAGATCACCGGGGACCGAAAAGGGTGGGCAAAGTCGTTGAGACATGTGACTGAAAGGAAAGTCAGCAGTTCAAATCCCGCCATGCTCGTCTCCCCCGCTGTATTTATTTCGTTCTCCTTAATCTTCGTAACTGCCAGGGAGTTAACTGGAGCATTTCGTCCCCAAAGTTTCGTGCCAAATTATAATTTCATCATTTCACTCCATGTATAATTAGAAGACATAGGAATTTTTAAGTAGTTGGCTTCAAGATAGATACACCCAAACCATCATCAACACTTAGAACGTGTCTGTATAACAGCGACCATGAGCCACTGATGAAAGGAAAAACGCTGTCTCATGATTGGTCTGCGCATACTAACAGACTGTACGAGGGCTGAAGGGGATTGCTTGTTATCCCCGATGTCATACTGTACAGGCTGGAAGAAGCTCATTCTATTTTTCTTTCATTTTGCTTTAATTCCTATAAAGGTACCATGCCTAATCATCGTGTTCACCGCCGTGATACTATATGTAGTAAGTTAAAGACTGTTATAAGAAATGTTCCTGGGAGGAAGGGATGAATGGGAGACCAGAAGAGCGCCCAGATCCGCACGATGATGCACGCTAGCAAGCACAGGATTTCCAACGATTACAGAATGTCCCTAATCTTGAAACTAGGGCGACCATCATCTATAAAAGTATAGCTGATAGACCTATAGATATTTATTGTTGCTACCACCCCCAGAAGAAAGGGATGAAATAAAGGAACCACAGTGGGCTAGAGACCACAGATAGATTAGGGCATAGAGACGCGTGAAAGTCCTTAACATTACCGGACTCAAAGACTAATTCCACAACTAAAGCCGCCTAGAAAAGTCTATGAACTACCAGTTTTCCAAGTACCCCTCTGTTTTCGACGGAGAATACTCTTTCCTTAGAGCAAACATCCGCGTCATCTATTCCGTACCGGTATACGCCTCGAAATATAAAATTAGACCTGAAAGATGGTAAGAAAACGGAATGAAAGGGAAATAATGGAAAGGACATCATCGTAGATGAGAAGCCACCGAAGCATTCACCTAACAACCAGAAGAAACCATTAAAACCCAAGTTCAGAGTGGGTAATTAATGGAAATCGAACCCAGGATCTTCCGAATGCAAAGCTTATGCTTATCATCGTGTAACCATCTCGCTCAGTAAAAATAAAAGTAAATAAAAAGATCTACTATGTTTTAAGTAACATATTATTCGTATCCCATTCAGTTACGTTTCTGAGAATAAGCGTTGCTAGGGAAACTATTTTCCTAAGAAAGTTATGTTTTGGTATATTTTATTCACACGATTCTATCACTCATGCTTTAGGGATATACTTGTTATATGTTGAAGATCAACTAAAATAATATCAAAGAAAATATCGCGAAATATTTGGAGAAACTTCATGGAACTCGTTCCCTGCTTTTGTAAACATCAAAGCAACTTTTCTTTTCTTCTAAATATTCTGTATGATAACTCATAACTATAGATTCTCACTATTTCCTTCCTGAAGTTCGTATTGGGTTTTTATGTTCTACATCCGATTCGTTCCATGTGAAGTCTAAAGCTCAATGCCTACTAAAAGCACTTCGTACAGCACGGTCTTTTATTTTTAGATTTCATTTTGAGTAATTTTTCCCACTCTACCAAATCTGAATTTTATGAAATATTAAATTCAGATCAGCTTTTGGCGTCGTGGTCTTTCTAGACACTGGAACAGTACGATGAAGTAACCATGTCATGTTCTGTTTATGTTTGCAGGAATGCTTCGAGCTTTTACTTAGTTTGACGAGATTCTCATAGCAACTGTGCTAGGAGCACGCACAGAATTTAGGTATAGCTGCGACCCTCTGTAGTGGTATTCCTGATGAAAGCACAAACTGCAGATGTTAATTGCGCATGAATTGTGAGATGTCACAAAGAGATATATACAGTGACTGATCTTGAAAGCGAATGCATTGATCTACTGAGGCCAACATGGAGTTGCATATCCACTTAAACAATTGTAAGCAAGCTCACTGCAGTAGTTGAGATACGTCGTTAAGGTCGAACACGGAAGAAGCCCCCCTCTTCGTCAAGTATGAGGACATAAGAGGACCAGCAAACAGATCTCTCTTTCCGGCAGCATATCTGGAGTGCAGACTAAGGTCAAGCTGTCAAGTTTCACAGAATTTTCTAGAGGGTGGTAGGACAGCAATTTTTTAGGCACGTGGTGGAACATGTGGTAGGTATTGCGTATCAAATGCGTTAAAATGACAGATCGTTCGCTTCGCGAAAGAGCTGCGATCACTTTAGAACAGGAAAAACTATTTCGCCTGATGTTCTTCGAGGACACGACTTCTCTCCAATGGTTAGAACATGAAAAGACTGCATGTGACACTTCACGTTACCTTTATGAATTACATTTGCTAGCAACTTCTTTGATAACCTGAGGCGGTCCTTGCCCGTTAGGAACCTGGTTGAGTCCTCCTAGCACTCAACGCCTCATAATGTAGGGAAGGTGAAGGGTGAGGGTTACGGAGGGAGGAGGTTTACTGGACAGGTCGGGGTTTTCCTCAAGGTTCGCTCTGCATAGACTCACTTCTCTGTTTCAGGGTCTGGGATACGTCCTGACTGGATATGATGTGATTAGCAAAGAAAACACCTCGATTGTTCCATGATCGATTTATCCTCAATTGTAATCAGGTTCCTCACTCGCCACCTGGAAAGTCGCTGTTTGCAGACTCGTGTGATGTGTTTGGCAGTAACGATAGAGTTCTTTATACGTGTTGTGTTTTCGGTGTATTCCTACCGCACTTGTATATATAAAGTGACATTATATATAAAGTGGCTTTACTACACCCCCAACCGAGAGAGAGAGAGTGTCTGTTATGAAAAATCACGCATTCATGTGTTGTGTATTCAAGGTATTCTTGCCGCACTTAGATGTATGACGTGACTTCACTACGGCCCGACCGAGAGCGTGTGTCTCAGCTATCAAAATCACGGATCCGCCATCCTCTGAATTTCCCCCTCTATCGTTACATTTTGAATTTTGTGTGAATCACGTGTGTAAGTTCTAAACTGTAATTGGTTGGTTTCAATTTCTAGTTTAAACTATCGTACAAATTTTGTATGTGCGCATGACCAAATGTTGGTAGAAATGTTCCCACAGCGTCCACTTACTTAATTCCGAAGCACGCACAGCGCCCACTTACTTAATTCCGAAGCACGCACGGTGCAGAAGTTTAGGAATGCAGCTAAGCTGCAGTGCAATTGTACTGAGTACGTACGGGGGTTGGCATGAAAGAGAGTACAGAGCGACAGACTGGCGTTCCCCATCGTTCGCAGGCATTGTGTTCCTAAAGTGGACTTTGGTAATGAAGAAAGCCAACCGACCTGTGTTCGCAACCTTCACTTGCTGAGGGAACTCATATTTCTGTTTCTCCGTTCATTTACATTTCTAGAGTGTGACACTCCTGGTGTAAATAAGTGAAAAATTGTACTGCCAGCGGTATAATTTGCACTTAGAACGCGCGTTTAATAAACTATGGTATTAAAATGGTTGTAATGTTGAAGCATTAAGCCTATGTTTCTCAGATCCAGTGACAGATTTCTGTGTCAGATTTTTATCGGTATGATTTAGAATTTTGTCAGATTATTTTACATTACCAACAGGATAGGTATCTATGGTTTCATAGCTTAGAAACCTTAGCTTTCATCTACACTACGCCTTTACTTCCGTTACATGATTTATAGTGTTTAAGGCACGAATCCACAACCTTTTTGATCCATGTGAAAGATAATGTGTTAACTAGTCTCCGCATCAAAAACACCTTTACTTTTCGTTACTCTATCTATGCACCTAAAGTTGGTCTCCAGGTATATCTGGTTAAGTCGTCGGACATCCATGTCAAGGAGCGTGGAATGTTGCTTGTAAACTGTTATGAATATACTCATTCACAATAGCTGGTTTTGCAATCGGTTTTATTCATGTTTTATTCCGTGGTCAAGGAGTAACATGCTAGCCTACAGTACACAGGTGACGGGTTCAAACCAGGGGAAAAGCGTTGAATTTCTCTGGCATAAAATGATTTTTTCCTTTGGAAGAAAATTGAAACTCTTGGTCCTGTGTCATAGATTCACGCCATATAAGAGAACTCCAGGCCCGATAAAAGTGCCTCTGAGCAAAGTTAAGCAGTCTTTCACTTCCAATATATGGAAAGAGGACGCTGAGGACCATAAAATTTCAATGCTCTCATTCCCAAATAATAAAACAAACCATCATACATTTGAGATACCCATCATTTTGGGTCACCATCTTTAGGCATCTCATTCACTGAGATTTTAGTTTTCGAAAACCTAAAATAAGCCTTTCTCATGCTCCTTTGAAGCTGCGGTAAGTGATGATCTCTTTTTTATAAACAGGCAACATGTCTCGTAAAAATGTCCTCACTCATTCCCAAAGCTTAACAGCAGGAATTCTTGTAATTTCTTATTACTATCAGTTGCTGCAGTGTCCGTGAGTCACAGAAAAGTATCCTGCTGCCGAGCATAGCCGAGTGAGCGAGAACATTTTTACGAGATATGTATGCTGCCTGTTTGAGAGCAGTTAACACTTCCATCATCTACTCTAAAGTAAGGACTGTAGTGTGCCTCCGATGGCACAATTTTCTCGATGTCTTTCGGTTCTTTAGCGCAGGCGGTAGAGACCGCGGAACGGGTTACCATACGTTTTAAAGAGGCAATATAATTGCTATCTTATGAGAACCAATAGAAGTAACCTCTAACAGTACTCATCAGCCTCATTACATCTACTACGATATTGACGTGGTAAAGCAAGTTAATATATAATACTACATGGGCGGGGGGACGCGATGTTGTTTACGCACTTCTAACTTACAGAAAACATAAACGGTCACTATTGCTTAACCTTCGAAGCCATTCATTTTGTCAGTATAGGGTAATGGTCATAAGGCGTTCATAATGTGCATTTTTAAGATAACTTGTCTACTAATTTAAGTATAAAGTGAATTTTATAATTTGACTTAAAGTCACTCAAACCGAGTGGGATTACTCAGCCGGTTTTGGTTTCATCTCTGGCCCGCATTCGGGAGGCCAGGGTTCGATTCCCGTGGCCAATCTACCTGATTTATGATTTTTTCGGGTGTTTTCCCGGGTCGCCAGGCGAATGCTGGGTAGGTTAATTACATCACCCGAATTTCCTGTCCCTCCATTATGATTTCATATAATCTCTCATCTGGTGGTTTCTTTCAGGGTAGAAGTGTCGGTGGGAGTCTCGGCGGTGCATGGCAGGATGATATGCTCTGAGTGAACACTTTCTCCACCGGTTGGACGGACTCCGGTCTCCGAGCCGGCCTAGTGGGCCGATTCAGAAACATGGCTGGCGGGATTCCGGTTGTACAAACCTACCTGGAGTCTTCCTAGCTCTAGAGGGGCAGCCTCTGGTCCCAGAACCGGCTTCGTGACTGTTTCGGGGCCACGGTAGGTGGAATGAAGATTGTTCTGGACCGCCGAGGAGTTTCTATCTAGTAAAGTGTAGGGACTCCACCCTCTGTACTATAGTGACTCCTTAGAGTCGACCGCCCTCTGTCTCCTCTCAGCTCATCCTCCTTTCTGGAAGTGCCATACTTGGGGCATAGGTATAAAATACCAGTCTGGTCGAGGTGCCAAATCCCCTCTGAGCAATCCAATCCAAAGTCACTCAAAATGTGCTTTATCTGGAAATATTAGGGAAGAGGAAGACAATTTTTCAGATTATATCTCTGAGTTAAGGCTGTGCCGTTGTTCGCGCTTGTTATATTTTCAGATCCATACTGTTCTGCGTGCTAATTGGTTTATAAACATTAATAATAACAACAACAAAACATTTTAATTATGCATCCACGAACATTTTGTAGCGAAAAGAAAACATATCAAAATATTTTCTTTATAAAATTTTATTACCTAATATTAAAAGTTCAGTAAGCAGAAAAAATGTTTTATCTCAAAACGTTTATTTAGCAATAACGTAGTATGTAGCTATTGGAACCTATATTTTATTGAAAATAACTGTTGGAACGTAAAGTTAGATTTCTCAATCAATTCTGCGTTTGGAAACAAGTTTATTTCCAGATGGCGTGGGAACAAAATATGACAGAATTCCACACGAATGATGCAATATTATAGGCGTATTAATAGGATGTGATACTTTTAAGCTATCGTAGGGGTCTGACAAAAGCTACTTTTTAATGAGTTACTTCTGTTGAAGGTCGAAACAAAGATGATTAGGTATTAAAGCAACTTCCTGTTTTTGCACTAACAATTTGACATGACCTTTAGAACTGCTCGCAAATTTACAATGAACTTGGTAAAATACGTATTTCCTTGGAGAAACTGTTTATACACATATGAATTACCAGGAATATCCAATCCATTACCATTTTGATAAAATACCAAGAGTAAACGCTATTAAAGGTAGATTTGCGAAAGAGTTAAGGTACGTACCTGCTGAACTGTGAGTTAGAATCAATAAGCTTGAAATGTTCTGACACCTAGTTGTAATCCGAGTTTGGGCACTTGAGAACATAATGCATCTGTGACAAATTGCTTTATGGAAGGACTTTTTTTATGAAAGTCGTGTATGGCTGAGCTCGGTGCTCCCACGGAACATCCTATATTGATGTTTATTTTATTCGCTATTTACTCATTTCTTAGCTCATCATGTTTTTTTTTTTTTTCATTTTATTTTGTAAGCAAAATAAAATCTTGGGTGTCCGGTAAAATATATTGGAACATAATACCATCTCACCGTACAGGAGATTGAGGTTGTTGAGCCAAATACTGGTGGATGGGAGGTTTACGGTTCATAACTCGTAAGAACCCTCCTTCCTGACAGATTTGTTTTTCAAACATTTTATCGCTCCTCATTACTGTCAAATACCGTGGATATAAATCAAACCTAGGCCTTAACGTTTCCTTCCAAAATGTCCTTTTTGAATTATCGTTTCACATCGTGTGTCACCAACTTATTACTGTCTTTTGTAACTTAACTTTCGATAGAAATGAAGTAGGTATTACTAAATTGTAATGTACAGGATGACGTGTTTCAGTAATGTACAAGTGTGTGAGTACGACAGTTTTAGAGTGGTGGTTTTCTCCTTGTTAAAATGTTTAATATATGTCTTAAAATGGTGTACAGTTATATATTTTACTCATGAGGGAACTATGGCAGCATCGAGTATCTTTTTTAAATTAAAGTCCTCCAACGTTAAGTCATATCGGGCAATATATGAAATGGGTGAAATGATGTGTTCCGGGCCCATAGAGCTTTGAGTTATTTGGCATTCATTTTTCAAGATAAAGGGAAACCCCGGGTAAAAAAAAAAAAATAAAAACTTTATCCAGATAACTTACCAAGACCGATATTCGAAATCGGAACCTCTTGAACGTAAGGCAGACACGCTACTACCTACGTAACAGAGGTGGGCAGTAGGTATATACCTACTAATAATGTCAAAATTTTATTCTGTGTTAACTCTTTCCCAAATATTAGAAGTTGCCTTAAGCGGAGAATTGCGTCGAAATCTACGTTTCCTAACATTATTTGATATAGGTAAAATACCACTGTAAACAAGTTTTCAGGTAGCCCCGTAGCTCAGCCGGCAGAGCACCTGCCTGCCGTGCTAGGGGTACCGGGTTCGATTCCCGGCGGTGGGGGTGGGGATTTTTATTCGTCAAAGATAATTCCTCATCTTGCCCAGAGTCTGGAAGTATGAATGAGAGTGCGAATGTGTGCGTGACATAATGATTAATACCACCTTCGATATGTTCCAAAGGAGAATGGCCGCGGATATGACCATTGCAGTTAAAGGCGGATATTTTGTTTGTTTTCCGTCTATTAATTTCAAAATTAAATACCTTGGCAGTTAACTGTATCACACCCTTTTCCAGATGACGTACCAGTTTATTTTTGCTTTTGTGAAATTCTATTCTTAAATTTTTATTTATTCGATTAAACTTTTAATTTATTTTAAATGCAGTAAACGTTTCATTACAAATGAAACAGCATATTTCTGTTTAAATTGCAAAAAGCGGTTCAAAAAGTGAGAATATTAGACATTTAAAATTTACAAACATGTCGCACAGGGGATGCTCACCTAACCTATCACCATTCGAAAGGTGCCTTACTATTGATTATTTAAACTGGGTGCATTCCATCCAAATCCAGAGAAAATAGAACATCTAGCGCGTTTAGCCATACCCCACCAACAGAATACTTCCAGTGATGAAATAGAAGTTGCCTTATGCTCTCGTTAAAATTGTTATATCTGTCTTAAAGGTGTATGAGGAAATATAGATAACATCAAGTTTAGATGTGCTAGCAATGTGCAGTTCTTGTAATTTTTAACCTTGTTATATCTGCTCTAAAGAGTTTTAAAAGTTGTCGTAAACATAGCTTTAATTTTCTTTTTGAGCGAATATGCTGTTTCGCAGGAAGTTTCTCACCAGAAAAGAAACAAAGGTGACATCTTAATAATCTGTGATGCTCCCAAAGTGACGTACGCTACCTTACGTACAGCATGCGTTCACTTTTTCCTTTCCACATTGTACTTCTATCGCTTTCTGTAGTTATCTAAGGGAATAGGAATATTTCCATCAGTTTCTACAACACATAAACAGAATGAAGTATGTAAAGCAATCCAAAAAGAATAAATTAGTTCTTTTCCTTATTTGACGCTTGTGCATCCCACGAAGTTTACGCTTAAACGTTTTAATAAGCTAATCCACAGCTGGCGTCATTAAGGCTATTGCTGCAAGAAGGAACTTTTTCCTGTTGCCAGAAGAATTTCGTCTTTTCGTGCGTCATACATCCGAGTATTTTATTAACATCTGCTGTTTGTGTTAATTTAAATACTCTAAAGAAACTATGCGTCCAGTATTATTTTGATTTGGTTCTCAAACCTTGCAATCTGACCATCAGATGGACACAGATATCTTAAAACAAACAAATAATAAGCAATCGATGATTGGTCGCTGATATGTTTTAAACTAGGTAGCATATTCTTTACATGCCATTCTACAAAATGCATGTAGTGGCGCAACGAAATGGGGTTTTAAGGACCTAGATCACCAATGATAGAATTAAACATCGTGTCTTACAAATAATTAAAATGTGGCTAAAGTAACACTGAAACTTCACTTCACAGAGCAACAAAACGGACTTTCACGACATTAATGTTTAGCATTATTATTTATATTTTATAATGAAAAGCAATACTCTGCTGTACAAAATGTTACGTGTTTGAGAATACTAATGTTGTTTAGTTGCCAATTAAAATCATTATTTACTCTACAGTATTCTACTTGAATGTGCACCACAGGTGCTCATTTCCTGCGCACCAGCAAATCATGTAACACAGTATATATCACTCAAACTTTCGACTTCTAGTTAAACTCGGAGTTGCCGAGAGAATGGAAAAGAAAGCCTTCTGAAGTAGTTCCCTTTGTGCGTGCGTGCGCGCGCGCGTGTGTGTGTGTGTGTGTGTGTGTGTGTGTGTGTGTGTTTGCGCGCGCGCGCGTGTGTACACATCAAGTTATGAAAGTTTTAAAACTGAACGTACAAATGCTATACCTTTAAGTTTCAGATGAATGATGATGATGATGATGATGATGATGATGATGATAATAATAATAATAATAATAATAATAATAATAATAATAATAATAATAATAATAATAATAATAATAATAATAATAATAATAATAATAATAATAATAATAATAATAATAATAATAATAATAATAATAATAATAATAATAATAATAATAATAATAATAATAATAATAATAATAATAATAATAATAATAATAATAATAATAATAATAATAATAATAATAATAATAATAATAATAATAATAATAATAATAATAATAATAATAATAATAATAATAATAATAATAATAATAATAATAATAATAATAATAATAATAATAATAATAATAATAATAATAATAATAATAATAATAATAATAATAATAATAATAATAATAATAATAATAATAATAATATAAACAATACAGAGTTTAAATCTCCTGGACCAGCACATAACAATGAACATTCCTGAATTCTGCACCGATTTTAATCAAATATGAAAACTCTCGGCACAAGTTATTAAAATTCATATTCCTGTATCGCCTTTTGAGTTATTTCTACTCACTCACATACGGCGAAGTGACGTTAGTTGGTGTTCTGCATTAACAAATGCATAGTGTTAAATCTGTCTAGAACCAAATTTTGGAGGAGTTACCTGCAATTTATTTTCTGTTTTACGTCAATTTTCGTAAAATAACAATTAAAAAACAGGCAATTTCTGATTTCCAATACTCATCATCTTCAAGGTAGGAAGTCATAAACCCTTCATTTTTCCATGATAGGTCTGTTATACTCATTTGTAAACTTGTTTCAGGATTTATGTTTACTCGAGGTCTATAATGAAATATAATAATATGGGAATCTACGTTTTCATTAGTTTTAGGCACTAGATCTGCTTATCGCAGATCTTGTATTTAATTACTCTTTCCTTGACTGATGGTTAAGTAATCTCCCGCGCTTCTCGAAAACCTCAATTCTGACATTTCTGGTTTCCTCTTATCCTTTTCCTTGTTATCATTCAGGCCCACATATAAGCACCAGAGATTGTTTAGACACAAATAAAATATGCCTATATGGCTGCATGCTATTCATGAACAAGTATTTTATTGTTTTAATCTTTTAATAAACAAATCATGTATATGTTAACATAAAAATAATAATACAGTCTTATCGACATATACGCACTTGCTACTGTAATGAAAACTGGATTACAGTTTCGTATTTTGCCACATATTTGTGGCTTGAGTAGGCAAACGTCTATTTTTGTTCTAAACGGCGAATTTAATGAAAGGAAATAAAAGAAATAACTACAAGAAAGAAAAGAAAAAGAGAAGTGACAGGTCAACGCATAAAATATTAATCCTATTAAAATTCTATCTACTATATATAACCTCGCACAAACCTCGGTAGTGTGGTGGTAGCGAGTCTGCCTCACGTTCAAGAGGTCCCGAGTTCGAATCTCGGTCAGGGTGAATTACCTGGATAAGGTTTTTCCGGGGGTTTCCCTTAGCCTGAAAGACGAATGTCGGGTAACTCTAAGCTCTATGGACCCTGGGCTCATTTGAGCATCATTTCACCCATTCCATTCATCGTCCGATATGACTTAATGTTGGAGGACGTAAAATTACAAAAAAAAAAAAAAAAAAAAAAAAAAAAAAAAAAAAAACACAGACCCACGTTCTTCTGACCTCTTCCAATATTTGTACAACTAGGGGCTTATGACACATTGTTTCATGTCATATGGGTAAGGGGTTATTTATCGCTTAGTTGAATATGAAATTCACAGGGATAGGTTAGTTTAGATTTAAATTTAGAAGGAGTGATCTTCGAAGCCCTAAGAACTGATTCACTGTGCACCCTTTTATTTTATAGTCCTTCAGAATATTTTCATGCTTTGTAATGGAGTATAGTACATTCTTGCTGTGACCCTATTGAGGTCATGCAGTTGCATAAACCCTTAGTTAAGGCGTTTAATCCTTTGACCTGCAAGTAGCTCTCAACCACCCAGTAAATGTTCCCTGGTCCATCTGTCTCAGACAAGTTGGACCAACTTCAATACCCATCCTGTGTGAGTGTCCCTGCACAGTCAGCCGTGTAGTGTTATCATTTCGACATTGGACTATATTCACAGGAAACTGATTAAGAGTCCTGCCTTTATTTAATTCAGGTGCGTATTATTACTTTTTGTGTACGTACCTCTATCCTGCAATTAACTGACATTGGGACTCTTGTATGTTTTGCAACACACCCCCCGATAACAGCACAGACATATCCTAAGGACTATTTGAAAATGGATCTCGGTACGTTTGGTGGAGTAGCTGATCTTATTTCAGCAAACGCATCAGCTCTTTCACTGCCATGAACTCCCCTATGTTCCGGATTCACAAGAATAGTACTTGTGTATGTGTATGTGTGTATATATACATATATATATATATATATATATATACACACACACACACACACACACACACACACACACACACACACACACACACACACACACACAATCTGTGTGTGTGTGTTTAATTGACCAAACGTTCAAAACAAGTACACCCGTTCAAAGCTACATCAACGTGTTTTAACCAGGTAGTGTTGCCGATGTACAAAAATTATTAGTGTCTGCTTATATTATGTGACTTTTCGATATACTTTAAGAAGAAAGTAATGGACTGGTTGAAAGTCACAAGTTACCGCTACAGAACATTGTGTGTGCATAGTCTTCTAGAGTGAACAATATTCTCTTCATTATTAAAATTCTCCAGTTATATGTGCCATAGTAATGTGTTTTACATGAAGTGAATTAAACTCAGCGGGGAAATTAGATCAATGTTTCTATTGGCATTAGAACGGAATACAATCCTGATATAAAGCTTTGGATTCCTTCACTGGGTTGTTTGTTTATGGTGAGGCTGTAGGAGATGCTCAATGGTATGGTGGTTAGTATAACCGATTGTAAGGTGGGGAATCCAGGATCAGTTTTCCCCCGCAGCGGTATCTTTATCTACATAAAACATGTTGAACACATTTCTAATCGTTTGCAGCTTTGATGATTTCAAGTACTCTTAAGATTTTTTTTTTTCAAATTAAAGAAAGATGAAAGTTACCACTGAAAGTACTTTGGAAAATCTCATTAGTCTGTGAAAATGAATAAATGTTGCGGATTAATTCAAATGTTTTAGTTAATTTGATTTTTACATATGAATTAACTATATTAAGTGTGACTTGTATGTCAAATAAATGGTATTTTCCCCCTCTGAATCCACTGAGGATATACATGACATTCCATTGTCACAAAAGTGCTAATATCTCTCTCTACAGGTTGAATGTATTCAAAATTGAACAGTTAATTTTACTTATAAACTGCACGTGTTACACTTCAAAGTGAATGTAGTTTTGCATGGAACACCATAGTGACATTAAATTTAACCAATGTTTCAAAATATATTTAACAGTTGCTTCTGCATGATGATACCGTCGGAACCTATCATTGTAGTACGAAATAATACGACAGTATGTGTAAGTTAGTCTCGTACCGTCTCTAGCAACAATAATGTGAAAATAGACATCAATAACAAAGTACCTTAGTCTTTCATGCCCTTTGCAATAAGCTGACATTAAACATTTTACCGGGATATTAGGTCTCTCTGTGTGATAAGTTACCATTAAAACATTTTAAAATATAAATCACTGTAAAACACTGAGAGTAGCTATACATTTGAATAGCTATATGCTCTCTTTCGTTTAGGCACTTGTTTTAACATTTTAATCATTCTCTTTTGAAGTCTGAATACAAGAGAGGTTTTAATTGATATTCCACATGCTGTAATGTCATAATTGTTTTTAAAATTTACGTCCTCCAAAGTTACGTCATATCGGACAATGGATGAAATGGTTGAAATGATGCTCAAATGGGCCCAGGGTCCATAGGGCTTAGAGTTACCCGACATTCGTCTTTCAGGATAAGGGAAAACCCCGGAAAAATCTTTATCCAGGTAGCTCAACCTGACCGAGATTCGAACTTGGGACCTCTTCAATATGAGACGAACACGCTACCATCTACACTGTCGAGGTGGGCAATGCCATATTAAATAACTGTGTGGACGCAATCATAATAAAGTGATGTGAGCACTTCTGGAGGTGTCACTTTACTTAGAGCCCCAAATGCATAGCACAGTATGCTTAACTTCCGTACTAAATAGTGAATATAGTCGGTCAATGCTTGTTTCACTTAGCATTACTCTGATAGGACCCTGTAAGTTTTGGCGAATGAAACGTGGATATACTGTTTTGTCAACATTTAATTTCAATTTATTCTTTACAAGCCGCTCTTATAGTCTAACTGAAGTTTAAATTAATATCGATTGTAACTCATTCTGCTTAGAATTACTAACAAACACATTTGTGCCATCTGCTAACAATACTGTTTTGGATTGAGTCATATTAGCAGTGAGATCCTTTATATGAGTTTGATAGTACATTGCAGGATTCCTGAAATCATCATCATCATTATCATCATCACCATAATAATAATAATAATAATAATAATAATAATAATAATAATAATAATAATAATAATAATAATAATAATAATAATAATAATAATAATAATAATAATAATAATAATAATAATAATAATAATAATAATAATAATAATAATAATAATAATAATAATAATAATAATAATAATAATAATAATAATAATAATAATAATAATAATAATAATAATAATAATAATAATAATAATAATAATAATAATAATAATAATAATAATAATAATAATAATAATAATAATAATAATAATAATAATAATAATAATAATAATAATAATAATAATAATAATAATAATAATAATAATAATAATAATAATAATAATAATAATAATAATAATAATAATAATAATAATAATAATAATAATAATAATAATAATAATAATAATAATAATAATAATAATAATAATAATAATAATAATAATAATAATAATAATAATAATAATAATAATAATAATAATAATAATAATAATAATAATAATAATAATAATAATAATAATAATAATAATAATAATAATAATAATAATAATAATAATAATAATAATAATAATAATAATAATAATAATAATAATAATAAATACTGTTTGTGAAAGAAAATCTGTACTCTCGGGATAAAACATACTCTTGTGGCAATACTGCTTAGATTCTCCATAAGAGTCATTTGGGTGTTTATGAAGTGAAAATCGCTATAGATGGCCGTCCTTTCATCTCATGGCCTGGACGTTTGAGGAAAACAAGCTACCATGATTCTTCTCCATGATATTTAGGAATCTCCGCACTGAGACTACTATTCTCAAGAGTTAAGTGCTAGTTGGACCACACTTATATTACAGTCAAGTGTGCCCTTTTTATTTTCAGAAGTAAAACACAATACCTTTGTTTGCACTATTTTAAGTACTTGTTGCTAAGATCGTCATTTACCTTTCAACCTCTTTCCACTTCTGCTTCAGTCAGCATTTATCTCAGTTTTCTTTTTACTCTGCATTTGGTATCTTTCAACGATGTCAATTTGTAACATATCTTCGAGTCCTTTCCCGGCACTTTAATGACGTAAGATTATATTTTCCACCAGACTCTGAACTTCTTTAGCGATATTTTACTTAATCATCATACTACTCGTATAATTCCAAAATCTTTCACTCTCGAATAATTCTTAAACTCTTGTGAATGTTTCTTATTGCCAGGATCTATGTATGTGATGAGTATCTTTAGCATATGCACTAGTGAATTAGAATTTTTCCAGAAAGTTAATCAAATCTTCTTATCGATGATGCTTCTTTCATGTTACAAGTCGCGCATTAGTTCTTGACGAATTAAAATTTTATATGTAAGGTTGGTTGCGAGTCACTACTCACCTTTTGCCGGAAAGCTGGCATCGAGAATGAGATGTGCGTTTACGCACATGCTTCTGAGCTGTTCGGCTTCTTTCATGTTCATAAATATTAGGAATAATCTCGCGACTTTGACTATGTAGTTTTTCCTTTTATTTTTTACACTGCAGGAGGCACTGTCACATTAGTAACTAACGCGGTACTTGTAACCGATGTATCAGGCAGCGATTAGGAGGCGGCGAATTAATCGAAGTTAGATAATTAAAAACGAAGATAAATTAATAGAAATGCTTTGCTAAACTAATATAACAATCTTGTTATAATAATATGAAATTATAATGGATAAAGTAATGATTAAAATAGCAGTTGACTTAAAGAACAAGAAGGGCAGAATATAATTTAATATAACATATATACAAGCATCCGGGCAAGAGAGAGAAAATGTTCTTGTAAAAATCTGTACACGTCGGAGAGGCAGGAAAGAAGGACCGTTACCTTCTTTGTGCTAGTACAAGTTCAATGTCTGAAAACTGTTATATTCTTTCAGCCAGGAATGTTCTGGGACAAAGGACTTTCAAAATGCAGTTGAGCATGAATACTAAAGAGATTTACTTCGCTGATTTGATAACGATGTATACCGTTACAAACAACTCAGGGTAGGCGTTCCCCAACTCAGGGTGGGCGGAAAACGTCAGTGAGTCATATGAGTTTTGCAAACCAAATGTGAAATAAAATGAGAAACCAATAATAATAATAATAATAATAATAATAATAATAATAATAATAATAATAATAATAATAATAATAATAATAATAATAATAATAATAATAATAATAATAATAATAATAATAATAATAATAATAATAATAATAATAATAATAATAATAATAATAATAATAATAATAATAATAATAATAATAATAATAATAATAATAATAATAATAATAATAATAATAATAATAATAATAATAATAATAATAATAATAATAATAATAATAATAATAATAATAATAATAATAATAATAATAATAATAATAATAATAATAATAATAATAATAATAATAATAATAATAATAATAATAATAATAATAATAATAATAATAATAATAATAATAATAATAATAATAATAATAATAATAATAATAATAATAATAATAATAATAATAATAATAATAATAATAATAATAATAATAATAATAATAATAATAATAATAATAATAATAATAATAATAATAATAATAATAATAATAATAATAATAATAATAATAATAATAATAATAATAATAATAATAATAATAATAATAATAATAATAATAATAATAATAATAATAATAATAATAATAATAATAATAATAATAATAATAATAATAATAATAATAATAATAATAATAATAATAATAATAATAATAATAATAATAATAATAATAATAATAATAATAATAATAATAATAATAATAATAATAATAATAATAATAATAATAATAATAATAATAATAATAATAATAATAATGTAACATTTGAGAAGGGTGAGCTAGTTTTGGTCATGTGATAAAGTTAGAGAGATGATCAGAATAAGGTTCGAACTGAATGGTGAAGTAAGAAAAACTTTACTTACAAGTTGATACTACGACAGGAAGGTCGTGTTCATTTGCATTAAGAAGAGAAGCGAAGATTTCGAAGTCTGAAATGTTAGGAATTTTACTAGCAGGTGGTCACCGATCCAAGTCGATAAGCAAACATAGATTCAAGAATTAAACCAAATAATCCTACAACAAACAAAGGGTTATTAATACGACTGAGTAGCCAACAACCACTAAAATCTATTTCCTACAACCATTCACCTGAGGATAACGGAACTCATAGCTCCAATTAAGCTTCAATTAGAACCCAATTAATTTAACAATGGTATGCGGGTTTGTCGCAAACTGCGTAACTAACTAGCATATATCCGATACCTCACAAAACTTTTGCAGTCGATTGTATACACAAACGCAACAGAGGAAAGAAGAACTATTTGTTATTGTAACATAAACTATTTGCTGGCCTGTTTCGAGTAGAGGCGTGTTATATTATTGCATTTATATGATATACTCGATTGCAAGCAATCCTAGCTGTTGTAACCTTTCCCTGAATCTTTTTTTCGCAATAGACACGAAATTCTAGCATTGAAAAAATTATACCTGCCCAGATGTCATTATATTCCTTTAATGATACGTGACAAAAGTACTTACCTACAGACCTCTATCATATGTGATGCAAGCAATTACTTAATTGAAAGTGAAAGAAGCCTTGACAAAAATGTTACAGGTTTGTGTACAAAAAGTGGATATGTTTATTTGATTTTGATTAAAGGACAGTTATAGGGAATTGTTTTAAAACATAAGTGCGTTTATATACTATGATATTTATTGCTATTTATTGTGCACGGCATCCATTTTTGTCCTCCATTTCTAGTCTCAAAAAATTGAAATGACGTTGGCATATAAAATTCATGGATGGTCTTTCGACGTGCCGCAGATTTTTCTCTCTCTCTCTCTCTTTATCTCTCTCTCTCTCTCTCTCCCTCTTTTTTTTCCCCAAGTCCCAACACCGGACCGGCTGAAGCGAGTTCTGGCGGAACCTGCCGAAGTTGCCATGAATGGCAATGCAGGTAACCTCCATAGTTGCTGAGCCATTCGCTGCCAATTTTAACACCAATGCAGACATGTGTTGCAGATGGTATTGAAACCGCATATGTATCCAATATTTGCACATGTGTCTTCCACATGTGCCATTGTCAGAAGTAAGCTAGTTTTACCGATTATTATGAAAACGAATATCCTGTTCGGTCCCCAGCATTCAGTGAATAATCTTAATGTAAGTTGTTTCACTACTATAGCTAGATTCATTAGTATTGCTGATCTCGCACCACTGTCACGATGAGGAACACCGCATGCAGTACCTATCTATGTGACGCAAGTTTAGTAGTTATTTTATTTCCAATTTCTTCTTACAATATCTGGCATATACAACTTCATACATATATAACATAATTAATATACCATAAATACAATATCTTACATTCTGCTTATTTTGGAGTTGCATATTTCTGCCCCATTTTATTAACCCAGGTTATGTATATAATGGAGAATTTTAAAATTTGGGATCTATATTTTTGTTTCCCTTTATATATTATCTAATTTCCCTAGTTCTCATTAGTCTTCCCTGTTTTCCAAAGCCATTTTTGTCTTACCTTGCTAATAAATTTTCCCAGTTTTATTGTTTTCTTCTGATCTTAGATTCAAGATTCGTTTGCCTCTTATTTCATTTGATATGTTTTCCCACTTACGCAAAAGAAATTCATCTCTCCAATATTTTGTTATTTGACAATCAAAAATATAATGCCAAGTACCATCTTCTTTTTCACACATTTGACATCTTCCCTTAATATATCCATTCCTTATACCCCTTAAGTATATTACTCCTGTTCTAAACAATGCCCCCTGGCTAACTTCCTGCAGGGATAACCGGCGAGCCGAGGTGATACTCACCCGGCTGAGAATTGGGCACACACGAGTGACTCATGGCCATCTATTAAGAGGGGAACCGGCCCCTGTGTGTGCTCCGTGTTCAGTACGCCTCACTGTTCGGCATATATCAATCGATTGCCCGCAGTACGCCAGCGTTCGCCAGTCTTTGGGCTTGGGAGCTAACTTGTTCAGTATTTTAGGGGACGACCCAGTGGCCGTGGATAAGGCACTGCGGTTTGTTTTTAAAATCGGTTTTAATAAACAAGTCTGACTTGTATTTTATATTTATTAATTTTAGAGTTTTTAAAATTTTTAGTATTGGGAGGAGTTTTTATGTGCTTTTAATAGTTGAGTGCTTATATTTTATCTTACTTTTTAACTTTGTGTAGCTTTTAGTTTTTAGAGTTGACTTCGGGCCCAAATGACCTTGTTGTCGACGGGCCCTAAAACACCACACACTCGACACTAAACCATGCCAACAGTTCTCTTCCTACTTTATCACAGATGTCAATATAGTTTTCTCTGCCCCAATCATTTTTAGTGGTTTATATAATTTCAGAAATATTTTGTTATTAAGATTAGCCCATAATAATTGTTTTTCAATATCTTCAATTCTTGTTTTTACTTCTTTCCAGAATCTCTTTTCTATTCTTCCACTATCTAACCATAATGAACCCATACCTATTTCCTGTAAAATCTTTTGAGAAAGTTTAGTAAGAACGCGTATATTTATATCAGGAGCGTGATGCTGCCTTTCATCCCTTTAGGAAACGGATCGGAGATACGAGACAGTTTCGTGTAGGTGAGGGCAGGAACAGTTCTCGGAGTCCGTGGCAAAGGATACTTGGTTCAAGAACTCTAGGTTACCACCCATCCAGGCTTAAGCCACAGAACAATATATGATCGGTTTAGCTGTTTTTGGGAGGTGTGCATGTCCTCACTGTACAACAAATGCGACAGCAGAGGCAAAACAGACGGTATTATCGTGCTGCTCAAAAGGTTACCCTGGCTTAATCTTGCTAATACGAACATCTCAGATAATGTACTGATTATTCTCGAAAGAGTGAGAAGGGTACTGGCGCGCTTCTCGTACGTGTGCTAAACACCAGTGAACGCACTGCTTCAACCAACGGAATGCGCAGGAATCACAAATGACAGATAGCTGTTATGTTCACGTGGAGTAATCAGTGTGTTATTTGAGAGGTTTCTACTAATAAAGATAAAACCAGGGTGACCTTTTAAACAGCACGATAATACTGGCCATGTGGTACAGATCGACGATGTAAAATTGGAAGGAGGAAGTATTATCGGGGCCGCATCGCAAGAGGAAACTGGACCCTCAGGCTCATTCACGTGGTCACTAACAGTACGGAAGACAGTGTGCCCCAAAAACCGAAGAGATGATGCCACCCTCTTTGCTTTGAGCAGCATGTGGATTTTGCTAGGAACTGTCCACAGTGACTGCTGGAGTGGATACAACGGCTTAATGGCTGGACGTTTTACAGGTAGCCCACCTAACTGCAACTCACAGCCTGCATTTCGTGGATCCAAGAAAAAATATCCAGTCGCACTGGCGACCTCTGCAGCATCGCCTCTTAAGAGGTGGTATCCGACAGAATCAAATGGATGTACAGTTAGCAGATTAGCTATGATGCCAACACTTAAAAAACAGGAAAGCCGAATCATTTCAAGAGTTGATCGAGAACATCTGTGAGATCTACCCTGTGGTTTAGTTAGTTTAGATAATACTTTAGTTAAACTTTCTATTACTAAAAGCTTTCGCCATCTCATCTATGGACTACTGTATTGACGTTTTTTAACGTTGGCAACGAAGAGCAGGTTAATTGTGGGAGCAATGTTGGCAGCAACCGGTGCATGCGCAGTAACCACATTTTCTCTTATACTTCATTCCTTTATTTAAAATGAATTTATGTATTTTTGAAGGTTTACAGAGTATTTAACGTGGTGCTTTTTTATGTTTCGAAGATATTTCTGACTTTTTATAGGATGCAACATGGCAAATGCGCTCGGAAGTTAGAAAAGGTTACCTGGGCTTAATGGAAAGAAGAACCGAATTTATATAAATTATTCAAGTCTTTCAATTTATCGCACGAGATGTGTTAGATTTCCTAAAATATCAATGTTTAATATTTCTTGTTCATTACAGTAAGTCTTCGTAAAACGAACTGAATTGCTAAGATAAAATAATTTTGCATTCATAAATAACATTTACATTGTATTCGACGAAACAGTAAACCTCGTGATCGTGGCTAAGAATCATCCTCTTGCTATAAGATTCTGATTTTTCAGCATCGTCTCTTTCTTCCTTTTCTTGTGCCCCTGTAGCACACATTGCAGTAATTTTAAAATTGAGATAAAGGTGAAAAATACACCAGAAAGAGAAATACGTTATTAGGGATTTTACTTCACATGGGAAACAAAGTAAGAAAGAACTATATAAATGGCGACAGATTCACTTCAGTGCTTTATGTGTTTATAGGTGGCTGATTTAGAGAAACCTGTTTTAAACCACTTTGGGATTAAGTAGAATTCTGCTCAGCAATTTTATAAAATGCCATCCATTAACTGAGTATCCTGTACTTCAATGGAGACATCTAATTCATGACGTCGCAGCTCTCAGGATCCCAAACTCTATCGGTACAGGAGCACACGCCTCTGTCATTTGCATTCTGTAAAAGTAATCTTAGTTTATATATTCGAGAATAGCAATAGAAAGAATAAATTAACATCTAAAATAAGATCTGAAGCTTTCCTGGCGACAAGTATGCTCAAGTTCTTCTCGGGAAGCAAGCAAGGTGAAAAGAGGATTAGAAATTAGAAGTCCACCGCTACAGCCTGCATCCCAGTTACCGGCAACCTTTCCAGCAGAATCAGCAAAATTCTCGTCAAATACATCAGGACCTTTCACAAGCCACCTCCGAAGATTAAACGTCTGTTGAGACCAGTGAAAGACAAACTGGACTTCCGAGTTCCGGGAGTGTACCGCATTCCCTGTGAATGTGGGACACCGTATATAGGACAAACCGGAAGGACCATCGCTACTAGAATAAACGAACATGAACAGAGCATTCGTTTAATGCAACCTGAGAAGTCTAGGCTGGCAGAGTATTGTTTTGATAACGACCACAGAGCCAACTTTTGGAAGACGACCATCTTGGCAAAATGCAACAGTTACTGGGAGCGGAGAGCTAAGGAGGCTTTGGCCATTTCCTTCGAGAGGAGCACGCTTAATCGTGATGCTGGTTTTCAGTTCAGCTCCTCTTGGAAACTTGCCTTAAAATGGAAATCCGCCGACTTAAGGATCATATAACTATACAGTTTGATAATCAAGTTAAATAGTTACGTTTCTTTAGTCTAATTAATTTTCTATACCCACGCCACCTCCTGACCTGGCATTTAAATTACTGAAAACAGTATTTTGTTCAGTAATGCGAATATTGATGGTGTTTTGTCTTTGTTTATATTTGCGTTATATCCAGTGATTCATTTGCGGTTATAACATTTAATAAATACCCTGATAATGGGAGAGATGTACGCTCCCGAAACGTCGATTTCTCATCGTCTTTTCACCTGACTTACCTACCGAGAAGAACTTGAGCAAATGGGTATCTAATTATATTTATTATTATGCTACTACTCATTCTGGTTTTCTCTACCTACAGTGTTATACTTCAAAATTAATAATGCATAGAAATAATCATACTAAACTGGTAAGAAACTGTACATAATACGGAATTCATGTTAGATTGCATGTCTCCGTACCACATTACAGAGGCTACAAACATACACGTCATCGGCACCGCAAAGACATTGGTCTTCCATAGAAATTTCTCAAATAGATGAAAATGTTTCAAATTAACCATTATTCAAAGGAAATATTAAAAATTATAGGCTTAAAGCAAAATATTACTTACAAGTTTTCTCTTTGACAGTGCATACAGTTCTCCAAACACATATCTAAATACGACTTCTAATCATGACACGTCGGTTAATTGCTTAAACCCGTTAAGCCTCTCGGTGTGGTAATACATATAATAACGGGCTTCCTAACCGCACTCGCACCAGTAATAAATATATCTGATTATCATTAACCATTCAGCGAGTTAAGTCACATCAGTAACAGACGGCAAGGGCAAGGCTTGCTACTTATATACTGTATACCCACCACGAGATGGCAAGCGGGGCCTGAAGAGGGAGAGGGGCTGAAACTGTTTTTCTACTCTGGTAGTGGATCTGTTTACTACGAAATAGTGTCTGAGAGTGCATATTAGTCACCCACGCTGCCAGATCTAATGCTCGTTCAGCAACTGCAGTGATAGATATTATGCTTGGATGAGTAATGTGACAACACTGTGTATTTTATATAAACCTAGCATCCTTATCATATCCAGACGGTGGACATAAACATCATGCGGCCAGCAAAAGTGATTACGTTACACATTCCTCTGCCTTGCCTTCTTGTATTGGGTGGACAGTACACATCTGTTTGGATGTTTAAACATGTTAATGGCGTCACAGACATTTTGGAACTGGTAAGAGGCAAATTATAATAAAAACAAGGGTGCGTATATACAAAATGAAACGTGTTGATAACGTCACATACAGTCTGGGGCCTGAAAGAATCAGGTATTCTTGGTTCAAAGGAAGGATGGTAGTTTCTCAAGTTTAACTTATTAATGACGTCACAGAACATTCTGTAAGATCAAGTGCATCATTACAAAGTGAACGGCGTTAATGTCCTTTAGAATTAAATAGCATCACTCAAGTGTATTTGTTTTGCTTTTTAAAGGCAATGCAGAGTGTATGTCATATCAAGCCAGGCGTGTATAAAATAGTAGCATTTGTAATTTTTTAAAACTTTGTAGAACATGTAATTGTATTGAAGTTAGCGCTGCCGACATTTATCACGATTATTAAGTAAATTGTATACAATAGTTCTTACACATAATTTGTAAGATATATATGCAATTTAATGCAGTGTGTGGAGAAGTTAAGAAATCGAATATACAGAGTTAGATGCTCATATAAACAGATCTCAAGTTAAGGGAAACTGTGGAACAAACCTTATCCAGGCATACCCTAGATAAGTCTCGAACTTGGTCCCTCAGTACTGTCACGCTATTCTGAGAAAGGTTGCTTGCTTTGACAATTCTTAACTTTTAGTTGCTTATATACTACATAAAACATAGTGATTCTGGCACGCCACTAAGTCGGTTGAATGGCCTTCACATAAATATGCCAAATCCCCGAGTTTATAGCATCTTGTACAGTTATGCAACATCACGAGAGAAATTGTGGCACTCTGCAACACATGGCTGAACTCGTGTGCGACACGTTTATTGTGTTAGGTTAGGTTACACGAATTCTAACCTTCAAATTAATGCTTCGAGGATCTATACGAGAAGAATAGATTACATATAATAGTATTAGTATATATTCAAGCCACATAGCTGGTATATACTGGACGTGATGTAAGACAATGTTAGGGAAAAAAATTCTTTCTTTAATATATCACAGAAAAGTAATAAGACAAGAGCATCAGAGATTATCTTAAGAGAATCTGGCACAGAAGCTACAGACATTTTAAATATTTCACAAATAAAATAATCAAAATCAATAAATGTATCACTAAAATACGCTTGCAAGATATTAATAATTTCAAAATAGATATACGGTCATGAATGTCCATCACGGAATTTTAATTTTCGTTTAAAGTCGAATAGTGAAGGTCAAAATGAACCCAATTGCCTGTTGCCTGTTCCTAATTGTTGCCTGTTGAAGTGATACAATGGCAGGATACATAGTTGTGATTAGCCTAAATTCACATCATTTCTATTCCGAATTTTCAATTGATGCATTGGTGATAGCAGCTTTTTAAAAATAAAAATAAACAAGTAGTTTATATGAGGCTGGCCCCGTAGCTCAGTCGGTGGAGCACTTGCCGTGCGAGGGGTCCCGGGTTCGATTTCCGGCGGTGGGGTGGGGATTTTTCTCCGGCCAAGATAATTCCTTATCTTACCCAAAGTATGAATGAGAGTGTGAATGTGTGCGTCACCTAATGATTAAAAACACAACGAATACGAGCTAACACCTTCGATATGTTCCAAAGGAGCACGGCCACCGATATGACCATTGGAGTTAAAGGCGGAGTATAAATGGAACAAATAAAAAAAGTAGTTTATATGCCTGATAGAAGTCGCATAAATAGCACCAAAATGTGCATTTTGAGGAGCTTTACGAACATTAGTGTTCAATATTTAATAATGTGTGGAAAAACGCTGTGAAATACAGACGTGTTTGGCAACAACGCGTTTTACCTTCCAGGTGGATGGGACAAAATGGTCATATTCCAGGGTAAAATCAGGTTTGCTGCGGAATGAAATAGGTAATTTCTCCGATTGGTTACACTATTGCAGTAAACATGTGAACTTTGCAAGTCGGTTTAATTTCTGTAAAATGCTCAATGTTTTACGAAAGAAGCTGAAACTTAAATACACTTCTTTAACTCTGAATGAAACAATGAACGTAAATAAACGTTTTATCCTGAATATTTACTTAATATGCACTTAAAAAACAAAAACAAATAAACAAATAGTTACATTAATGTATAATTTAATATTGTCAGTTAAAAATGTGTTTAGATTAAGCAAGATAGGTGTTTTGATTAGGCATAAATGAATTAATATAAGACCATATGTTTTGTTTAAATAACGATTTAATAATTGGACTAGCAACTAAGCTGTCTCATTTGTATTCTCAACTCTGTACATACAGAAGTTAAGGAATAATTTACCCAACCCAAAAACTGAATGTCCATATTTCCCCTCAAACCTGCCCCATTAAAGAATGAGAGGGGGGAGAAGAAAGAAATGAAACAAATGAAAACATTTGTGGAAGAGGGGCCATGTGTGTGTCTATAAACACGAAACGCTCTGTATATACCAAACTTAGGTCAGATTGACAACTAATGTCATGTTGGCATGTTAGCCATAGTAGCTCAGTTGGTTAGAGCAACCGCACGGAGAGCGGGAGATCCGTGATTCAAATCCCGGCTATAGCATTGAATTTTTGTCTGGCTTTACTCATTCAAACCTTAACCTACACACGGCTAGTGTGGAAGAAATGATTATTTCCATCAATTTACCTGAATAACAGTGGTTTAACTATGAAGCCTGGGACTTAAGTACTTACAGCATAGTAAGTCGCCACAAAAAGGTGCGTATCTCATAGCATATGAGAACCCCCAGTGGTCTACCGGAAACATATAAGTCAGTGGAGAATTTAATGTCAGGTCGCATGTCGGCCATAGTAGCTCAGTTGGTTAGAGCAGCTACACGGAGAGCGGGAGATCCGTGGTTCAAATCCCGTCTATGGCATTGAATTTTTCAGTCTGGCTCTACTCATTCAAACTTTAGCCTACACACGGCTAGTGTGGAAGAAATGATTATTTCCATTGGTGTATGAGTTCAGTATCTTCTAAGATTTTGATGAAAATCTTCCCCACAAACAACTCTTTCTCGAAAATATTTGATATATCTATTTTCTCGAAAATGGCTCTAATGGTTCTGATTAAAACACCACCACTATTTGGGATACTTACATGGCAAATAATATGTATATATTGAATTATTTGTAAATAGCTCTAATGTTCTATTCATTTGGAAGGAATTTTGTAAACCTATGTTAGTGGTAAACCATAAGAAATAGACAAAAACGCACTATACCCACATTTTGGACCTTCTTAACGGCACACGTAGCTGAAAATTTTACACCTACGAGCTTTTATCAAAGTGATTTTAAAAATTTGTCACATACTACTCCACTACAATTATAAGTGTGGTTCACATTTCATGAAGGTGTCATTAATGGTATTTGAGAAAAATCATTTTAATGCTTGCTATACTAATTAATGAAATGTTGTACAGGATGCAGAAGTCTAAGTTTGATAAAAACACACAGAAACAAAATATCACGAGTTTGTTTAAATGGTAATACATAAAACTACTGTCTCACTCACATGGTTGTTACAGAAAAAATATTTTTGAACAGTAAATATAGTTTTTGTAACAGTTTATCCTCAGTTGTAGAATTAATTCTGCCATATCGTGAGCGATTAATGAGTGTAGCAAAACCATTCCTCAGTTTTTAAAGTTGTTTTTGAGTTTCTGCTGAAAATTTGAACAACATTTGTTATAACTTACATCACGTGGTACATTTTGATATATAAAAATAATTGAAAAATCAGAGTAGTGTAAAACGCATTGCAAGTAAACACAGCTGTTTGCTCGTTAGCATAAATGGTTAAGTGATGAACTTAAAAATGGTTTTAGGAGCAAAAGCCATGGTATGTTATTAAATTTAAAGAATAAAGGTATTATTAGCATTAAAACTTATTTTAGACCCTTTTAAAAAGTTTGAGTAAATTTCAGCTATGGAAAACTTTATCCAATTATTTAAAAAACTTTTTCTGTGCATGAAGCATTTCCAAGAAATCAGTTATTGGTTTAATGTTTTTTTTTTCATTTAGTGTTGTCATATTTTATTGTTTCTTACAGTGTCATGGAAAGAGCATTTTATTTTATTTTTTTAAATTTATAAATGCGTTTTAACTGTTATAGTTTTCAGCGTTGCTCAGAGGTTTTTGCATCAGACTTGACGTTTTTTACGTGCCATAAATCTGTGAGATGGTACCACCCCTTTTACTTCCCTTCCAAAGGAAGCCTTGCTAATGATGAAGAAAGTATAGTCTGGCATATAACGGCTAGCTGCCGAACATCTGACCATCGAATTTTGTCATCCTTATAGAAAATATATAAAACGAAATGGCAGTGTGTTAACTTTTTTGTTTTTTTTTTCCGGAGGGGATTGGGCACTGCTACCAGTCTTGGTCTATTATACCTTATGCCCCCAAGCGTGGCATCCCAGGGAGGCAAGAGGAGATGAGGCGAAAGGAGCAGGTCGGCCGTCCCAAGGAGCCACAGCAGTGCAGAGGGTAGGACCCATATATAGTGCGTTAACTTAATATTCAATAAAATAACTATAAACGGCATGCAATGTTATAGCAATGTTTTTTTTTTTTTTTTTTTTTTATTTTATTTTTTACCGAGATTGCGATTTTGTGATAAGTGAGGGTGAAAGGTATATTATAACTGTCTGAGGCTTAAATGTGATCACTTGCTCAGTTACAGAGCTGCTGTAGCGACATCTTAACTTTGGCATGAATTACGTTGTTTTTTCCAAATTGTGGTAAAAAGAGATCCTTAAGCGATAAAGTAAAGATAATAATGCATATTAATGTTACTCTATCACAGATCTTCACTAGACCTCGCTTAACCTATACATATTGGAAATATAATGCGTTGAAAATTACAGAGAACTTAACTTTTTGCAACTGAAATAGACTTTTTCAGTCAATATATTATATAATAAATATAGAGCAAGTGGGTAATAATCCAAGTAAGGGAAGGGGTTATGTAGAATTATACAATAGATATACATATAGGAAGAGTGCTGCAATGAAGTTAGACAGACATTAGATTCTAAGTAAAGATGGCAAGAGCCCCACCATGGCTGAGTGGTTCGATCACTTGGCTCTCACCAGGCGACCCGGATTCGATCCTACGAGACCGTAAAGCGAGATTTGTGGTGGACAACATGGCGCTGGTATGGGCTTTCTCCGGGTCCTCCGGTTTCCCCCACCATCATTCCATCGATTGCTCCACCATCATCTTTCATATCACTTCATCTCTCTCGTACTTTCACTTCCGGCGATGTGCTGATCACTCATCCCGGAATCTCTCTGATCAGGAAGCCTAAGATCCTCAACCCGTTGCCTACGGGCCTCGAGGTTACGCGGTTCAGAATACTTTATGCTCCAATTAGGGAACTACAGGAACTGATTCATTCATTCGTTCGTTCGTGCGTTCATTCGTTCATTCATTCAAAGATAGCAAGGAGACTGGACAATAATTTCTTACACAAAGTGAAAAACAAATGGTTATGGACAATGAATAGAACCAATAACAAACCTACAATTGTGTAATTAATGAGAAATAAGGATTTATTGTAAAATATGAGTATAACTGGTATAGAGCCAGGGCTGAACCCCGGCCATACTCACTTTTAGATGGTTTAGAATAAATAAATAGATAAATGAATGAATGAAAGAACGAACGACTGAACGAATGAATAAATGAATGAATAAATTCTGATAAGAAAAAAAAACCTACATAAGTCTAGTTCATATTTACAGTTAATAATACTCCACTCCTTTGTCTCTCTCTCTCTCTCTCTCTCTCTCTCTCTCTCTCTCTCTCTCTCTCTAATACAGTTAAAATAAGTAGTACTCTACGTGTCTTATATTATTAAGGTTTTATTTATTGTGCATATTCCAAAATTTTACAATTTACAACTTTTGAGTACATTTATTTGTCGTTACCTTGTTGCTACCTTGGCTTGCATGACACCCTGGTCTTTTGCTCTGCCAGGTAGCTCTTAACCTCCATACCTCCTTGATTACTTAATTAGTCCCTTTCTTCACCATCCTCTTCCTTTCTTACATGTTTTACAATTCTGGCCCATTTTTCTTTTACTTTCTGCAAGAACTCACCAATACTTCTTACCTTCTTTTCCTCCCTGCCCGTTAACATTTTTATAGCTACTATCCTCTTCTCTACTTTCTCCCATTTTTCTTCCCAAACCTTTTTTCTCCACATTGCAACCTCCTCGCATTTCCCCTTCTTCTTTAACCAAACACCTATACCAAAATTTTATTATTCTTTCCATTATTATTTCATTTCTTCTTGTCTTTCCTAATTCTACTAAAGCTACTTCCCTAGTTGCTGACCTTGGTACGCCTAGTAGCTCTTTACTAAACCTTTTGCAGTTTTGGTCCACCGTTTTGTTTACCTCTGTGCACCCCCCGCCGCCCAGATCTCCACTGCATACAACATTTTGGATTCAACTAGTGCTTCGTACATTCTTTCTAACCATTTGGTTGTCATTTATAGTTTATATTTGCATATTCTTATTCCATTCATGTTAGGTATTTATTGCCATAACAATCCAGTTTTATTTCTGTTCATCTACTGGTTATCTACCATTCATTAATTCATTGATCCATTCACCCACCTTTTTTGCTCTCTGAACAGCGTGATCTTACAAATAAATTGTTTTCAAATATATTCGCCTAAATTCAGTCCCCTGTGGATGCCATTGTGCTCTTCACTACGTATTTTCCCCATTTTTCTAAGACGAAAAATAACAGGAAGAGAGACAGTAAAATCTGCTCGTTCACCAAAGTAATAATTAATCTAATTTCTACATGTACGTATTGCTAGATACTAAGACTACCTGTACATAAATTATATCGTAAATATTTAAATTTAAAGTTCGTTTTGGATATTTGAGATGATATTGAAATGGGATGCAGTACATGGTTTGATAATACATGTAATCTTTTGACTTTGAGAATAAAGTTGTATTCTAAATGACGGCAGACAATAATTATAGGATCCTAGCAACCACTCCTTTATGTTCTCTTATAGGTATGATTATAAAGGAAGTACCTACAAGATATTCACGTGCATCTTTGGGTTGTCATTTTCCTCCTGTTAACCACGGGATTAACAGAGGCATTTTCCTGCTTTTTAATACTTGTATTCTCTTTTCACAATTTCCTGTATAATTTCCAGGCTATTTACGTCAGAGTAAGAAGTGCGTGGTTAACCTCAATGTTGCAATGCTTATTTAGGCCACAAAGGTCATTCTGTGACAGAGCATCCATAACAACTTAATACTCGGTAGAAAAGGCTTAGCAAGTGATTCTGTTTACAAAGACTACTAGAAATGAAACAACCTACTATCTCGCAGGAACGATCAAGATAGTTATCTTAATCTGAGTGATAGAACACCATTTACCTTACTATATATTCACTGCCGCATTATTAGACACCTCGTTGCGCCACAATCTAGCAGATTTGCTTTGTACAGACGAAACTACACGCCATAGTGTCAGCGGCAGGGCAGACACATACGCCCCACGAACGTATGTCTCCCATCTGCTCGCTATCACGCGTTCGTATATATAGCCATATACATATAGTTCGTATATATAGCCATATATGACCCATAATCTATTCGAGAAGACAGCAAACTGAAATTGTTTACGGATTACGTCTATAAGAACTCGATGTGATACAAATTTCGAATCACAGAAACGACTAATAGAGCTAGAAACAATTCAGGTCGTTGCGAATCCTTTACCTTCTAACCGAATGCCTCCTTTCGTACTACATATTCTCACGGTGGCAGCGAATGCCTACCGTAAAGAAATTACTGTGAGTCACCATATTCCATTATTTTGTTTGCTGTGAGAGGAGCAAAAAATGTAACATTTAAGGAAAACAGCTAGCTGACGTACGAGCTTCTTTGCAGTACCACGCTGGTGTTCCAGACTCTTTGATTTCGGCAGATCTGGAAGATTCGACTTCTACAATGTTCCAGTACTTCGATTCGAGAGATGTATGTACAGTTTCCGGAACATACCTTCCGCGACCCACTGATACAAAAGGGGGTTCAAAAGGCAACCTCGGGTAGTTGCTATTTATGAATTGTCATGTAAGTAAGGAGGTGTGAATCAGTTGTGAGTGAAACGATCAGCAAAAGCAGTGAACGGCAAAGTATGTTGAAATTTTGGATAGATAGAGTCAGACTGAAAAATTCAATGGCATGGCGGGGATTTGAACCACTGATCTTCCGGTTTCCGTCCGGTTGCTCTTAACCCTTGAGCTACCATGGCCAGCGTGCCGTCATGACATTAAATTCTGCAACTGACTCATATGTTTCCCGGTAAACCACTAGGGGTTCTCATATTGATGAGATGCGTACCTTTTGTGGTGACTTACTACGCTGAAAGAACTTAAGTCCCACGGTTTATACTTGCAGTAACCACTATAAGGTTAACTAATGGAAATTTAATCGTTATTCCACTCTAGCCGTGTATAGGCTAAGTTTTGGATAGATCGAGTCAGTTGGAGGATTTAATTTCATGCTCGCATGTTGGCCATGGTAGCTCAAGGATTAAGAGCAACCGGACGGAGACCGGGAGATCTGTGGTTCAAATCCCGGCCTTGCCATTGACTTTCTCAGCCTGACTCTATATATCAAAATCTTAGCCTACACACGGCTAGCGTGGAAGAAGGATTGCGTTTCCATTGTTGAAAATTATCAGAGTCTTCAACCCGAGCAGCGCAAATTGATGCGTGCAACCGAGACATAAAGTCAATAGTATGGGTAGAGATGTGTAAAAAGTGAAAGTGCTAGTAAGTTAGCATTGGACTAACAATTCTAGTGGGGTTTAAAGTGAGTTTAGTACAAATTCATAGTCTCATTTTTGCCAAAATTTATATATCTAATCTTATCTACGTATTGAAGGGTTTTCAATCAGTTACATGTTATTACGATGAATAAGTGAAATCATATTGAGATAAAGGAGGGATGTTACAACAAAAATGGTAAACTTTGTTAATAAGGATGTGGCAATATTCCAGTTTGTGAAATCAGTTCAAGTGCCTTCTTGATTCAAGTTGAAAAAACAGTGTTCTGACGAAATTGCACAGTATATTAATAGAGATGTAACAGGATTTCTGCTTGTGAGATCAGTTTGTTTTAAGTTCCTTCCCGACTCAAATTAAAAAGAAGTGTACTAAGAAATATTTAGTCACACCAGGAAAGTGCACATAATATGTGGTTCACAGTTCCAAATCAGGAAAAGAGATAACATTTAACTGGAGCTAAATTAAATTAAATCAATAATAAATTAATCTAGTTTGCCTGCACCTCTTTTTAGAATTGGACTTCATACTTAATTTTCCATTTTTGGGCTGACATTGTCTACTCGGCTCCATTGATTTATGATAATTGTGGTTATGGCAATCAAAGAATAACTTCTAACTTGCAAGTTATTTTCAAGTTACATTGAGTTAATCATGGCGTGTCTTTTCCCGTGCATTTATGTGCATCTTATAGTTATATAATAACCTTAATAATTTTATTATTTTTATTTCAAGTGTCCGTTTATAGGAAATTCTAAGGGTTATATACGGAGTTCAGAGTGAATATGTCATTGGACTTTGCTTTAACGTTTACTTTGTCTACTACCTATGCATCTATAGTAACTAAGGTATTGTATTCCGCTCAAAAGTTCGATGTCGAGAGTTCATTGAAAACACAGGCTCTTAGGATCTCTGAATCCGTAAAAGAAGCCTCTGTGCCTGCATGCGCTGATGTGTGTATGTGTATTATGTTTAACGGCCGCTTTTATTAAATAAGGCAGGCGGTGGCGTTGATGATACATAAAACGAAGATGGAGCACAGGTGGAATGAGATGTCGAGGGAAACCGGAGATCCCGGAGAAAACTCGCCCCAGCGCCCTGTTGTCCACCACAAATCTCACTTTGCGATCGCCGGGGATCGAACCCAGTCCGCCTTGGTGACGGTCGAGTAATAATAATAATAATAATAATAATAATAATAATAATAATAATAATAATAATAATAATAATAATAATAATAATAATAATAATAATAATAATAATAATAATAATAATAATAATAATAATAATAATAATAATAATAATAATAATAATAATAATAATAATAATAATAATAATAATAATAATAATAATAATAATAATAATAATAATAATAATAATAATAATAATAATAATAATAATAATAATAATAATAATAATAATAATAATAATAATAATAATAATAATAATAATAATAATAATAATAATAATAATAATAATAATAATAATAATAATAATAATAATAATAATAATAATAATAATAATAATAATAATAATAATAATAATAATAATAATAATAATAATAATAATAATAATAATAATAATAATAATAATAATAATAATAATAATAATAATAATAATAATAATAATAATAATAATAATAATAATAATAATAATAATAATAATAATAATAATAATAATAATAATAATAATAATAATAATAATAATAATAATAATAATAATAATAATAATAATGATGTGTGGTATAATAAAAAGTTACGGAAACTTCAGTGAAAACTATTTGCCGGTTTTGATTGTTACCAAAACAATAGGTTTTAACTACTTCCTAGGCATCGAGAAGACAAGTTAGATGACTAGCCACTGACGTGTTATTAACATGTTTAGTATTCTCATCACATACCCAAGAACCACTATTAGTGACATCCAAACAAGTTCAAAAATTCCCCTTCAGAAGAACAGGTTTTTCTCTCGGTCGAGATGCGGTTAAAGCTCTACTAAACCAGTATTGAAGTTTTCCTCCTACCTACGGGGAAACAACGATATAATTTCGGGAATTACCGTGTGATTTCACCAATTCTTATTCTGTTTTTCTTATAGAAAGGAACAGTTTCAAACATATGGCAAAGGTAAAATGGTAAAGACATGTGCACAAGAAACAAATCACAAAGTCGTTACTTAAAGCCACTTTAACAAGCAATGAAGTAAGAAAATGCAAGCTGAATTTAGGACGTGAACAAACCAGAGAAATGCTATTGCAATAACGCAGCTACGCGTGTATGTCTAACCTTGACTTATTCAGTTTCAAAAATGAGTTACATATATTTATTTGTTATCTGTGTGTATGTGTGTGTATGTATGTATGTATGTATGTATGTATGTATGTATGTGTGTGTGTGTGTGTGTGTGTGTGTGTGTGTGTGTGTGTGTGTGTGTGTGTGAGTGTGTGTGGACAGCATAATTATAAAACGAAAAGAAAAATAAATACGAAATTTGTTACTTAAGTTTCGCATATTAAAAAATACGAAGTAATATAAAAACGCTTCCCTACTCCAAACTAACAATTACAGAGAATACTTTTCATAGGTCCTTTTTTATTTTCTCCAAAGTGTATCTGAATTTCTGATTAAAATAACAACTTTTTGAGATATTTAGGTACTGAGCGAGATGGTTCCACGGTAATGTGTAAGACTCGTGCTCGGGAGGTCCCGGGTTCGATCCCTTCGACCACCTTGCTTTAACCTTTAGTTCTTCACGATTTTACCTGATCGGAGGCGAACATTGGGATGGTTCCTAATCTGTTATGGCTTCTTTTCCCCCTATTTCTTTTCATTCTATATATTTTCTACTTCAGAAGTGCTTTTAGGTGTCTTGATGTATGATAATGCGCCATTAGAGGGTTAGTTGTTGGACAGGTCGTTAGTCTTTTTCTCTGGGCAGCTTTAGTAATAGGATGGGACTTCAAGCGGGGAAAATTTAGGAAGTTGGGCGCTTCTCTGTAGCCTGAAAACTCCTATGGTTCCTCCACTTTATCCTTTCTTCGTATGACTGATAACTTCAATACATCTCACGTAATTGGCGCTAGATGTTCCTCTCTGTTCTGCACCCTATCCTAAGATATTTCCAGTACCAATGAAATGTATATTCTATATTTTCTACGAACATCCTGTGTAGGTCACTTCATTGGGAACGAATTCTACATACTTTTGTTCTGGAGTGTTTAACGCCCGCTCTTGTTATATTCGACACCACAGGCGGCGACACACTTGATATATGCAATGAAATGATGTTTGGGAAATCAAATTTGCGATGAAAACATCCCAAATATAAGTTTAGGGTGCGTTTATGGTTTTTGCCAGTTATGAGGGCTGAGGAAAACGTGAAAAAAGAAGCAGCTTAAATTAGGA